>CM055121.1:763105583-763463083 GCA_029206835.1 Rana muscosa
AGAGTATCTACGGCAGGTCCCTACTTTCAAACATCCAACTTACAAACGACTCCTACTTGCAAACGCAAGAAGACAACAGGAAGTGAGAGGAAATCTACCCCTAGGAAGGAAAATTCTCTCCTGTAAGAATTAATATGGGAGAAAGGTGTCTCCTCTGTACTGATGCTTTATCAGCAATCCTTGTTTCAAGAAAAACACCACATTTCAAAAACAGTTGTCATTGGGACGGAAAGTGAGGTGAAATGTTCTGAACAGGGGCACAGACAGCAAAACAAATGTTACAGGGGTGATAACCCTTACCTATGTTTTCCAAAAAGTTTAAAAATAGATTTTTGGGCTGGAGCTACACTTAAACAATGTACCTGTTCAAAATTACAAACACATTCTACATAAGAACAAACCTACAGTCCCTGTCTTGTATGCACCGCCTGTATACGGCTGTTCAGAGTATATAGGGCCTTTTTTATTTTATGTGCGGGGTTCCCCTTAATATCCATACAAGACCCAAAGGGGCTGGTAATGGGCTGGGGTAGGGGGGGGGGTCATGGGGTAGCTATGCCATTTTTCTTAAAGATTTTCATCCATATTACCGGGACCAGACATTACATTAAAGCCGCAAGCAGTTTTAAATGGCTTTTTTTTCCTTTAGAAGTGTCATTTTGTGCAGGGACAGTTCTAAACACGGGAAACACGTGGCACTTCACAGGCATACTTTAGACACCCCCCAGGTACGATATTTAAAGGAATATTTGACTTTTTTTTTTTCACTTTATGCATCATTAAAATGACTGCTCCCGAAAAACGACCGTTTTTAAAACTTCTTTTTGCATTGATACATGTCCCCTGGTGCAGAACCCGGGTTCCCAAACCCTTTTTAGGACAATAACATGCATAATAGTTGTTATAATTAGCACTTTAGAATTCGAACGTTCGCATCCATTGTATTTAATAGGGTTCTAATGTTCGTACGAACTTTCGGTCCGTTCGCGGGTTCTGGTGCGAACCGAACCCGGGGGTGTTCGGCTCATCACTAGTGTTGGGTGAACAGTTCGGGTGGAGCATAAGTTTTGCCCGAACATTGGCTGTTCGCCTGTTCGGTGTACACCCGAATTGTCATGGCGTTCGACCATTTGTTTGACCTGCCAAACACCCCACAATGCACTGAGAGCTGCAAATTGCATTGGAAGCCCTGATTGGCTGAAGAAATAAAGGCTTTGCCCAATAAGGGCACAGAAAACTGTCAGAGCCATGATTGGAGAAAGTAATAATGACTGTGCCCAATCATGGCTCATTGCTCATAGACTAGGGTGACCAGACATCCCCGGTTTCAGGGGACAGTCCCCGGATTGAGGACACTGTCCCCGGACCAAGTCTGTCCCCGGTTTTGTCCCCGGATTGGATTTGAACAGGGACCGGGGCAATTTCAAAGACAGTCAGTGCAGAATTAACCACTTCAGCCCCGGACCATTTTGGCTGGTTATAGAACAGGCCCCTTTTTGCGATTCGGCACTTAGCGATTTAGCTGACAATTGCACGGCCGTGCGACGTGGCTCCCAAACAAAACTGACGTCCTTTTTTTTCCCACAAATAGAGCTGTCTTTTGGTGGTATTTGATCACCTCTGCGGTTTTTATTTTTTGCGCTATAAACAATTTAGAGTAACAATTTTAAAAAAAAATCTATATTTTTTACTTTTTGCTATAATAAATATCCCCCAAAAATATATAAAAAAACTATTTTTTTCCTCAGTTTAGGCCGATACGTATTCTACATATTTTTGGTAAAAAAAAACGCAAACGGCGTTTATTGATTGGTTTGCGCAAAAGTTATAGCGTTTACAAAATAGGGGATAGTTTTATGGCATTTTTATCATTTTTTTTTTTACTAGTAATGGTGGTGATCAGCGATGTTTATCATGACTGCGACATTATGGCGGACACATCGGACATTTTTGACACATTTTTGGGACCATTGTCTTTTTTACAGCGATCAGTGCTATAAATATGCACTGATTACTGTAAAAATTGCACTGGCAGTGAAGGGGTTAACCTGTAGGGGGCGCTGAAGGGGTTAAGTGTGTCCTAGGGAGTGATTCTAACTGTAGGGGGGATGGGCTCTGTGTCACATGACACCGATCTCCGCTCTTAGTACACGGAGCGGAGATCGGTGTCATTGTCACTAGGCAGAGCAGGGAGATGCTTGTTTACACAAGCATCTCCCTGCTCTATACCTCCATGAGATGATCGCGGGGATCCCCGCAGCGATCGAGTCCGTGGGACCCGCGGTCCGACTCATGGGGAAGGCAGCAGGGTCGCAAACGCGCCACCGGCGATGCGCAAGCGTGCGTCCACGCGTCAGGTAGTTAAAGGGGACGTACAGGTACGTGGATGTGCCTGTCCGTGCCATTCTGCTGATGTATAAGTACAGGAGGCGGTCGGCAAGTGGTTAAAAAAATCATTCTGAATTACACCCCTCCCGCTCCGCCACTCCTACTAGCTTAGGGGGTGTATTTTTTTCCAATATCTGTGCCCCTTTCTGATGATTATGTGCTGGTCGGAGCGGAGGGAATATTTCTTTAGTTTCGGGTGCATGCCCATTCAGCTCCACTCACATGTTCTTCTGCCTTGGCTCAAATCCCGGCCAGCTGCCTGCCTGTTTTATCTCCTTGCCTTCCCTGGCAGAGTGATCTTCCTCCGCTCCCCACCCAGTAGTAGCCGGGGGCCCGGAGAGTAAGACTTGACAGACTGTGAGGCGGGCGGCGACGGGCAGAGAGTCGCTGATTGCCGCCATTACTAGTAAAAAAAAATATGTCCCCGGATTTCATTTGAAAAATCTGGTCACCTTATCATAGACCCACCCCACACTATAAAAGGTCCCTTCCCAGAGCAGTCATTTGCAGTGTGATATTGGAGTGGAGATAGATAGAACAAGTCTCTGTTCATTGCTACTAGCGAATTAGTGTGCTACAGTGTGCTATTGTGATTCTATTGTGAGTGTAGAATGTCAGTGTAGTGTGAGTATAGTGATGGTGCCGCATGAGTGTAATGCGACCTTCTTTTTTTACTTTAGTTTCAGTTTAGTGTGTCAAGGCAGGTTTACTGCAGTATATTGAAGTGTAGAAATTTAGTGTGTCATGCTAGGTTTACTACAGTGTGTCAGTGTAGAGTGTCAGGGCACTTTTACTGCAGTATATTGAATTGTGTTAGTGAACTTTTACTGCAGTATATTGAAGTGCATTAATGCACTTTTACTGCAGTATATTGAAGTGTGTCAGGGCACTTTTACTGTAGTATACTAATGTGCGTTAGTGCACTTTTACTGCAGTATACTAATGTGCGTTAGTGCACTTTTACTGCAGTATATTGAAGTGCGTCAGGGCACTTTTACGCAAGTATATTGAAGTGCATTAGTGCACTTTTACTGCAGTATATTGAAGGCCGTCAGGACACTTTTACTGCAGTATATTGAAGTGTGTAAGTGCACTTTTACTGCAGTACATTAAAGTGCATCAGAGCACATTTACTGCACTATATTGAAGTGCGTTAGTGCACTTTTACTGCAATATATTTAAGTGCGTTAGTGCACTTTTACTGCAGTATATTGATGTGCGTTAGTGCACTTTTACTGCAGTATATTGAAGTGCATCAGGGCACTTTTACTGCAGTATATTGAAGTGTGTTAGTGCACTTTTACTGCAATTTATTGAAGTGCATCAGTGCACTTTTACTGCAATATATTGAAGTGTGTCAGGGCACTTTTACTGCAACTTATTGAAGTGTGTTAGTGCAATTTTTCTGCAGTATATTGACGTGCATTACTGCAGTTTTACTTCAGTAAATTGAAGTGCATCAGTGTTGTTTTACTACAGTTTATTTTAGTGCATCAGTGGAGTGTGTCCGTGTAGTGAGTGCACCAAACACCACTTTCTATTGATAAAAGTGCATCGAAATGCACATTTCCCCGTTTCTATAAAATGTCACTAATAAGCCCCCATCATGCCTGGAAGGCCAACAAGGAGAGGCAAACATTCCCATTCCACTGTGAGGGGGCCAGCAGCATCTGGGAAAGGTGGACGTGGTCCGTCCTCAGGCAGGGCACCATTTCCTGTGTTTAGTGATGTTGTCTGTGCTATCCAGCCACAACATGCAGAGAAGGTGGTGGACTGGCTTACATAACTATCCTTATTCTTCTCATCCTCTATCACCCAAGCAGATACTCGTGCACAGTCCACTGCAGCTGCCAGAGTGGCTTATTCTGCCTCCTTGTCCACAGCTTCTCCTGCTATAGCCCCAGCATCATGCATTGAGGAATCAGCCAAGTTATTTCAACACAGCATCAGCCACTTGCTACTTTATGATGTCATTACTTGGTTCTGATCGTAGGAACATGAGCCTACAGAGAGGGGAGGACACTGGTACACAAATTGGCATTTGTGTTCCACCAGCCGCAGCATATTGCCAAGTTGTCTCCAGTGGTAATGAGGTAGGAGGAGATGACAATGATGAGGTCACTGACTCGACTTTGGTGCCATATAGAGCAGAGGAGAAAAGTGAGGGTGAGGCACAACCCCAACGAGGCAGCCATCATGGAAGAGTAGAGAGCAGCCACCCTATTCCATCACATTGTGGAGCTGTTATCTCCCAGTCCCAGCCCACTTCCCATATCTCAGCTGTCTGGGCCTCTTTTAGCACATGTGCAGCCGGTCGCACTGTTGCAATTTGCAAACTTTGCCTCAAGCACTTTGCCTCAAGCAGATCAAGCGTGATAAAAACACCAGCCATTTGGGTACCACATGCTTGACAAGGCATTTAACCTCCCACCACTCATCCCATTGGCAAGAGCATCTTAAAGCCACTCAAAAAGGATGCAATTCTGCTCTTCCTCACTCCTCATCATCTTTCAGGTCTAACCCCACTATATCTCATGACCTCTTAGCAGCCTCCACTCACAGGGATGATGGTATAGTGAAGGGTGTCACAGGTCCTTGTAGCACGTTTGCCAGCAGCACACCATCAGCTGTAGAGTATAGCAGGCAAATTTCTCTGCCCCAGCTGCTGCAGTAAAAAAAAAAAAAATACAGTCACTGGCACCCACATGCCCAGCATCTAAATTCCAGCTTGTCAAAGCTGCTGGCTTTACAACTCCTACCTTTCCATTTGTTGGATTCTGCCCCTTCCGTGAATTTGCAGAATGTACTGTACCACAATGGCAGGTTTCCCTTTCTTTTTACGTAAGGCAATTCCAGCTCTGTACCATCACATGGAAAGCAACGTTGGACAAGGCAGTCAGCCGCAAGGTCCACGTTTCTGCTAATACGTGGTCCAGCAAGAATGGTCAGGGACGATATATTTTGTTCACAGCACACTGGGTAACTCTGCTTAAAATGTGGAAGGATGCAGGACAGGGCTTAGTGCTGCAGCTTGTTTTCCCACCACGTCTCCATACAGCTCATGGCGATGAAGATTTGTCAAACTTGTGGTGCATGGCATCCCCATTCTTCAAAGCCTGCGAAAGGACCAGAGAATCTGTGGCATCGAGGTGAAGGTTCACCATTGGTTGTTGACCCTCCTTGACCACTGTTACAAGCGGAAAGTCTCAAAACTCATCCCGCCCCCACAGAGGGAGCACAGGATAAAATATCTTGAGGACACCTTAAAGAGGAGTTTATGTAATGCCTTTCGAGGCAGGTTACAGTCTCGTGCAAAGCTAGTTTTGAAGCTTTTGTTGTTCAAGAGAGGAGCAGTGGAGAAGGGGGCCAGCTAAGTGATGCATTTGAAAAGTTTTCAGTCCTCAGGGCCCAGGGCTGTCAGCTTCAACATTCCATCGGCAGAATCTGCATCATACGGTGGGAGATTATCTAGGGGCGAAAACAAACATGGAGAGCTTTCCAGTTGACGATCCACTGAGTTATTGGATCATGAGAATAGACCACTGGCCATAACTTGCCCAGTATTCAATTGAGCTGCTGGGCCCTGCATCCAGCATGCTTTCCAAATGGGCATTTAGTGCTGCCAGGGGTTTTATGAAAGATAAAAGAGCACGTCGGTCCACAGACTCCCTTGACCAGCTGACATTTATCAAAATTAATCATTCCTGGATTAGCAGCAGCTATCAAGCCCCTGATGCTGATGTTACCAATTAAGTGTTTAAGTGAAGTGGAATCTATGCAAGACTGTCTAGGCTGCCTAGCTTCATGGGTGTTGATTTTATCATGAATAGGGAGGGATGAGCCGAACACCAGAACCTGCGAACGGACCGAAAGTTTGCGCAAACTTTAGAACCCTATTAAAGTCTATGGGACTCAAACGTTCGAAATCAAAAGTGCTAATTATGAAGGCTAATATGTAAGTTATTGTCCTAAAAAGGGTTTGGGGACCCGGGTCCTGCCCCAGGGTACATGTATCAATGCAAAAAAAGTTTTAAAAACTGACGTTTTTTCGGTAGCAGTGATTTTAACCACCTCGCACCGCCGTACGTCAATATACGGCCGCAAGGTGGCTCTACAATGCCGGGAGGCCGTCTTTTTACGGCCTCCGCTCCTCCGGCCACTAGGGGGCGCGCGCGTGTGCCCGGCCCATCACTGTGATGCCGATGCGCGTGCCTGGCGGCCGCGATGTCCTCCAGGCACCCGCGATCGCCCGTTACACAGACAAGGATCACACAGAGATCCACGTCCTGTCATGGAGAGGAGACCGATGCTGTGTCCCTTGTACATAGGGACACAGATCTGTCACCTCCCCCAGTCAGTCCCCTCCCCCCACAGTAGTAATCACTCCCAGGGCACACATTTAACCCCTTCCTCGCCCCCTAGTGTTAACTCCTTCCCTGCCAGTCACATTTATACAGTAATCAGTGCATATTTATAGCACTGTTCGCTGTATAAATGTGAATGGTCCCAAAATATTGTCAAAAGAGTCCGCTGTGTCCGCCATAATGTCGCAGTCACGAAAAAAATCACTGATCGCCGCCATTACTAGTAAAAAAATAAAAAATATATAAAAATGCCATAAAACTACCCCCTATTTTGTAAACAAATAACTTTTTCGCAAACCAATCAATAAACGCAGATTGTGATTTTTTTACCAAAAATATGTAGAAGAATACGTATCGGCCTAAACTGAGGAAACAAATATATAAAAAAAAAAAATTGGGATATTTATTATAGCAAAAAATATTGTGTTTTTTTCAAAATTGTTGCTTTTTCTTTGTTTATAGTGCAAAAAATAAAAACCGCAGAGGTGATCAAATACCACCAAAAGAAAGCTCTATTTGTGGGAAAAAAAGGACGTCAATTTTGCTTGGGAGCCACGTCGCACGACCGCGCAATTGTCATTCAAAGTGTGACAGTGCCGAAAGCTGAAATTTCGCCTGGGCAGGAAGGGGGCATATGTGCCCAGTAAGCAAGTGGTTAATGATGCTTAAAGTGAAAAAAAAAAAAGTGAAATATTCCTTTAAATATCGTACCTGGGGGGTGTCTATAGTATGCCTGTGAAGTGGCACATGTTTCCCGTATTTAGAACTGTCCCTACACAAAATTACATTTCTAAAGGAAAAAAAGTCATTTAAAACTGCTTGCGGCTTTAATGTAATGTCTGGCCCCAGCAATATGGATGAAAATCATTGAGAAAAATGGCATGGGTACCCCCCCACCCCCCAGCCCATTACCAGCCCCTTTGGGTCTTGTATGGATATTAAGGGGAACCCCGCACCCAAATTAAAAAAAGGAAAGGCGTGGGGCCCCCAGGCCCTATATACTCTGAACAGCAGTATACAGGCGGTGCAAACAAGACAGGGACTGTAGGTTTGTTGTTACGTATTATCTTTTTGTAATTTTGAACTGGTACATTTGTATAGTGTAGCTTCAGCCAAAAAATCTATTTTTGAGCTTTTTGGAAAACATAGGGAAGGGTTATCACCCCTGTAACATTTGTTTTGCTGTCTGCGCACCTGTTCAGAACATTTCACCTCACTTTCCGTCCCAATGACAAATGTTTTTTGAAAACTTGGGGTTTTTATTGAAACAAGGATTGGTGATAAAGCATCAGTGGAGAGAAGACACCTTTTTCCCATATTAACTCTTACACGAGAGAATTTCCCTTCCATGGGGTAGATTTCCTCTCACTTCCTGTTGTCTCATTCCGTTTGCAAGTAGGAGTCGTTTGTAAGTTGGATGTTTGAAATTAGGGGCCTGCCGTATATACTCTGCAGAAATTTGGCCCTTAGGTGTTGGTGTGGCCACAACACTGTAAGCTGTCACAGTTACTCTTGGTGGGCGCTGGAATGCCCTGCTGTGAACTATTATATCAAGAAATGTATGGTTTTTAATCTTTTCTGTGAACATTGTAGTTTTTCTGACATTAAAGTATTTTTTCATTCCATCTATGTGTTGCCTCTAAAGTCCGACCTTTGCTTTGCTCCTCCTGAACAATTCTTTTTTTATATATCGAGAATTGTAATTACATGCCATTGTTGAACAGTGGTTACAAAAATTGTGCCTTTGGTGGTGGTGGTGTTGCCACAACACTGTAAGCCCTCACAGTTACTCTTGGTGGGCGCAGGAATGGGCCCTGCTGTGAATTATTCGATCAAGAATTGTAATTACATGCCCCTGTTGAACAGGGGCATAAAAATTGTGCCTTAGGCACTGGTGCCACAACACTGCAACCCCTCACAGATACTCTAGTTGGAGCGCAGGAATGAGCCCTGCTGCAAAGTATTGCATTAAAAATTGTAATTACACACCCCTGTTAAACAGGGGCTGAAAAATTGGGCCTTAGCCACTGGTGGCGGTGCCCAGAAACAAAAATGTTCTTACATGCTATCAGCATGATCATTGAGGAGGAAAAGGATAGTCACTCAGCATAACAGGATAGTCACTCTGCATCAGCATAGGCAGTCTTGAAGGGATCTGACATTTCAAAGAAAATTATTCTGTTACATCAGCATCAGGTGCTTGGTAGCTGGTGGTGATCCAAGACTGATTCATTTTTATGAAGGTCAGTTGATCAACTGAGTCGGTGGACAGGCACACCCTGTGATCGGTTACAAAGCCTCCAGCAGCACTGAATGTGCGTTCCGAAAGAACGCTGGATGAAAGACAGGCCAGTAGCTCAATTGCATACTGTGCATGCTCTGGCCAGTGATCCATCCTCAAGACCCAGTAACCCAGAGGATTTTCGGTGGGAAAGGTGTCCAAGTCTGATATTGCCCCTAGGTATTCCTGCACCATGTAAAACATATGCTGGCGATGGTTGCTGGAACTGATCATACCTTGGGGCTGCGGACTAAAAAATTGTCTGAACGCATCGGTCAGACGGCCACCTTCTCCACCACTCCTTCTTTGACTGACCGAAGCCTCAGCAACACATTGTCCAGGACCAGGAATTTGTAACCTCCCAGTCTCTGGGAACGCATTGCACAGACCTTTCTGCAAGGCCTCCCGAAGATGTTTCCTCCTCTGCTCCCTCTGTGATGCCACGATAAGGTCCGCAACCTTACCCTTGTAACGTGGATCAAGGAGGGTTGCCAGCCAGTAATGATCCCTTTCCTTGATAGCACGAATACAAGGATCCTTCCGCAGGCTTTGCAGGATCAGGGAGGCCATGCAGCGGAGGTTGACTGAGGCATTCGGTGCAGAGTCCTGTGGGTCACTGAGGACGACATGATCCGCAGCCACCTCCTCCCAGCCACGTACAAATCCATGTGTTTCTTGGGACTGTAATTGATCCCTTGAAGACTGCTGCTGATGCTGAGTGCTAGGCTCCACCTCCATGCTGACACAATCCTCCTCCTCCTCCTCTTCCTCTGTGATAGGCGGGCCAGCAGGAACACTGTCTGGATAAAGGGGGCCTTGAGAGGTAAGGAAGTCCTCCTCTTCCTCCCTCTGTTCTGCCTCAAGTGCCCTGTCCATTATTCCACACAGCGTGTGCTCCAACAGGTGGACAAGAGGGACAGTGTCACTGATGCATGCACTGTAACTGCTCACCACTGCTGGCCTCCTCAAATGGTGCCAGGACAGTGCATGCATCCCTGATCATGGCCCACTGGCATGGGGAAAAAAATCCAAGCTCCCCTGACCCTGTCCTGGTGCCATATTGCAACAGATACTCATTGATGGCCCTCTGCTGCATGTGCAGCTTCTGCAGCATGGCCAACGTAGAGTTCCACTTGGTGGGCATGTCACAGATTAGGCGGTTTTTGGGCAGGTTGGATTCCTTTTGGAGGTCAGCCAGCCGTGCACTGCAGAGTTTCTTGGCCTGCTTCAGGACCTCCTGTAAGCCCGAGTACCTGCCCAAGAACCGCTGCACCACCAAGTTAAGAACGTGAGCAAAACAGGGCACATGGGTCAGTTGTCCCTGTCGGAGGGCAGAGAAGAGGTTGGTGCCATTGTCACAAACCACCTTTTCTGGCTTAAGCTGGCATGGCATCAACCACCTCTGAGCCTGCCCCTGCAGAGCTGACAGAATCTCTGCCCAAGTGTGGCTCCTGTCCCCCGAGCACACCAGCTCAAGCACTGCATGGCATCTTTTTGCCTGCGTACTTGCGTAGCCCCTTGAACGTCTACGAAACACCGCTGGTTCTGAGAACAAAGCACAGGAAGAGGCCCTGGATGAAGAAGAAGAGGAGGGGGTGGAGGAGAGAGGTGTGTCAGAATCACCAGTAGTAGCATTTTGGAGGCGTGATGGTGGAACAACCTCCAACAGTATTTCACCTTGTCCTGCATCCTTCCCAGCTGCCAGCAGAGTCACCCAATGCGCCGTGAAAGATAGGTAATGTCCCTGTCCATGCCTGCTGGACCATGAGTCAGTGGTAATATGCACCTTACCACTGACCGCCCTGTCCAGCGAGGCCAAGACATTACCTTCCACATGCCGGTAGAGAGCTGGAATCGCCTTCCGTGAGAAAAAGTGGCGTTTGGGAACCTGCCACTGAGGAACCGCACATTCCACAAACTCACGGAAGGGGGCAGAGTCTACCAACTGAAAAGGCAGCAGTTGAAGTGATAGCAATTTAGCCAAGCTAGCATTCAACCGCTGGGCATGAGGATGGCTGGGAGCGAACTTCTTTCGGCGGTGCAGCAGCTGGGGCAGGGAAATTTGCCTGGTACAATCTGACGTTGTTGTACCGATAGCAGATTGCCCGCAAGTACTTGGCTGTGACACACCTAATTCTACACCTTCATTCCTCTCAGTGCAGGTTTCAGAGAGGACTGAAGGTATAGTGGGGTTGGAGAACCCAGCTAATGAGGAGCAAGGAGAGGTCCGCTTTGTTCTTTGGTGTGGGTCTTTTTTGTATGCTTGCCAACGGACTGCATGGCAGGTCGACATATGTCTGGTCAAGCACGTGGTGCCCAAGTGGCTCATGTTTTGGCCACGCGAGATACGCTTCAGACATATGTTGCAAATAGCAATGGTGCGATCTGCTTCCCACGTCTCAAAAAAGGCCCACACCAAAGAACTTTTGGAATAACACGCAGAGACAGCAGCACCCTGAACATGTGGAAAACTGCGGTGGATTGTAGTCGGTTGGCTGCCCTTAAGCTGGCCCCTGGAGGGCATCCTGCCTCGTTGTAGATGTGCCTCCTCCTCCTCTCTCCTATCAGGCACCCACGTGGAGTCAGTGACCTCATCATCCCCTCCCTCCTCATCACTGGAGCAAATCTGGCAGTATGCTGCAGCTGGGGGAACATGACTGCCAGATTGCTGTCCTTGTTGGGCACCCCCTCTCTCTGGGCTCATGTTACTGCCTTCCTCTAGCTGGGTACCATCATCGGAGCCTTCAAAATGCTGGGCATCCTCCTGGAGCATGTACCCAACACTGTGGTCAAACAGTTCGGGGGACTCCTCAGGAGGACATGGTTGGGCTAGGGAAGGAGTGACTGATGCCATTGAGCCGAGGGAAGAGGCCGCTTTGGCAGCTGCTTTGCCAAACAAAGTGCCCTGAGCCTGGGTGAGAGAGGATGAGGAGGATGAGGACGTCTCGGTCATCCACTCTACCAAGTCTTCGGCATGTTGCGGCTCAACATGATTAGCTGCCGAAAAGAAGGACAAGCGTGTCTCACGGCCACGCGCTGATGAGGATGCACCGTGTCCACGACCAGCACTGTTGCCTCTAGACACAGAGCCTACTTGCCCTCTTTTATTGCCTCATGACTGTCTGCCTCTCCTTGTTTGCCTTCCAGACATACTAATGGCCTGCAGTAAGATGTAGCTGCACAAAGGTGGGATGTATATATATAGATCTATAGTGATTATACTGCAGCTAGCACAATCAACTGGCTGCTGTGGTATATTAGTATGAGAAAAGCAGCAATTGTCTTCAGTTAGTTTTAGGTGCATACTGTGCAGAGGACATAGTACACTAACTGAAAATACTTGCAGCACCCTGCCTGTGGTATTAGTTTGAAAACACCACTAATTGTATTGAGGTACCTTTAGGTGAACGCTGTGCAAAGGACACAGTACACTAAATGAAATGAATGCAGCTCCCTGCCTGTGGTTTTAGTATGAGAACACCACTAATTGTATTGAGGTACCTTTAGGTGAACGCTGTGCAAAGGACACAGTACACTATGTGAAAATACTGCAGCTAGCACAATCACCTGCCCGCCTGTCAGTATAGAGAATAACAGGAACGGATCTAGCTAAACTGAATACAGTGTATAAATATATATATAACACCTAGGATGCATATATATCCTCTACACACTGTAACTGCAGCTAACTGACTCGCCTGCCTGCTCTATCTAACTCAAAATAAATGACGCTGTCTCTCTCTCTCTTTAACCTCTCTCTTTAACCACCGCAACACACTACACAAGGCTGCCACGGAGGCGGCCTTATATACTAAACCCCCTGAGACATAATTGGCCAAAGCCACCCTGGCTTTGGCCAATTATGGCTCTCCGTTTTTTGCACGCTGTGATTGGCCAAAGCATGCAGGTCATAGTGCATGCTTGGCCAATTATCAGCCAGCAATGCACTGCGATGCTGCAGTGAATTATGGGCCATGACGCGCCACTCGAATGTGGTGCGAACGGCCCATAATGTTCGAAATTCGGCAAACAGCCGAACAGGCCATGTTCAAGTCGAACATGGATTCGACTCGAATTCGAAGCTCATCCCTATTCATGAAGACACTTTTTGGTATAGGTTTTATGGTTGCAATTAACACCCAAGGACCAATTTCTCTGCACCTGTTTGACAGGTGCATAAATTCAAATTTTTAACAGCAAGGCCAATTATTGCTTTCAAGAGTACCTCTATAGGGTTACGGTGTGAATGCACCACCGACACACAAATACCAATTTTTTTGCATCTGTTGTGCCCGGGACATATTTTAATTTTGACTGCAAGGCCAGTTCTTGCTTTCATCAAATGTACCTCTATAGTGTTACAGTGAGAAGGGACCACCCACACCCAAAGCCCAATTTTTCTGCACCTGTTACTTCTATACAAAGTCTGCAAAACAGACCCCAGAATTTATCTAATATTTCTCTAATCTTGTTCTGAGTGCACTAAATTGTGGCCTCATCATGCAGATTGGCTCCGTGTGAGGGCTGGGCTCAGCCCTTCCTTCTCAGAGCAGGCCGCTAAGCAGGCCAGCTCCAATCTTTTCCACAGTGACTCACCTGATGATGATATCCTGTTTGTCAGTCCTGCTTGTTACTTAAGCTGTTCAGTTCAGTTCCTCTCTGCCTTTGCCTTGGTCAACACACCCAGAGACTCTCTCCTGTGTACCTGTTGAAGACTTGCTTGGCTGACGTCCCTTCTGGTTCCTGATTCTGCTTGCTTTTCCACTATGCTGATTCTCCGGTTTCCTGATTTCCTGGCCTGTCCTGAAGTACATTGATCTTTGGCAGCCTGACGTCCTGGCTTGTCTGACTATCTGTTCCGGTTACCAAACTCTGGCTATGATTTGACAACGTTGCTCTGTTTACCCTTTTCTATTATTATTATTAAACAAGTGATTTTAACTGATCCTCTGTCTCAGTCTGATTCATGGTTTCTGTCAGTAGGCGAAGGCCATGAATTCAGAAGATGCAGTCAATCCACTTGTAATATTTTTCCAGGTTGGATGAGCAGAATTACCATATGGATCAGTTTGCCTTAGCGTAACAGACACTCCTGAATCGCACAGCTCACCTGGAGTCTCCCACTGTGGCTGCTCCGGTACAACCTGTGTTGCAGGCTGTCCCTGCTGCTGCTCCAGTATCTGTGCAGGCACCTGCCTAGAGTATTATCTCTATAAGAGGTATGTCTGGTTCCGCTCCGCTTCCCCATCGATTTTTGTGCAATCCAGTTCAATGCACAGGGTTTCTCAATCAGGTTGAGATATACTTTGAGATGCTGTCCCAGGCGTTTCCCACTGACAGAAGCAAAGTAGGTTTCGTGATATCTTTGCTTTCTGAGAGAGCCTTGGCCTGGGCAAAGCCTTTATGGGAGACGCAAAAACCCATTGTCCTGAGTTACCCAGAGTTTGTGGCTTCCTTTAAAAGGGTATTTGACGTTCCTGCATGCTCTGCTTCTGCTGCCAAGTGCCTCATGTCCATCAAACAGAGTACAAGAACTGTTGCCGATTACGCCAATGAATTCCGTACTCTGGCAGCAGAAGTTGCGTGGAACAATGAGGCCCTTGTGGCTGCTTTTTCTCATTGTCTCTCGAATACCATCAAAGATGGGATAGCAGCCTGAGATATACTCACTGAGTTGGAGAAGTTGATCACGTTTGCCATCCTCATTGACTACATACTCAGAGAAAAACTCTTTTAACAAGCGCCTGCGGAAGCCTCCTGTACACTTATCTCCGAGCTTTGCAGTCCTACCCTTGCCTCCCTCACCTTCCATTCCTCCTGATACCGAGTCGGTCAGGGAAGATGAACCCATGCACTTGGGCTTCACACGTCTCTCTGCGGATGAGAGAACCTTTAGGAGGAGGGAGAGATTGTGCCTTTATTGTGGCCAGGCAGATCACTTTTTGAAGTCTTGTCCTACCCGTCCAGGGAACGCTCGAACCTTGAGGTCCTGTAGCGGACAGACCTTAGGTGGCGTTTCTTTCTTCCCCAGTTATCCAGAAGGATAAGCCTCTGGTCCCGGTTATCCTTTCTTGGTCTGAGTCGTCCGCCGAGATACAGGCTCTAATCGACTCTGGGGTTTCAGGCCTGTTCATTGATGCTGCCTTTGTATCTAAGCACTAGATTCCGCTGCAGCTTTGTGCCACACCTCTTGCCATTGAGGCTCTTGACGGGAGAACTTTACAGCCTGCCCATGTGACTCATAAGATCATTGTCCATGGCCATAGGAGCTCTTCACCATGAGATAATCCAATTCCAAGTTATTTCCTCACCTAAGTTTCTGCTGGTTATTGGTTATCCTTGGTTACAGAGGCACAAACCCTCTTTTGATTTGCTTTGTGCTGAGGTTCTCTCCTGGTCGCCAAAATGCAGCAAGACATGTTTCCAGAATGCGGCTAAGGTCCTATGCAGAATGCGGCTAAGGTCCTTCACTCTCCTCCCTGCCGGGGAAGTACCGCAATTTTAGCAATGTCTTTGACAAAGGTCAAGTCGGTAGTTTGTCCCCACACCAGTCATATGATTGCATAATTGACCTTCAACTTTGTGCCATACCCCCTCGTGGCCGGGTTTACCCTTTGTCGGTCTTGGAGGGTAAGGCCATGGAGGAGTATGTTGCAGATGCACTTTCTTGAGGTGTCATCCGCAAATCCTCGTCTCCTGCTGGTGCTGGTTTCTTCTTTGTGAAGAAGAAGAGTGGTGAATTGAGACTTTGTATTGATTATAGGGGTCTCAATTGTTTCACGATTAAGAATGCTTATCCAATTCCATTGATTACGGAGTTATTTGACCGCCTCAACGGAGCAACGGTTTTCACAAAGCTGGATTTGAGAGAAGCATATAATCTCGTGAGGATCAAGGAGGGCGATGAATGGAAAACTGCGTTTAATACCAGAACAGGCCATTATGAGTGCCTCGTAATTTGGCCTTTGCCACGCTCCGGCAGTTTTCCAGGAATTTATCAACAATGTTCTCTGAGATTTGTTGCAGCTGTGTGTGGTGGTTTATCACAACGATATCCTAATTTTTTCCAAGTCCCTAGAGAGCCACCACACAGATGTCTGTTGTGTGCTTTAGAAGCTGAGAGAGAACAATCTCTATTGTAAATTGGAGAAGTGTGAGTTCCATAGTGAACAGGTTAAATTCCTGGGTCATGTCACTTACACTGCTGGTTTTTCAATGGACCCAGAGAAACTTTCTGCAGTCCTACAGTGGTCCGACCCATGGGTATACCTCCTCTGCAATGTTTTCTTGGCTTTGCCAATTATTATCGAAAGTTTATTCGGAACTTCTCGTCTGTGGTCAAGCCCCTGGCGGATATGACCAGAAAGGACGGTAACCAACAGAGTTGGTCTCCGGAGTCCATTAAGGCCATTGAGAGTCTCAAAGGTTGCCTTTGTTTCTTCTCCTGTGTTGGCACATCCTGATCCTATGTTACCCTTTATCCTTGGGGTTGGTGCTTCTGAGACTGGAGTTGGCGCCCTTCTGTCTCAACATCCTACCTTTTAGAGCGCTATGTATCCTTGTGGCTACTTTTCCTAGAAATTGTCACCTGTGGAATGCAATTACGAGATTGGGGACAGAGAGTTGTTAGCGTTCATTTTAGTCCTTAAAGAATGGAGGCATCTTCTCGAAGGTACCACTGTGCTGGTTCTCATTCTTACTGATCATAAGAATCTCATATTCTTGTCTGAGGCTAAACGCCTCTCTCCTAGAAGGGTGCGATGGGCTCTTTTCTTGTCAAGTTTCAATTACCGTATTTATTGGCGTATAACACGCACCCCAAGATTAGGAGGGAATTTTAGGGAAAAAACTTTTAGGAGGGAAGTTTAAGGAAAAAAAACTTACATTTAAATGCAGCCTTTTCAGTGTCATTTGCAGCCTTGTCACAGTGCAGCCTTGCCCCAGTGTCCATTGCAGCCTTGTCAGTGTCCATTGCAGCCTTGTCAGTGTCCATTGCAGCCTTGTCACAGTGCAGCCTTGCTTCCAGTGTCCATTGCAGCCTTACCCCCAGTGTTCATTGCAGCCTTGCCCCCCAGTGTCCATTGCAGCCTTGGCCGAATTTAAATTTGGCGCCGCCGAGATCGCCATTAAGACAGGGCGGAGCGGGGCGAACGGCGCCGAGAGCGCAGGGAACGCAGGGACTGGGCGGAGCCGAGATACACATAGCCAAGTGTACTCGGCTCTACTCGGCTCTGATCACAGTCACGCCGAGTCCCGCCCTATGATGGACATAACACAGGTCCAAAGGCGGGACTGGGCGTGACTGTGAGCGGAGCCGAGAAATGGCGAGTACACTAGGCTATGTGTTTCTTGGCGGCGATCGCTCCGCTCCGCTCACAGTCAGCGGAGATCGACGGGGATAGGTGGGTATCGGCGTATAACACGCACCCACGATTTTCCCCTGATTTTAAGGGGAAAAAAGTGTGTGTTATACGCCGATAAATACGGTACATTGTTTCATTCTTACCTGGTACTAAGAATGTAAGGGCTGACGCTTTGCCGCAACAATTTTTTTCTCCACTTCCAAGATGGAATCGGTTCCTGTTCTTGTGATTCCTCCTGATCGTATTCTGGCTACGTCTCACTTCTCCTTTGGGTGACAAAATTCTTACCGCTCAGGTCCATGCTCCTTCTGAGAAACCTTGTGACCGCTGCTTTGTCCCTGAGAGTCTTCGCACTTCCACGCTCCAGGCTTACCATTCTCCCAAGGCTGCTGGCCACTCTGGGAAGAATCAACTCTTTTGGGCCATTTGCCAACAATTCTGGGGGCCTAGTATACGTTCTGATATAGCCACCTTCGTAGCTGTTTGTTTCGTGTGTGCTCAGAGAAAGACACCATGACACCTTCCAATGGGCCTCCTACAACCCATACCCAATGGAGAGAGGCCTTGGACCCACCTGTCCATAAATTTCATTGTGGAGTTACCTAACTTTCAGGGCAACACAGTTATCCTTATGGTGGTTGATCGGTTCTCGAAGATATCTCATTGTATTCCACTTAAGAAGTTGCACACCTCTAAGGATCTGGCTTCCAATTTTGCTTGGGAGATCTTTCACTTACATGGTCTATCCAAGGTGATTGTCTCGGACAGGGGTAGTCAGTTTGTATCCCAGATCTGGCGAGCCTATTGTGCACAGTTGGAAATTCAGCTTTCTTTCTCCTCTGCATATCACCCGATGTCTAATGGGGCCGTAGAACGAGCCAACCAGTCCTTGGAGCAGTTTCTACATTGCTATATATCTGACCATCATAAGAACTGGTCAGACCTCTTACTAGGTCAGACCTCTTACAATAGTGCCTTGAATTCTGCTTCCCATTTGTCCCCGTTTATGTCAAACTATGGTTTCCAACCTTCCATGTTGCCTGACTCATTTGTTCCGCAGAGCATCCCTGCGTTAGAGGAGCTTCTCTGTGGTCTTCGTTCCACTTGGGCACAAGTCCAAGAGGCTTTGCGACATGCCAATGATTGGTACAGGCTCCATGCTGACCGCAGACGCCTACCTGCGCCTTCCTACCAGGTTGGGGAGAGGGTCTGAATGTCATCTCACAACCAAAGACTCCGTGTTCCCTCATTCAAGTTGGCACCTCAGTTTATTGGGCCTTTCGGTATTCTCCGCAGGATTAACCCAGTGACTTACACTTTAGACCTTCCTTCTAATATGCGTATCTAAAATGTATTCCGTGTCTCCTTATTAAAACCTTTGGTCTGTAACTGCTTTACCACCTTGGTGCCACATCATCACCCAGTACAGGTTGAGAACCATGAGGAGCATGAAGTACATTCCATTGTTGACTCCCCTAGGTTCCCATGGGCACATACAGTACCTGGTGTATTGGAAAGGGTATGGTCTGGAGGAACGCTCTTGGGTCTAATCCTCGGACGTACATGCCCCTGTCCTCCTCTGTGCTTTCCATAGACGTGTTCCCCTCCAAGGGGGAGTGGGTCGTTGAGGAGGGGGTACTGTCAGGGCTGGGCTCAGCCCTTCCTTCTCACCACTCCCAACCTGGGGTGACATTCCTCCCCAATGTCTCTTCCCGCACTGTGCTCTCTTTTAATCCCTACCCAGCCAGGCATGCCCAAACCAACTGCCGCACATTCAGTGCAATAACATTGCATGCCAGCCCAGCGAGGACACACATGGAGCCTTCTCTTAACCCCTAGCATAGCATTGTCATGGAGATAGGGGGATTGTCAGCACTGCCTTTTAGAAAAGTATAGGCCCACCCCAACTGCCACATGACACCCAGTGGACAGGACATGTCCCAGTTGACCTATCCCCCAGTAAACAATGTGCCAGATAGTTGCAAAGGCAAGCCATTGGGAAGGAACAAACCCCCCACATGTGCCGAGTGGGTGGACATCCACTATCAACCCCCACCCAATTGATGCCATAATGAAAGGGTGTTAAACTAGCAGCCCTTTAGCTGTTGCGGAACTACAAGTCCCATCATGCCTCTGCCTGTGGGAGTCATACTTGTAAGTGTTAGCCTTGCAATGTCTCTTGGGACTTATAGTTCCGCAACAGCTGGAGAGCCGCCAGTTTGACACCTGTGCCATAATGTATCACGGGGAATGCTAAACAACAAGAACAGAGAACACAAATTATACAGTTCCTGATTATACAAACATTTTTTGAAGTATATTCTATACATACATATTCCTCTGTAAGGAAGTTGCCCAGAATGGATCCTCCATCCTGAAATGGAGAAGAGTAAATAAGGAGTGCTTGCAAACATAAAATGTTTCTAGGGTTGAGGGTATGACATAATTTCTATGTTGGGAGTGTTGATCATTCATCTTGAAATGGGGAAGAGTATAAAAGGAGTTCTGGCAAATACATCTGCAAACATTGAGGGATCACATGATAACCCTAGTGATCATAGGCAAGTTTGTCACAGAATAAAGGCAAATTTCTTATGGGATAATTGCCACTTTTTCTAATTAGATTTTTCCTATGAGATATACTATATAAATGAGACAATGAGTATTTTAAGATCTCTTTGGACCTCTATGGCAGTTTTGTATACACCTTCAGTATAGCATGTGGTTATATAGGCATCAGTATACAGTATATGTATTTTCACATTTAGTTTAGGGCCCTTTTATTAGTGTAGCGGGGTGTACAATTTAGGGGAGTGTCTGAGTGGTAGTTGGGCTCAGACACACTATTGTTAGGGTTAAGGGACCATTTGTGTGCCATGGGAGTTGGTATTGGTGTGTAGTTCCCTGGGACCTACAGGTGGCGCTGTCGCCCTGGGTCCGGGTTGAACCGCAATACAGGGTTGCGCCTTTTCTTGTCCCCTTTCGGCAGCAGTACGGCGGGGCGGGGAACCTGCTGTGCCTGTAGGGAGAGGGTATAAAAAGGGGCGGCCATCTTCCATAGGGGTCTTCGTCCACTCCCAGGCACCTTCAGCCTGGGTGTGTGGTGGGTCTTCGTCCACGCCCAGGCACCTTCGGTCTGGGTGTGTGGATCGTCTTCGTCCACGCCCAGGCACCTTCGGCCTGGGTGTGTGGGTTTGTTATCTCTGGGTGCCCTAGGCCTGGAGGCCGAGTTCCTGTTCCATCCCAGACACCTTCAGTCTGGGGTGAGGTACTAATTTGGAGGCCTGGGGCCCAGCACCTTCAGCTGGTTTCCACCGGGGATCGAGGACTCCCAGGGTGCCGCCTTGCGAGTGGACCCGGATCTGGGATGAGGAGGCCAGGGAGGTTACCTGTACCGAAGACCCAGCGCAGAGTCATAGTGACGGTGAGGACCTCTGGTAACTCTCCGGAGGGATGTCTTCTCCTCTACACGGACCAAGTACTCTCTAGAAGGAAGTTCTCTAAAAGGTCAGTGGCAGTGGCCTAATAGGGCCATGCCCTATTCACTCGGTCAGTGGCAGTGACTTTCTATTCACCTGGTCTGTGGCAGGGACCAACCTCACGGTCTGTGGCAGAGATCATGCGCCATAACTGTTTGTGAAATCTAAACAGTAAAAGAACATGATTCAAGTTTGTGCCTGGACCTCCTCCCACCTAAGCTGTCCAGTGTCTTGTTCCAACCTGTCTGCTTTCAAAGAGGCATATTTATTATCCGTGTGAAATAAATATAGAAGTTGGACTTTCAGTTGGTGTGGACAGTTATATTCCTGGGGAAACGTAAGGACTTGTATCTATCTAAGGTAGAGGTGAGAAAAGTAACACCGCTCAACCTCCTTACTCAGGAGGGTACGGGCTTGTGGTACGGTGTGCTTCTCCCCTCCCTGCGAGGAGCCGAAAACACATACAAAAAGGGCAGGTAGGGGGAGAGGTGAGGGCGCTACACGTGGGGGCTTGTCCGGGACGGTCTGCGGTTGGAAAGTGTGAAGACCCCCCAGAGTTTGAACTTTATTCCCAATGAAGTTCCGTGGAGGTCGGCCATATTGAGAACTGCGTCACGAGGAGAACCCTGACTGCGTAGTTCGTGGACGTGACAGAGAGAAAGCCCGCGAACAGTGCAGGAGATGGGAGGAGTTTGGCCATGTGTGGAGGTGCACGTGGGGACTTTGGCACGAAAAGGACATTGCGCGATGGAGCAGCGAATGGATAACATGGCGTCTCATGCCTCATGGGTTTCGGCTACTACTACCATGAAGATGACTTCCTTTGCTGCTCCCTTGACGGATACGGGGATTCGGCTCAAGCCCCGGGGACGATTTGCCCTCTACGTTTGCAAAGATGTGGAGGCCCTCGGAGTGTTTTGTCCCGGCTGCTCGGGACTGGTGGTTCATCTGAAGCCATTCGGGCGATGCGAGCCATGTAAGGAGTTCTTGTTCCAGGTAGAGCAACCTACAGAAAAGCCTCAGGCTTTCCACCTCAATTGTCTTACAGGCGTCACCACTCTGGAAGGAGGAATCAGAGCTTACACAGCCACCCCTGCGTGCACTGCCAAGACTTCGGAGGAAGTCACAGAGGATATTGTGTCAGTGAATGAGGAACCGGAGGATGCTGCTTCGGTCACCACAGAGTCCTTTCTCCCACCGCCCAAGAGGTAGATCGGGTTCGTGAAAGCTTCCCGCGGCTGTGGTGGAGCTACGCCCCAGCGCTTACTCGGAACGGATGCATCCGAAGGGAAAAGTCCCGGACGTCCTGGTTCAGCAGCAAGCCGAGGTAAGCCGGGGGAAGAGCCTCTGTCTAAGTTCCCGAGTGTTGGGGATCCACATGTCTGTGAAATAACCGAAGGCGGTGACTCGTCCTCCGTCAGGAGTTACCTGCCCGCGGAGGAATGTGACACCTCCGATCTGGAGTCCATCTCTGATGCGGGAGATGACGCCGCCATAGATGAACTTTTTGAACGGAAGGGCTGGGATAAGAAGCCCCTGTCCTTGTCCCGTAGTGCTAGGGACTCACCCATGTCCATTGGGGAAAGTACACCCCGGGTGGTGGCCTCGGAGCCTGAGGAGGGATCCCCATGTCTGCCCTTCCACAGTTGGAGACACCTGCATTAGCTATCGAGACGAGACGGGTGTCGCTGCGGACCCCTGTGTCTGGCCCAGAGGTAGTTAAAGTACCTCGGCATCCGGATGCCATCGTCTTGCCTTGCACGGGAGACCGTGCTACCATGCCACCATTGTCCCGGTGGCAGAGACTTTTCAATCAGAAAGTTGCCAGCGAGTATGGGTGGGAGTACCCGTACCTGCCTAAAGAACTTTTATTTGAAGTGGAGGCTTGTAGACACCGGTGGTACGAGGACTTTATATGGACACAATTTAAAGTACCCCAGGCCCGAAGATACCTTTCATGTTCACCTGCAGCTACCCAGGGGTTCAAGGACTGTAAGGCTGCCTGGATGTTGGGTCGGCACATTTATGCGGACAAGGTACTCGTTTGCAGGAAGGACAAAGATGATGTTGAGTACCATATAGACACATTCGATAGGCATTGGAAGCCGTTGGTGTTGCCAGACCCACACTAATACCTGTGAGAAACAAGACTCTGATGTTGTTTGTTTTTTCTCGAGTGCACTCTCTGGAGCCCTAGGAACTTTTGCCCTAGTTGAAAGGGTACTCTACTCTTTGGAGAAGCGGGAGCTGTTGTTCTTTTCCTTCCCTCTCCGCCCCTACCACAAAGATACAAGGACTTTGGGAGTAGAAAGTTCAGGGCCACAGTACAGGAAAAAAGGAAGTTTTGCCCCACAGAAAAGAAGAAGTGTTTCTTTTGGGATGAGTGTTTTGACGTTGACACTACCACTAGGTGGCGGTGCTACGTAACTATTGCCTTGCTGATGATGTGATGCAGTTTACTTTTGAAGGAAGGGATTTTCCTCTAGGGGAGAATCTTTTCATTCTAACAAAATGTTGTTTGTTGTGTATGTTTTTTTTCTTCCCCTGCAGACGGACGCCAAGCAAGATTACTGAGAATGGGGTGGATCTTAGTTAATGCAGGCGGGAGGGAAATGTAAAATTTTTCATGAAAAAAATAAAAGTTTTATGTGACATTTAATGTTTTAATGTGCACATGTGTGATTTCTCTTTTTCCCTCTATGTTTTTTCACCTCCTCTCCCCATGTTAGGTTCCGGCACAAACTGACAGTTTTTTAAATTGCCCTTGTTTTTTAGTTAGTCTCTGGATTGGGCTTATGCTGTCTCAAGTCTGAGAGGCATAGGTTTACTCCAGACACTGGGGACCAGTGTTTATTTGATGGGGGGAATGTGTAGCGGGGTGTACAATTTAGGGGAGTGTCTGAGTGGTAGTTGGGCTCAGACACACTATTGTTAGGGATAATGGACCATTTGTGTGCCATGGGAGTTGGTTTTTGTTTATAGTTCCCTGGGATCTACAGGTGGCGCTGTCGCCCTGGATCCGGGTTGAACTGCAATACAGGGTTGCGCCTTTTCTTGTCCCCTTTCGGCAGCAGTACGGTGGGGCGGGGAACCTGCTGTGCCTGTCGGGAGAGGGTATTAAAAGGGGCGACCATCTTCCATAGGGGTCTTCGTCCACGCCCAGGCACCTTCGGTCTGGGTGTGTGGGTCGTCTTCGTCCACGCCCAGGCACCTTCGGCCTGGGTGTGTGGGTTTGTTATATCCGGGTGCCCTAGGCCCGGAGGCCGAGTTCCTGTTCCATCCCAGACACCTTCAGTCTGGGGTGAGGTACTAATTTGGAGGCCTGGGGCCCAGCACCTTCGGCTGGGTTCTGCCGGGGATCGAGGACTCCCAGGATGCCGCCTTGTGAGGGGACCCGGATCTAGGATGAGGAGGCCAGGGAGGTTACCTGTACCGAAGACCCAGCACAGAGTCGCGGTGACGGCGAGGACCTCTGGTAACTCTCTGGGGGGATGTCTTCTCCTCTACACGGGCCAAGTACTCTCTAGAAGGAAGTTCTCTAGAAGGTCAGTGGCGGTGGCCTAATAGGGCCGTGCCCTATTCACTCGGTCAGTGGCAGTGACCCATTCTCCAAGTCAGTGGCAGTGACTTTCTATTCACCTGGTCTGTGACAGGGACCAACCTCATGGTCTGTGGCAGAGATCGTGCACCATAACTGTTTGTGAAATCTAAACAGTAAAAGAACATGATTCAAGTTTGTGCTTGGACCTCCTCCCACCTAAGCTGTCCTGTGTCTTGTCCCAACCTGTCTGCTTTCAAAGAGGCATATTTATTATCCGTGTGAAATAAATATAGAAGTTGGACTTTCAGTTGGTGTGGACAGTTATATTCCTGGGGAAACATAAGGACTTGTATCTATCTAAGGTAGAGGTGAGAATCATCCGCAGGCAGGCCCGAAAAGTAACACCGCTCAACCTCCTTACTCAGGAGGGTACGGGCTTGTTGTGCGGTGTGCCTCTCCCCTCCCTGCGAGGAGCCGAAAACACATACAAAAAGGGCAGGTAGGCGGAGATGTGAGGGCGCTACACGTAAGATGTAACTGTCCAAATGTAAATTTTTGCTATATAATTTAGCCCTATTTTATGTGATTTGTTGGCCAGTATAGAATTACACTGCTTACTTAAGGTTTTAGATTTTAATAGATATACATAAAGGCCTAACTTACATGAATATATAATTTTCTAACTCCTTATGTCAACTGCATCACTGTGAACATGATTTGTTTTATACTCCATGTGGCAAATAATGTGTTTTTTTTTTGGTCACCTGTTTTGTAAATAAAAAGATTGCATTTTATGAATATATATATGTAACATTAAAGATATGTCCTTATGAACAGTATATTGGATATTTCTTTAACTATAATTCTATTGAAAAATTTTCATTAAAGTAAGAGAGATATCAAACAGAACAGAAAAAAAGATAAGGTAAAAATACATCTTGTACAAAAAAAGACTCCCCAAATATAAGGTAAGAGCAACAACAGCCTTAGACCGCTGTTTCTCAACTCCAGTCCTCAAGGCGCCCCAACAGGTCATGTTTTCAGGATTTCTCTCAGATGAAACGGCTGTGGTAATTACTAAGGCGTGAAACTGATCAAATCACCTGTGCAAAATAATGGAAAGCCTGAAAACATGACCTGTTGGGGTGCCTTGAGGACCGGAGTTGAAAAACACTGCCTTATGCCGCGTACACACGGCCGTTTTTCTCGTCGAAAAAAACAAAATTTTTCCCATTCGACGAGAAAAACGATAGTCTGTGGGCTTTCTGTCGTTTTTTTTGACGAGAAAAACGGCATTAAAAATGACGAGAAAAATTAGAACATGTTCTAATTTTTCCCAACGTTTTTTTCAACATGTTTTCCGCGGCAGTGTTTCCCATAGGGAAACACTGCCGCGGAGCCCACAGACGGTCGTTTTTCTCGTCAAGAGAAAAAATGACGTGAAAAACGACCGTATGTGGGGAACAAGCTGTTCCCCCGTTTTAAATGACATTATTCACGGTGGATTTTTAACAGACATGAATCAAGCAAAACATACATAGCACCAGTTTGTAAAAACCAGGTGAACATCCATGACACAAAGGTATTTCGTTCAAGATAAGTGCCAAAAAGATAACCTCCAAGCAATCGGAGCAATATGCTGAAATCCAAACCTCTAGTATCTTAACGACTCTGTAGACTAAAGTGACGGATACGAACAGGGGGTCTGGCACAAAAATTAAAAACAAAAAGGGCCATGGCCCACACTGAACAGGCAGAGTCTAATTGGACACAGAGTGGGGAGGAAGCGCATGGAAGCAAGGAAGAAAGAAAACACGAAAGAGAGAAAAGAAGAAAAAAAAAAGAAAAAGGGGGAATTAAAGAAGGGGAGAGTTGTGGACCCCAGGGATTTTTGATCTGCAGCAGGAGAAACCTTCACATATCTAGGAACTGGGAGGTCATTTGAGAAGGTGGGAAGTGGTCTATCCAGGATTGCCAAGTCTGTTGGAATTTATCATACTTGTCCTCAAGGATCGTTGTCAATCTTTCATTAATGAGTGTACCGTGAACCAGATTTTTAACCCCTTCAAAACTAAGAAGTGGTGTTTTCCAAGACCATGCTATAGTTTACTTTGTTGCCATAAAATGTGAATAATGAGAGTGATATCTGTGAAAGGTTTATGTAAAAGTGCTTCCCATGGATCTTTCTGCAAATTCCCACGAAGAACCGTATCAACCAATATCTATACCCTAATCCATAGCCTCCGGACCTAAGAGCAGGTCCACCATATATGTTTCATATCGCCCAAATGTGGGCAACCATGGAAGTAGTTTGATGGATTTGATGGTAGACATTTATTTTATTTTTTAAGCAGACTTTATTATGACAAAATAGAAATACCAGGGATATTATCCATAACAAAGGACAAGTTACACATGGTTGTGCAATAAACAAACAAAGTAAATCACTTTTGGCAAGAAGGTGAAAAAATGAAAATCATATGTAGATGCAAGAACATTGTTTGTCATAAGAAATTTTTCTAAAGAAAAAAAAAGGGGTTGGGGAACACAAGGATATAACTGGGTGGATCATTATGATGGATTGGGAAGAAAGTGGCCAAGAGAGGGAATGGGATGGGAAAGGGAGAGGGATGGGAAAAGGAGGGTGGGGGGTAGTATAATAGGGTGGACAAGGAAGGTGGTATGAAAAGAAGGTAAAATGAAAAGAAAAGAAAGAAAAGGACCACAGGGATGGTTGTTTCGGCATAATAACATCATAAGAAAAATGGTGCCATGGAAGTGAAAGGATCTACAAGCTGTTAATAAAAAAATGCCTGATACGACCTAAGGAAAACATTTCTCTTAGAAACTTTCGGGCAGGAATTACATAACCACTCGGAAATAAGTAGTAACTAAGACTGCTAGGGTGAGGATGAATATAAAGGTCCTGAAGTCCCAAGGGGAGAGGCGTTCAGGTAACATCATCAATGTGATGAAGTTGTTGAAGGATGGTAGACATTTTGCAATCATGGCTGGGGTAACTTACCAACGGGACAGAACTTTGAAGGAATTTTCAAGAGCCAGAACATTACGAGAAGATTTAAACAGGGCCTACCACATTTTACACCAGTCTCCTGGCTGTGGAACACATCCAAGGTCTGTTGCCCATTTGTCACAGTACAAAGGGGTTTGCAGTCCAGTTGTATTCAATATAGAGGAATATGTCAAAGAGATCAAACCCTGAGTCATAGGGTTGGTTTGACATTAGGGATGAGCTTCGTGTTCGAGTCGAACATACGTTCGACTCGAACATCGGCTGTTCGATCGTTCGACGAAGATCGAACGATTTGGGCCGTTCGCGCCAAATTCGAGTGACGCGAACGGCCCACAATGCACTACGCCATCGCAGTGTCATCCAGGCGCTGTGATTGGCCAAGCATGCACTGTGACCCCGCATGCTTGGCCAATCACAGCGCCGGCAGCGAGGAGAGCAATGATTGGCCACAGGCAGGATGCCTGTGGCCAATTATTGCTGAGGGTGTTTAGTACACGCCCCACACTATAAAAGGCCGCCAGCACGGCGGCCTAGTGTAGTGTGTTCCGGAGCAGGGATAGAGCAGCATAGGCAGGGACAGTGACTTTTATTTCTTTCTTGCTTAACCTGGATTCCTTTAGTTTAGGGAAAGAGAAGGATAGGTAGGGAGAGTGTCAGTGTGTTTTGTGCTTGTGCTATATTGTGCTTAAAAAAAACATTTTTTCTAGGGACAGAAAACTGTAGGTAGGGAGAGTGTGTCAGTTTCTTTCACTGTCAAAGTCCTTGTTTCCAGGGACCTGGAAGGACAGTGAGTGAATTCTCCTTGTGCTAAATTGTGCTTAAAAAAAAACATTTTTTCTAGGGACAGAAAACTGTAGGTAGGGAGAGTGTGTCAGTTTCTTTCACTGTCAAAGTCCTTGTTTCCAGGGACCTGGAAGGACAGTGAGTGAATTCTCCTTGTGCTAAATTGTGCTTAAAAAAAACATTTTTTCTAGGGACAGAAAACTGTAGGTAGGGAGAGTGTGTCAGTTTCTTTCACTGTCAAAGTCCTTGTTTCCAGGGACCTGGAAGGACAGTGAGTGAATTCTCCTTGTGCTAAATTGTGCTTAAAAAAAACATTTTTTCTAGGGACAGAAAACTGTAGGTAGGGAGAGTGTGTCAGTTTCTTTCACTGTCAAAGTCCTTGTTTCCAGGGACCTGGAAGGACAGTGAGTGAATTCTCCTTGTGCTAAATTGTGCTTAAAAAAAACATTTTTTCTAGGGACAGAAAACTGTAGGTAGGGAGAGTGTGTCAGTTTCTTTCACTGTCAAAGTCCTTGTTTCCAGGGACCTGGAAGGACAGTGAGTGAATTCTCCTTGTGCTAAATTGTGCTTAAAAAAAACATTTTTTCTAGGGACAGAAAACTGTAGGTAGGGAGAGTGTGTCAGTTTCTTTCACTGTCAAAGTCCTTGTTTCTAGGGACCTGGAAGGACAGTGAGTGAATTCTCCTTGTGCTAAATTGTGCTTAAAAAAAACATTTTTTCTAGGGACAGAAAACTGTAGGTAGGGAGAGTGTGTCAGTTTCTTTCACTGTCAAAGTCCTTGTTTCCAGGGACCTGGAAGGACAGTGAGTGAATTCTCCTTGTGCTAAATTGTGCTTAAAAAAAACATTTTTTCTAGGGACAGAAAACTGTAGGTAGGGAGAGTGTGTCAGTTTCTTTCACTGTCAAAGTCCTTGTTTCCAGGGACCTGGAAGGACAGTGAGTGAATTCTCCTTGTGCTAAATTGTGCTTAAAAAAAACATTTTTTCCAGGGACAGAAAACTGTAGGTAGGGAGAGTGTGTCAGTTTCTTTCACTGTCAAAGTCCTTGTTTCCAGGGACCTGGAAGGACAGTGAGTGAATTCTCCTTGTGCTAAATTGTGCTTAAAAAAAACATTTTTTCTAGGGACAGAAAACTGTAGGTAGGGAGAGTGTGTCAGTTTCTTTCACTGTCAAAGTCCTTGTTTCCAGGGACCTGGAAGGACAGTGAGTGAATTCTCCTTGTGCTAAATTGTGCTTAAAAAAAACATTTTTTCTAGGGACAGAAAACTGTAGGTAGGGAGAGTGTGTCAGTTTCTTTCACTGTCAAAGTCCTTGTTTCCAGGGACCTGGAAGGACAGTGAGTGAATTCTCCTTGTGCTAAATTGTGCTTAAAAAAAAACATTTTTTCTAGGGACAGAAAACTGTAGGTAGGGAGAGTGTGTCAGTTTCTTTCACTGTCAAAGTCCTTGTTTCCAGGGACCTGGAAGGACAGTGAGTGAATTCTCCTTGTGCTAAATTGTGCTTAAAAAAAACATTTTTTCTAGGGACAGAAAACTGTAGGTAGGGAGAGTGTGTCAGTTTCTTTCACTGTCAAAGTCCTTGTTTCCAGGGACCTGGAAGGACAGTGAGTGAATTCTCCTTGTGCTAAATTGTGCTTAAAAAAAAACATTTTTTCTAGGGACAGAAAACTGTAGGTAGGGAGAGTGTGTCAGTTTCTTTCACTGTCAAAGTCCTTGTTTCCAGGGACCTGGAAGGACAGTGAGTGAATTCTCCTTGTGCTAAATTGTGCTTAAAAAAAACATTTTTTCTAGGGACAGAAAACTGTAGGTAGGGAGAGTGTGTCAGTTTCTTTCACTGTCAAAGTCCTTGTTTCCAGGGACCTGGAAGGACAGTGAGTGAATTCTCCTTGTGCTAAATTGTGCTTAAAAAAAACATTTTTTCTAGGGACAGAAAACTGTAGGTAGGGAGAGTGTGTCAGTTTCTTTCACTGTCAAAGTCCTTGTTTCCAGGGACCTGGAAGGACAGTGAGTGAATTCTCCTTGTGCTAAATTGTGCTTAAAAAAAACATTTTTTCTAGGGACAGAAAACTGTAGGTAGGGAGAGTGTGTCAGTTTCTTTCACTGTCAAAGTCCTTGTTTCCAGGGACCTGGAAGGACAGTGAGTGAATTCTCCTTGTGCTAAATTGTGCTTAAAAAAAACATTTTTTCTAGGGACAGAAAACTGTAGGTAGGGAGAGTGTGTCAGTTTCTTTCACTGTCAAAGTCCTTGTTTCCAGGGACCTGGAAGGACAGTGAGTGAATTCTCCTTGTGCTAAATTGTGCTTAAAAAAAACATTTTTTCTAGGGACAGAAAACTGTAGGTAGGGAGAGTGTGTCAGTTTCTTTCACTGTCAAAGTCCTTGTTTCCAGGGACCTGGAAGGACAGTGAGTGAATTCTCCTTGTGCTAAATTGTGCTTAAAAAAAACATTTTTTCTAGGGACAGAAAACTGTAGGTAGGGAGAGTGTGTCAGTTTCTTTCACTGTCAAAGTCCTTGTTTCCAGGGACCTGGAAGGACAGTGAGTGAATTCTCCTTGTGCTAAATTGTGCTTAAAAAAAACATTTTTTCTAGGGACAGAAAACTGTAGGTAGGGAGAGTGTGTCAGTTTCTTTCACTGTCAAAGTCCTTGTTTCCAGGGACCTGGAAGGACAGTGAGTGAATTCTCCTTGTGCTAAATTGTGCTTAAAAAAAACATTTTTTCTAGGGACAGAAAACTGTAGGTAGGGAGAGTGTGTCAGTTTCTTTCACTGTCAAAGTCCTTGTTTCCAGGGACCTGGAAGGACAGTGAGTGAATTCTCCTTGTGCTAAATTGTGCTTAAAAAAAACATTTTTTCTAGGGACAGAAAACTGTAGGTAGGGAGAGTGTGTCAGTTTCTTTCACTGTCAAAGTCCTTGTTTCCAGGGACCTGGAAGGACAGTGAGTGAATTCTCCTTGTGCTAAATTGTGCTTAAAAAAAACATTTTTTCTAGGGACAGAAAACTGTAGGTAGGGAGAGTGTGTCAGTTTCTTTCACTGTCAAAGTCCTTGTTTCCAGGGACCTGGAAGGACAGTGAGTGAATTCTCCTTGTGCTAAATTGTGCTTAAAAAAAATTTTTTTCTAGGGACAGAAAACTGTAGGTAGGGAGAGTGTGTCAGTTTCTTTCACTGTCAAAGTCCTTGTTTCCAGGGACCTGGAAGGACAGTGAGTGAATTCTCCTTGTGCTAAATTGTGCTTAAAAAAAACATTTTTTCTAGGGACAGAAAACTGTAGGTAGGGAGAGTGTGTCAGTTTCTTTCACTGTCAAAGTCCTTGTTTCCAGGGACCTGGAAGGACAGTGAGTGAATTCTCCTTGTGCTAAATTGTGCTTAAAAAAAAACATTTTTTCTAGGGACAGAAAACTGTAGGTAGGGAGAGTGTGTCAGTTTCTTTCACTGTCAAAGTCCTTGTTTCCAGGGACCTGGAAGGACAGTGAGTGAATTCTCCTTGTGCTAAATTGTGCTTAAAAAAAACATTTTTTCTAGGGACAGAAAACTGTAGGTAGGGAGAGTGTGTCAGTTTCTTTCACTGTCAAAGTCCTTGTTTCCAGGGACCTGGAAGGACAGTGAGTGAATTCTCCTTGTGCTAAATTGTGCTTAAAAAAAACATTTTTTCTAGGGACAGAAAACTGTAGGTAGGGAGAGTGTGTCAGTTTCTTTCACTGTCAAAGTCCTTGTTTCCAGGGACCTGGAAGGACAGTGAGTGAATTCTCCTTGTGCTAAATTGTGCTTAAAAAAAACATTTTTTCTAGGGACAGAAAACTGTAGGTAGGGAGAGTGTGTCAGTTTCTTTCACTGTCAAAGTCCTTGTTTCCAGGGACCTGGAAGGACAGTGAGTGAATTCTCCTTGTGCTAAATTGTGCTTAAAAAAAACATTTTTTCCAGGGACAGAAAACTGTAGGTAGGGAGAGTGTGTCAGTTTCTTTCACTGTCAAAGTCCTTGTTTCCAGGGACCTGGAAGGACAGTGAGTGAATTCTCCTTGTGCTAAATTGTGCTTAAAAAAAACATTTTTTCTAGGGACAGAAAACTGTAGGTAGGGAGAGTGTGTCAGTTTCTTTCACTGTCAAAGTCCTTGTTTCCAGGGACCTGGAAGGACAGTGAGTGAATTCTCCTTGTGCTAAATTGTGCTTAAAAAAAACATTTTTTCTAGGGACAGAAAACTGTAGGTAGGGAGAGTGTGTCAGTTTCTTTCACTGTCAAAGTCCTTGTTTCCAGGGACCTGGAAGGACAGTGAGTGAATTCTCCTTGTGCTAAATTGTGCTTAAAAAAAAACATTTTTTCTAGGGACAGAAAACTGTAGGTAGGGAGAGTGTGTCAGTTTCTTTCACTGTCAAAGTCCTTGTTTCCAGGGACCTGGAAGGACAGTGAGTGAATTCTCCTTGTGCTAAATTGTGCTTAAAAAAAACATTTTTTCTAGGGACAGAAAACTGTAGGTAGGGAGAGTGTGTCAGTTTCTTTCACTGTCAAAGTCCTTGTTTCCAGGGACCTGGAAGGACAGTGAGTGAATTCTCCTTGTGCTAAATTGTGCTTAAAAAAAAACATTTTTTCTAGGGACAGAAAACTGTAGGTAGGGAGAGTGTGTCAGTTTCTTTCACTGTCAAAGTCCTTGTTTCCAGGGACCTGGAAGGACAGTGAGTGAATTCTCCTTGTGCTAAATTGTGCTTAAAAAAAACATTTTTTCTAGGGACAGAAAACTGTAGGTAGGGAGAGTGTGTCAGTTTCTTTCACTGTCAAAGTCCTTGTTTCCAGGGACCTGGAAGGACAGTGAGTGAATTCTCCTTGTGCTAAATTGTGCTTAAAAAAAACATTTTTTCTAGGGACAGAAAACTGTAGGTAGGGAGAGTGTGTCAGTTTCTTTCACTGTCAAAGTCCTTGTTTCCAGGGACCTGGAAGGACAGTGAGTGAATTCTCCTTGTGCTAAATTGTGCTTAAAAAAAACATTTTTTCTAGGGACAGAAAACTGTAGGTAGGGAGAGTGTGTCAGTTTCTTTCACTGTCAAAGTCCTTGTTTCCAGGGACCTGGAAGGACAGTGAGTGAATTCTCCTTGTGCTAAATTGTGCTTAAAAAAAACATTTTTTCTAGGGACAGAAAACTGTAGGTAGGGAGAGTGTGTCAGTTTCTTTCACTGTCAAAGTCCTTGTTTCCAGGGACCTGGAAGGACAGTGAGTGAATTCTCCTTGTGCTAAATTGTGCTTAAAAAAAACATTTTTTCTAGGGACAGAAAACTGTAGGTAGGGAGAGTGTGTCAGTTTCTTTCACTGTCAAAGTCCTTGTTTCCAGGGACCTGGAAGGACAGTGAGTGAATTCTCCTTGTGCTAAATTGTGCTTAAAAAAAACATTTTTTCTAGGGACAGAAAACTGTAGGTAGGGAGAGTGTGTCAGTTTCTTTCACTGTCAAAGTCCTTGTTTCCAGGGACCTGGAAGGACAGTGAGTGAATTCTCCTTGTGCTAAATTGTGCTTAAAAAAAACATTTTTTCTAGGGACAGAAAACTGTAGGTAGGGAGAGTGTGTCAGTTTCTTTCACTGTCAAAGTCCTTGTTTCCAGGGACCTGGAAGGACAGTGAGTGAATTCTCCTTGTGCTAAATTGTGCTTAAAAAAAACATTTTTTCTAGGGACAGAAAACTGTAGGTAGGGAGAGTGTGTCAGTTTCTTTCACTGTCAAAGTCCTTGTTTCCAGGGACCTGGAAGGACAGTGAGTGAATTCTCCTTGTGCTAAATTGTGCTTAAAAAAAACATTTTTTCTAGGGACAGAAAACTGTAGGTAGGGAGAGTGTGTCAGTTTCTTTCACTGTCAAAGTCCTTGTTTCCAGGGACCTGGAAGGACAGTGAGTGAATTCTCCTTGTGCTAAATTGTGCTTAAAAAAAACATTTTTTCTAGGGACAGAAAACTGTAGGTAGGGAGAGTGTGTCAGTTTCTTTCACTGTCAAAGTCCTTGTTTCCAGGGACCTGGAAGGACAGTGAGTGAATTCTCCTTGTGCTAAATTGTGCTTAAAAAAAACATTTTTTCTAGGGACAGAAAACTGTAGGTAGGGAGAGTGTGTCAGTTTCTTTCACTGTCAAAGTCCTTGTTTCCAGGGACCTGGAAGGACAGTGAGTGAATTCTCCTTGTGCTAAATTGTGCTTAAAAAAAACATTTTTTCTAGGGACAGAAAACTGTAGGTAGGGAGAGTGTGTCAGTTTCTTTCACTGTCAAAGTCCTTGTTTCCAGGGACCTGGAAGGACAGTGAGTGAATTCTCCTTGTGCTAAATTGTGCTTAAAAAAAAACTTTTTTTCTAGGGACAGAAAACTGTAGGTAGGGAGAGTGTGTCAGTTTCTTTCACTGTCAAAGTCCTTGTTTCCAGGGACCTGGAAGGACAGTGAGTGAATTCTCCTTGTGCTAAATTGTGCTTAAAAAAAACATTTTTTCTAGGGACAGAAAACTGTAGGTAGGGAGAGTGTGTCAGTTTCTTTCACTGTCAAAGTCCTTGTTTCCAGGGACCTGGAAGGACAGTGAGTGAATTCTCCTTGTGCTAAATTGTGCTTAAAAAAAACATTTTTTCTAGGGACAGAAAACTGTAGGTAGGAAGAGTGTGTCAGTTTCTTTCACTGTCAAAGTCCTTGTTTCCAGGGACCTGGAAGGACAGTGAGTGAATTCTCCTTGTGCTAAATTGTGCTTAAAAAAAACATTTTTTCTAGGGACAGAAAACTGTAGGTAGGGAGAGTGTGTCAGTTTCTTTCACTGTCAAAGTCCTTGTTTCCAGGGACCTGGAAGGACAGTGAGTGAATTCTCCTTGTGCTAATTTGTGCTTAAAAAAAACATTTTTTCTAGGGACAGAAAACTGTAGGTAGGGAGAGTGTGTCAGTTTATTTCACTGTCAAAGTCCTTGTTTCAAGGGACAGAGAAGGACACCTGAAGGTAGCCCTTATTGCTTTTTTCCCATCTCCCTGCAGGCCATCTATTAGAATGTCTGGAAGGCAAACAAGGAGAGGCAGACAGTCAGGAGGCAATAAAAGAGGGCAAGCAGGCTCTGTGTCTGGGGGCAACAGTGCTGGTCGTGGACGCGGTGCATTGTCATCAGCACATGGCCATGGGACACGCTTGTCCTTCTTTTCGGCAGCTGGACATGTTGAGCCACATCATGCCGAAGACTTGGTAGAGTGGATGACCAAGCCCTCCTCCTCCTCCTCATCCTCTCTCACCCAGGCTCAGGGTACTGGAAAAGCAGCTGCCAAAGCGTCCTCTTCCCTGGTATCAATGTCAGACTCATCATCAGTCACTCCTTCCCTAGACCCACCATGTCCTCCTCCTGAGGAGTCCCCCGAACTGTTTCAGCACAGTGTTGGGTACATGCTCCAGGAGGATGCCCAGCGTTTCGAAGGGTCTGATGATGAAACCCAGCTAGAGGAAGGCAGTAGCGTGAGAGCAGACAGAGGGGATGCTCAAGAAGGACACCAATCTGGCAGTCATGTTCCAGCAGCTGCAGCATACTGCCAGATTGCCTCCAGTGATGAGGAGGGAGGGGATGATGAGGTCACTGACTCCACGTGGGTGCCTAATAGGAGAGAGGAGGAGGAGGAGGATGAGGAGGAGGCACATCTCCAACGAGGCAGGATGCCCTTTGGTGGCCAGCGTAAGGGCAGTACACCGACGGAATCACACCGCAGAGCTCCGCCTGTGCAGGGCGCTGCCTCTGCCCGTCATTCAAAAAGTTCTTTGGTGTGGGCCTTTTTTGAGGCTAGTGCATCAGATCGCACAGCTGCTGTTTGCAACATATGTCTCAAGCGTATATCGCGTGGCCAAAACATCAGCCGCTTGGGTACCACATGCCTGACCAGACATATGTTGACCTGCCATGCAGCTCGTTGGCAAGCCTACCTCAAAGACCCACACCAAAGAACAAAGCGGACCTCTCCTTGCACCGCATCAGCTGGGATCTCCAACCCCACTATAACTTCAGTCCTCTCTGAAACATGCACTGAGAGGAATGAAGGTGTAGAATTAGGTGTGTCACAGCCAAGTACTTGCGGCCACTCTGCTAGCAGTACACCGACGTCCGATTCTAGCAGGCAAATTTCCCTGCCCCAGCTGCTGGACCCTCGAAAGAAGTTCACTCCCAGCCATCCACATGCCCAGCGGTTGAATGCTAGCTTGGCTAAATTGCTAGCGCTTCAACTGCTGCCTTTTCAGTTGGTAGACTCGGCCCCTTTCCGTGAGTTTGTGCAATGTGCGGTTCCTCAGTGGCAGGTTCCCAAACGCCACTTTTTCTCACGGAAGGCTATTCCTGCTCTCTAACGGCATGTGGAAGGCAATGTCTTGGCCTCGCTGGACAGGGCGGTCAGCGGTAAGGTGCATATTACCGCTGACTCATGGTCCAGCAGGCATGGACAGGGACGTTACCTTTCTTTCACGGCCCATTGGGTCACTCTTTTGGCAGCTGGGAAGGATGCAGGACAAGATGCAGTAGTGTTGGAGGTTGTCCCACCGCCACGCCTCCAAAATGCTACTACTGGTTGTGACACACCTCTCTCCTCCACCCCCTCCTCTTCTTCTTCCTCCATGGCCTCTTCCTGTGGTTTGTCCTATGAACCAGCGGTGCTCCGTAGCCGTTCACGGGGCTACGCAAGTACGCAGGCAAAAAGATGCCATGCCGTGCTTGCGCTGGTGTGTTTGGGGGACAGAAGCCACACTGGGGCAGAGGTCCTGTCTGCTCTGCAGGGCCAGGCCGAGAGGTGGTTGACGCCACGCCAGCTTAAGCCAGGAATGGTGGTTTGCGACAATGGCACCAACCTCCTCTCCGCCCTCCGACAGGGACAACTGACCCATGTGCCCTGTGTGGCTCACGTCCTTAACCTGGTGGTGCAGCGGTTCTTGGGCAGGTACCCGGGCTTACAGGATGTCCTGAGGCAGGCCAGGAAAGTCTGTGTGCATTTCCGCAGATCTTATAATGCCAGTGCTCGCCTGGCTGAGCTGCAAAAGGAGTTGAACCTGCCCAAGAACCGCCTTATATGTGACATGCCCACCAGGTGGAACTCAACGTTGGCCATGCTGCAGCGGCTGCACACGCAGCAGAGGGCCATCAATGAGTACCTGTGCGACTACGGCACCAGGACAGGGTCAGGGGAGCTTGGTTTTTTTTCTCCACGCCAGTGGGGCATGATCAGGGATGCATGCACTGTCCTGGCACCATTTGAGGAGGCCACGAGGATGGTGAGCAGTGACAGTGCATGCATCAGTGACACTGTACCTCTTGTCCACCTGTTGGAGCACACGCTGCGTGGAATAATGGACAGGGCACTTGAGGCAGTACAGAGGCAGGAAGAGGAGGACTTCCTTGCCTCTCAAGGCCCCCTTTACCCAGACAGTGTTCCTTCTGTCCCACCCATCGCACAGGAAGAGGAGGAGGAGGAGGAGGAGGAGGATTGTGTCAGCATGGAGGTGGAGGCTGGCACTCAGCATCATCAGCAGCAGTCTTTTAGGGATGATTTACAGTCCCAAGAAACCAGTGGACTTGTACGTGGCTGGGAGGAGGTGGCTGCGGATCATGTCGTCCTTAGTGACCCAGAGGACTCCGGAGCGAATGCCTCAGCAAACCTACGCTGCATGGCCTCCCTGATCCTGCAAAGTCTGCGGAAGGATCCTCGTATTCTTCGGATCAAGGAGAGGGACCATTACTGGCTGGCCACTCTCCTTGATCCACGGTACAAGGGTAAGGTTGCGGACCTTATGTTACCGTCGCAGAGGGAGCAGAGGATGAGACAACTCCGGGAGGCCTTGCAGAAAGGTCTGTGCAACGCGTTCCCAGAGACTGGGAGGTTACAAACTCCTGGTCCTGGACAACGAGTTGCTGAGGCTTCGGCCAGTCAAAGAAGGAGCGGTGGGGAAGGTGGCCGTCTGACCGATGCGTTCAGACAATTCTTTAGTCCGCAGCCCCAAAGTATGATCGGTTCCAGCAACCATCGCCAGCGTCTGATAAACATGGTGCAGGAATATCTAGGGGCAAGGTCAGACTTGGACACCTTCCCCACCGAAAATCCTCTGGCTTACTGGGTCTTGAGGATGGATCACTGGCCAGAGCTTGCACAGTATGCAATTGAGCTACTGGCCTGTCCTGCATCCAGCGTTCTTTCGGAACGCACATTCAGTGCTGCTGGAGGATTTGTCACGGATCACAGGGTGCGCCTGTCCACCGACTCGGTTGATCGACTGACTTTCATCAAGATGAACCAGTCTTGGATCACCACCAGCTACCACACACCTGATGCTGATATAACAGACTAATTGATTTTAACATGTCACATCCCTTCAAGACTGATGCTGATGCTGAGTGCCTGTGCTGTTATGTTGACTGGCTATCCTCCTCCTCCGAGTCCTCAATGATACGATTGATGATGATAGCTTGGAAGATCATTTTTGTTTATGGGTGCCGCCACCAGTGGCTAAGGCCCAATTTTTCAGCCCCTGTTTTACAGGGGCGTGTAATTACAATTTTTTTAGCAATAATTTGCCATAGGGCTCATTGCTGTGCTCCAAGTACAGTATCTGTGAGGGGTTGGAGTGTTGTGGCACCAGTGCCTAAGGCCCAATTTTTCAGCCCCTGTTTAACAGGGGCGTGTCATTACAATTTTTGAAGCAATACTTTGCAACAGGGCTCATTGCTGTGCTCCAAGTACAGTATCTGTGAGGGGTTGTAGTGTTGTGCCACCAGTGCCTAAGGCCCAATTTTTCAGCCCCTGTTCAACAGGGGCATGCAATTACAATTCTTGATCTAATAATTCACAGCAGGGTCCATTGCTGCACCCACCAAGAGTAACTCTGAGGGCTTACAGTCTTGTGGCAACGCCACCACCACCACCACCACGAAAGGCCCAATTTTTCAGCCCCTGTTCAAAAGGGGCATGTAATTACAATTCTTGATCTAATAATTCACAGCAGGGCCCATTGCTGCACCCACCAAGAGTAACTGTCAGGGCTTACAGTGTTGTGGCACCAGCACCACCATCAAAGCCCCAATTTTTACTACCACTGTTCAACAATTATATGTAATTAAAATTCCTGATATAATAGTTGACAGCAGGGCGTTCCAGCACCAACCAAGAGTAACTGAGTGCTTACAGTGTTGTGCCAACACCAACAACTAAGGGGCCTATTTCTGCAGAGTATATACGGCAGGTCCCTACTTTCAAACATCCAACTTACAAACGACTCCTACTTGCAAACGAAAGAAGACAACAGGAAGTGAGAGGAAATCTACCCCTAGAAAGGAAAATTCTCTCCTGTAAGAATAAATATGGGAGAAAGGGGTCTCATCTGTACTGATGCTTTATCAGCAATCCTTGTTTCAAGAAAAACACCACATTTCAAAAACAGTTGTCATTGGGACGGAAAGTGAGGTGAAATGTTCTGAACAGGGGCACAGACAGCAAAACAAATGTTACAGGGGTGATAACCCTTACCTATGTTTCCCAAAAAGTTTAAAAATAGATTTTTGGGCTGGAGCTACACTTCAACAATGTACCTGTTCAAAATTACAAACAGATTCTACATAAGAACAAACCTACAGTCCCTGTCTTGTATGCACCGCCTGTATACGGCTGTTCAGAGTATATAGGGCCTTTTTTATTTTATGTGCGGGGTTCCCCTTAATATCCATACAAGACCCAAAGGGGCTGGTAATGGGCTGGGGTAGGGGGGGGGGGTCATGGGGTAGCTATGCCATTTTTCTTAAAGAATTTCATCCATATTACCGGGACCAGACATTACATTAAAGCCGCAAGCAGTTTTAAATGGCTTTTTTTTCCTTTAGAAGTGTCATTTTGTGCAGGGACAGTTCTAAACACGGGAAACACGTGGCACTTCACAGGCATACTTTAGACACCCCCCAGGTACGATATTTAAAGGAATATTTGACTTTTTTTTTTTCACTTTATGCATCATTAAAATGACTGCTCCCGAAAAACGACCGTTTTTAAAACTTCTTTTTGCATTGATACATGTCCCCTGGTGCAGAACCCGGGTTCCCAAACCCTATTTATGACAATAACATGCATAATAGTTGTTATAATTAGCACTTTAGAATTCGAACGTTCGCATCCATTGTATTTAATAGGGTTCTAATGTTCGTTCGAACTTTCGGTCCGTTCGCGGGTTCTGGTGCGAACCGAACCCGGGGGTGTTCGGCTCATCACTATTTGACATCTGGTCTCGAAAGCAAAAGACAATAGTGGGTGTTCATGATGTTTGGTAAGGGACTCTAAAAAGTGACAGATTTGTAAATATTGAAAACGTTACGTATATCAGAAATTTCATGAGAGTCCCGTAAGTATTGGTACGAACAGATTCCTTTATGCTTCCACCATTGAAAACTATGAGGATTCTCCAACCCAGGTGGGAACTGAAGGCAGTTAAGCAATTATAAAAGAGGGAGATGGGGGGATACCAGACGTGCAGGGTATTTTATGGAATCCCAGACTGATAGAGTATGGACCAAAATCAGGTTTAGAAGTTTAGGACGGTGCACAGGAGGAATCCATGGTATAGAAGAAAGGGGAATTTGGGTCAAAATCCAAGACATCTATAAGAGTCCATAGAGGTGCCAAATTACCCACATGCAGTTGGACGATAGGTGCAATTAGAGCTTCCTTGTAATAATGGTTAAGATTGGGAACTCCCAAACCTCCCCTGAATTTGGATTTTACAAAAGGGATCTATCAAGCCACAGTCTGGTTCTACCCCAGATAAATTTTAAGATGCAACGCTGTAGTATGCGAAGAATATAAGGAGGGACGGGGATAGGAGCTTGGGTAAGAGACATTTTAATGGCATTAATAAGACCCATCCATGAGATTTGGGGAAACTCCCAAGCGTCTACCAGATGTTTCAGAGAACCAATAAGAGGGGGGGGGGGGGTAATTAGCAGGGTATATAGAGACTGAAAAAAAGAACTCCACCCCAAATTTTTAAAAAAATGGCGTGGAGTACCCCCAAAAATCCAGACCAGACCCTTTCGCTCTCTCGTCCCCCCTCTTTTCCTGCGGCCTGCTAGGTTGCGTGCTCGGATAAAGGGTCTGGTCTGGATTTTTGGGGGTACTCCACGCCATTTTTTTTTTTACATTTGGGTGGAGTTCCCCTTAAAATCCATACCAGATCTGAAGGGCCTGGTATGGATATTTGGGGGAACCGCACGCATTTTTTTTAAAATTTGCGGCAGAGTTCCCCTTAATATCCATTCCAGACCTGAAGGGCCTGGTAATTGAATTTGGGGGAACCCCACGCTTTTTAAAAAAAAAAATTATCAATGACTTTTCTATGTATTTACGGGAGCCGACAATTCATTAATAGCCGCGAGTGAATTTTAAATGACTTTTTTTCCTTCAGAAATGACACTTTGTGCAGGGACAGTTCTAAGCACGGGAAACAGCGCTAATAGTCCTCAGAAGTTCTGGTCCCCATTGACTTCAATGGGGTTCGGGGTAAAGTTCGGTCCCGAACCCGAGCTTTTTTCCGAAGTTTGGCCGAACCCGTCGAACCCGAACATCCAGGTGTCCGCTCAACTCTACTAGAGATCTAAAGACTTGTGGGGAAATGATCAGGCTAAAGTAGGCTAAAGTAATGGTTCAAAAAGCACAGATCCACATAATATAGAAAATAAAGTAGAAGCAGGGAGATGCATGCAGTACAGATTCCTCTCCACAAAGCAGCACAATAGTGACATCACCAAATCTCATTTAAAATTGTAGCGGGTATACACTTTTCTCTCCATTTAAAACTGGCAGAGACACCAGCGATGTGGAGTTCCTTGCAGCCCAGCAGGTGGCGCTGTCGCCCTGGGCTGGGGTTGAACCCTTGCTGTGTGCCGTGCCTCCTTTTTGTCCTCCCTCGGCAGCGGTATGGTGGGGCGGGGAACCCGCCGTGCTTGCTGGGAGAGGGTATAAAGGGGCCGGCCATCTTTGTCTCGGGGTCGAGTCCCAGGCACCTTCAGCCTGAGGGCAGTGGTTTGTGTCAGTCCTCTAGGCGGCCTAGGCCTAGAGGATGTCCGGAGGTCGTGTTCCATCCCAGGCACCTTTAGCCTGGGGTGAGGTACTCGGATGGAGGTCTGGAGCTCAGTGCCCAACACTGAGTTCCGCGAGGGAAGGAGGTCCTAGGGAACCCAGGCATTGGGTACCCTAATCCGGAAGACGTAATGGACCGGGGGGAGATACTCACTTGAAGACCGGGTGCAGCAGATTGCCAGTGACAGGTGAGCCTCCCATCGGAGACCGCCTGGAAGGAAACCCCCCCTCCGCTCGGAGACCTCAGCCCACTTTCAGGGAGGAAAGTGGAGAGTTCATTGTGTCTGGGCCTACTCGTATCCACACCTCCTTGTTTGTTCTGTTCTTTAAGGGAGTCTAACTGATTGTGCTGTTCACTCAAGAAGAATAAAGGAGTGTTGGACTTTAATGGTGTGGGGCTCTTTTCTGGTGGACATTGTTCAAGGTAACTCCAGGTGCACAACACTGACCCGAAGGTAGAGAAAGAACTTTGCTTACACCGCACAGACATTTGTGGTGAAGGCTTGGCGTGGTGACCCCGCTCTCTCCCCTCTAAGGTACCCCTAGACAAGAGAAAGACGAGCTGATGCAAAGAGGGGAGTGAGGAGGCCGCTACATGTGGGGGCTCGTCCGGGATAGTGTTCGTGTACTACGGAATTGAACGTGTCTGCCCGGAGGAGTTACGAGTAGGCAGGCCTTCATTGGCCACAGTGCATCCCTGCTCGAAGTCGTGGACATGACCCAATGAAGGGAAAGGCCCACGCAGAAGAGCGAGGAAAGAGGGGAGTCCAATACGTGTGAAGGACTACACGTGGGACATTGGCGCAAAAACCTTGCAGTGTGCGATGGATCAGCAACAGGTCACCAAGTTCGGACGTACATCGTGGATTCCGGTTCACCCTACTACCATGACACTGACTGCTGCTGCTCCGGTAACAGATACGGGGATCCGGCTAAAGCCAAGGGGTCGATTCGCCCTGTATTCATGCATGGACGTTGAGGCCCTGGGTGTGATTTGTCCCGGCTGTTCGGGACTGGTGTGCAAACTGAAGCCATTCGGGCGATGCGAGGCCTGTGGGGAGTTCCTTTTTGAAGAGGATCCAGCGGTTGAGAAGCCAAGAACCATTTACCCTGGCCATGCTGCAGGCAACACCACTCAAAGAGGAGGAATCACCGCTTTGACAGCCATCCCTGCGCACACTGCAGCGACCGCGGAGGAGGTCGTGAAAACTCAACGGGAGAAATCCGAGGATGCTGACTCGGTCACCACTGTCTCGCAGCGTCCACCACCGAAGAGAAAGACCGGTATGGTAGCCCCGACCAGCGGTTGTGGTGGACCATCTCGCCCGCTTACGCCCGACCCGGATGGATCCGTCGTCAGGAGTCCCGGACGTCCCGCTTCAAGTAAAGTCCGAGGTAAGCCAGGCGGAGAGATTTGGTGTGTGGGAAGAGGTGAAAACTCAGTCTCCACTAAAGGGTACCTGTCCGCGGAGGAGTGTGACACCTCTGACCTGGAGTCGCTCTCGGGTATGGGAGACGACGTTGCTATTGACAAACTGTTTGCAGAAAAGGGCTGGGACAAAGTACCTCTCGCCTCATCCCGCAGAACCAGGGATCCACCCATGTCTACAGGGGATAGTACACCCCGGGTGGAGGCACCAGCGCCTGAAGAGGGGTTCCGTCCCCAGCCTGCCTCTACATCCCCGGTATCACCTACACCTAAGACCGGAGAAAAGAGACTGCTGTTGCGGGCACCTATGCCCAGATCAGATGTGATCAAGGTCCCTCGCCACCCGGACTCAATAGTTTTGCCTGGCGAAGGGTACAGAGCTACTATGCCTCCTTTGGCCAGACTACAATGCCTATTTGGCCAGAAGGTTGCTGCAGAGTACGGATGGGAGTATCCATACTTGTCCAAGGAGTTGCTCTATGAGGTGGAAGTGTGCCGAGAGCGCTGGTACAATGACTTTGTGTGGACCCACCTTCAGGTTCCACACGCCCGCAGGTACCTGGCATGCTCTCCCAAGGCCTCTCAGCATTTTAAGGACTGCAAGGCAGAGTGGATGTTGGGACGGCACATCCATGCAGACAAGGTGCTGATCCGGCGTAAGGAGGGGGAAGATGTAGAATATCATCTGGAGACCATGGACCAGCACTTGAAGCCACTTGTTCTGCCGCATCCCCGCTTCTACCTGTAGGAGAGAAAAGACTCCGTTCTTGTATGTTGCTGAACTTTCTGGGGCCCGTTGTCCTTGTTACCCAGAGGAATGAAGGACTGTTCCTGTTTGTTCTTCACTTTCCAGCAAGAGATCATGGACTCTGGGGTAGATAGGGCTCAAGAGAAGAAGAAGAGTTCCACGAGTGCAGTTACCGCGATGCTGTCACCAGGTGGCAGTGTTGCGCACCGTTAACACTTTTCACACACTCACTCTTTGGAGAAAAGGGATTTCTTCCCGGAGAAGTTTCTTTTCTCTCACACGAATACATGTGTCAGGGTTTATGTGTGTTAATTTTCCTTCTTTTCCCTCTGCAGGAGAGCATCCCATCAAGACCACTGAGTATGGGGTGGGTCTTAGTCAGGATGGGTAGGAAAAGTATAATATGAATATGTGATTCAAAAGTTATGGTTAAATGTTGTTGTTTCCCTTCCCTTTTATATAGGGCTCAGACACAATTGCTCCAGTTGATCAAGTTTTTCAAAAAAAGTTTTATTTTTGTACAATTTATAGTTGGTTTCTGGACTGGACTATGTCAGCCGTTGAGGGCATAGTTTGCCCCAGACACTGGGGACCAGTGTCAAACCACCAGGGGGAGAGTGTAGCGGGTATACACTTTTCTCTCCATTTAAAACTGGCAGAGACACCAGTGATGTGCAGTTCCTTGTGGCCCAGCAGGTGGCGCTGTCGCCCTGGGCTGGGGTTGAACCATTGCTGTGTGCCATGCCTCCTTTTTGTCCTCCCTCGGCAGCGGTATGGTGGGGCGGGGAACCCGCCGTGCTTGCTGGGAGAGGGTATAATGGGGCCGGCCATCTTTGTCACGGGGTCGAGTCCCAGGCACCTTCAGCCTGAGGGCAGTGGTTCGTGTCGGTCCTCTAGGCGGCCTAGGCCTAGAGGACGTCCGGAGGTCGTGTTCCATCCCAGGCACCTTTAGCCTGGGGTGAGGTACTCGGATGGAGGTCTGGAGCTCAGTGCCCAACACTGAGTTCCGCGAGGGAAGGAGGTCCTAGGGAACCCAGGGATTGGGTACCCAAATCCGGAAGGCGTAATGGACCGGGGGGAGCTACTCACTTGAAGACCGGGTGCAGCAGATTGCCAGTGACAGGTGAGCCTCCCATCGGAGACCGCCTGGAAGGAAACCCCTCCCTCCGCTCGGAGACCTCAGCCCACTTTCAGGGAGGAAAGTGGAGAGTTCATTGTGTCTGGGCCTACTCGTATCCACACCTCCTTGTTTGTTCTGTTCTTTAAGGGAGTCTAACTGATTGTGCTGTTCACTCGAGAAGAATAAAGGAGTGCTGGACTTTAATGGTGTGGGGCTCTTTTCTGGTGGACATTGTTCAAGGTAACTCCAGGTGCACAACACTGACCCGAAGGTAGAGAAAGAACTTTGCTTACACCGCACAGACATTTGTGGTGAAGGCTTGGCGTGGTGACCCCGCTCTCTCCCCTCTAAGGTACCCCTAGACAAGAGAAAATAGAAAAAAGGAAAACTGCGCTAATGAATAAAATTAAAATTAAAATAAAAAAAAGGCAGCAATAATGGTGGTATAAACACAAAAGAACTCAAATAAAAAAGATTGCGCCAAAAAAATAATAAAAATAAAAATAAAATTAAAAATAAAAATAAAAAGGTGTACAGGGGCTGAGTTGTGTCAAGCAATCACACCAAAGACACTAAAGAGCACCAACACTGGCTGGAACTCAGATGATGAGTACCAAATAAAAAGGATAACACCTTCCAGATATAATCATAATATGAGAAACGGGTGAAGGTATAAATCATATAGGTCATGAGAAATAATCACATATATGAGACCATTATACCCTATTGCTTATCCTATACGATTAATTGAATAAGAGCAAACAATTATCCCACACCAATACACAAATTAAAACCCCTAGACAAGAGAAAGACGAGTTGATGCAAAGAGGGGAGTGAGGAGGCTGCTACATAATTTTATAAGATATGTGGTCTAGGTATAAAAAAAATTGCAGTGTGAATGTTTGGCATTCATACAGAAGTCACTAAGAATACCCATAATGTTTGTAATATGTGTGAAATGACAGTTTCTACTTATTCCCTCTCTTGGGGTAAATTTAATATTCTCTAACATTTGATCCTAAGAAAAAAAAGCAGTAGTAAACTACAAAAACAAAAACAAATGGGCTCCAGCAGGATAATGTCATGTGCTAGCAAGCATCAGACTTACCTTGAACAATGAACCAGAAGAGTTAAGAACTTTTGATCAATAGAGAAAATCCTTTAGTGCTGGGCTTACACAGGGGCGACGTGTCAGGCGACTTAGTCGCCTGACAAGTCACGCTCCATGCATTGCAATGGAACTGTTCTAATAGGAGCCACTCAAGTCGCTCTGACTTAGAAAAAGGTTCCTGTACTACTTTGGGGAGACTTCGAAGTGGCTTGCATTGACTTCTACACAGAAGTCGTTTTGCAAGCCGTGCTAAAATCGTGCTGTACGGGGCAGCTTCAGAGTAGGACGATATATATATATATATATATATATATATATATATATATATATATATATAGGATGTGGCACGGTTGAGGTCTACCAATTTTGACGTAACAACTAAATTCAAGCTTTAGATCATTGGCAGGTTTAGCTGCGGCCGGTTGATTTTTTTTGGGGGGGTGGCATCAGGTGGCAGCGGCGGGCTTCAGCAGGCAGCGGGCTCCAGTGGCAGTGAGCTTCTATGGACGGCAGGCATGCTCCTGAGTCTTCTGTGTGGCCCCTCCCTTCTTCTCCTAGGTGTCCAATAGGATCACCTGTCCTTTCAGCCAATAGGGAAACGGGTATCAGACCCGCACTTCCTGAGTGGCGGAGAGGTGATTTAGTGTTAGGAAAGCGAATATTCATAAATTTTTCGAACACACCTGGGTGGGCTCCGAGCACAAAGCTCTTCGCCACGAGTCTACCGTATTTTGAAGCTTATTAGAGCCTTTGGCTCTAATCAGGTGCTTTCCAAAAAAATCCTGAAAGGGGCCGGACACATGAATCGGGGGTGGTAATAGCAAGGATAGGGGAGGCGGCGCCCTTAATGGACGGACCACCCCTGCCAGGTTTACTTATAATTCACGTGCCAAGACTTTGTCATGTAAATATAACTTCTTTTTTCTTTTCTTTTTTTTTAACCAACCCGTGTAGCTAATCACAGTTAAAGGGCAATGTTGGTTGGCACAAAATTCAAGCATCATATATTTGATTAAAATTTCATTATTTTGATTGAATTAGAAAATTTGGGTTGCATTAATAGGCTATAATATCTTAATTTCAACACTAAACACAAATATTGTGCAATTGTCAGCTAAAACGCTAAGTGGCGAATCGCAAAAAGGGGCCTGTTCTTTAACCAGCCAAAATGGTCCGGGGCTGAAGTGGTTAATTCTGCACTGACTGTCTTTGAAATTGCCCCATCCCCTGTTCAAATCCAATCCGGGGACAGACTTGGTCCGGGGACAGTGTCCTCAATCAGGGGACTGTCCCCTGAAACCGGGGATGTCTGGTCACCCTACCAAGTATGCCTATAATCTTTATTGCCATTTTTCCATATTTTTGTGCATTCACATTTAGTAAATGACTTCCAATAACTGGAAAGCAGCCTTTGCTCATCAGGTGTCTCAGCACCAGATATATGTACTTATTACAGGTCAGTAACTCACCAAGAAATAAAGGAACAATAAGAATACTAGTGAGCTTTGAAGCCTGTACTGTCAAGAATAAATTAACAATGATGACTTGCCTGTTTCTATTCTATCAGGCTTCTTTAAAGCAGAACGCTGGGGCAAAAATGTTTTTCCATGTCCTTGTTGCTGATCTCCTACCTTCACCAACAATGTCACCCATGTTCTTCTGAGCTCTGTATTTCCTCTGCAATAGGCTGCTGAACTTGCTGAAAAACTGCTATTGCCTGGTGGCTTCCTGTTTGTAAGACCTCTGGCTGCTATCCCTCCAGTCAGTGTTGCCAACCGTACGTAGATTTACGTACAGCCCGCGATTTAACCCCTTTTTCGGGCTGTACATAAAAGTCAGTTTATGGGCACCGGCGCCCATAAAAAAGATGGCCGCGAGCCGGCCATACAACTGCGCATGCGCCGTTCCGAATGCGCCGGCCGAGCGCATTCGGAACTCGGCCGAGCGGCGGCGGCGCACACGCAGTAACGTGATGGCGCCGCTGGCGCCATTTTTGAAAAGGCCACAGTGGCTGGCGGCAGTGGCGGGACACCTGCAGTGAGTGCATGCCATGCACTCATCATAGGTGGTCTGTGGAGGACTCGGAGCACTGACAGGGCCCAGCCAGGAGTGAGGAGGACGGACTCAAGGTCAGTGAAACAGGGGGGGATACAAGGGGACAGCGTCATCAGTGTGCTGTATCCTCCTCTGGTTCCTGTGTCCCTTTCACCTCTTCACAGGTCAGGGCAGCACAGTGCTGCCCTGACCTGTGGAGTGGTGAAAGGGGCACAGGAGGAGGACACAGCACACAGATGATGTGCAGAAGTAATATGGTGGTGTCCGCAGCCTCTGTTCCCCTCCTGTAGTGTGTCCGCAGCCTCTGTCCCCCTCCTGTAGTGTGTCCGCAGCCTCTGTCCCCCTCCTGTAGTGTGTCCGCAGCCTCTGTCCCCCTCCTGTAGTATGTCCACAGCCTCTGTCCCCCCTCCTGTAGTATGTCCGCAGCCTCTGTCCCCCTCCTGTAGTATGTCCGCAGCCTCTGTCCCCCCTCCTGTAGTATGTCCGCAGCCTCTGTCCCCCTCCTGTAGTATGTCCGCAGCCTCTGTCCCCCTCCTGTAGTATGTCCGCAGCCTCTGTCCCCCTCCTGTAGTATGTCCGCAGCCTCTGTCCACCTCCTGTAGTATGTCTGCAGCCTCTGTCCCCCTCCTGTAGTATGTCTGCAGCCTCTGTCCCCCTCCCTGTAGTGTGTCCGCAGCCTCTGTCCCCCTCCCTGTAGTGTGTCCGCAGCCTCTGTCCCCCTCCCTGTAGTGTGTCCGCAGCCTCTGTCCCCCTCCCTGTAGTGTGTCCGCAGCCTCTGTCCCCCTCCTGTAGTATGTCCGCTGTCTCTGTCCACCTCCTGTAGTATGTCCGCAGCCTCTGTCCCCCTCCTGTAGTATGTCCGCTGTCTCTGTCCACCTCCTGTAGTATGTCCGCAGCCTCTGTCCCCCTCCTGTAGTATGTCCGCAGCCTCTGTCCCCCTCCTGTAGTATGTCTGCAGCCTCTGTCCACCTCCTGTAATGGGTCCGCAGCCTCTGTCCCCCTCCTGTAGTATGTCTGCAGCCTCTGTCCCCCTCCTGTAGTATGTCTGCAGCCTCTGTCCCCCTCCTGTAGTGTGTCCGCAGCCTCTGTCCACCTCCTGTAGTGGGTCCATAGCCTCTGTCCCCCTCCTGTAGTATGTCCGCAGTCTCTGTCCAGTGTCCACCTCCTGTAGTATGTCCGCAGCCTCTGACCATCTCTTGTCTTTTATCATGTCTACAGTCTCTGAGGGGATCCTAGAAAGAAGTCAAGAGTGGAAGTGCCGCCGGGATGGGGGTTACGGCCCGGGAAGAAACAGATGTGTGGACTGGGGAGAGGAGATCAGAGCCACCAAGCTGGAGCCGTCTGACTGAGCCCCACACTGTGCACCTGAGAGGAGGTAAGTGACAGTGCCGCCAGGCCATTCTAAGGGGGGGGGGTCACTGATGTAAGCAGGTGAATGAATACAATAATGTAAGGGGGCACTGATATAAAGGTTTCCCCCTTATATTAATACCCCCCCCCCTTTACCTTAGTGTATTCACTCTGCGGAAGGTGAATACACTAAGGTAAGAGCCCCCCTCCACATCAGGGTTCCCCCTTACATCATGATCTGCAGCGTTCCCCTTTACATAAGAGTTCCCTTGCACTGTAAGGGGGCATCCTGCAGACTCTGATGTAAGAGGGAACTCTGTGCTGGCCGGGTTATAGTAACCTGACCTTCATGTAAATTGAGAAAAATGTTTTTTTACTTTTGTTTAACTTAAACACATTGATAAATAGCATTAGCTGTGTGTTTATAGTTCAAATATTGATATTTGCACTGTTTAGCACTAAAAACAGTGATTGTAGGTACTTTTTTGCAGCGTCAGTAAAAAATGCGGCTCTGCCAGCAATTTTCATGATTTTTGCCAGTAAGAAATTGCTGCCGTACAGAAATTTTGGCATCCTTGCCAGTAAATTTCACTTCAGGGGGTTGGCAACACTGCCTCCAGTAACCTCAGCCAGCGGTCTGACACGCCCCCTTGCAGTTCTTTGTAAAGGAAGCATGGAGGAAGCAGGCATGTAGTGGGCTGAGGGGGTCTCACAGCCCCCGGTCTGTGCCGCCCATGGAGGAAGTGTCCTCCTTCTCCTCCCTCCTCCTCCTCTGCTCCTGCCAGTCACCGCCCCCCCACTCTGTCCCCGCTGCACCGCACCCCCCGAAACCCCCCTGCCGCCGCCCGCCCGCCTGCTATCTCCATGCAGAGAGGGGATTATTATCAGAAACCACTTGTATGACACAGCGGCGATCACCCGCTGTGTCAGGTATTGTATATGAGAACACTAATCGCTGATTTCCCGCCTCACGCCTGTATAGAGATAGTGCGCTGTTAATCACAATACCGGCGGGAGGCGGGACATCAGCAATCGGTGTTCTCCTATACAATACCTGACACAGCGGGAGATGCCCGCTGTGTCATACAGGTTTCTGATAATAATCCCCGCTCTACACTGGTGGTCCTTGACCTGGTGGTCCCATGGTGGTCCCTGACATGGTGGCCCCTGACATTGTAGTCCTATGGTAGACATGGTGGTCCCTGACATGGGGCACTGGTGGTCCCTGACATGGTGGTTCATGAAATTTGGAACTGGTGGTCCCTGACATTTGGCACTGAGGGTCCCTGAAATACAGCACTGGTGGTCCCTGACATGCGGCACCAGTGGTCCCTGACATGGTGGTCCCTGAAATTTGGCACTGGTGGTCCCTGACATTCGGCACTGGTGTTCCCTGAGATGCTGCACTGGTGGTCTCTGACATGCGGCACTGGTGGTCCCTGACATGGTGGTCCCTGACATGCAGCACTGGTGATCCCTGACATGCGGCACTGGTGGTCCCTGACATGGTAGTCCCTGACATGCGGCATTGGTGGTCCCTGACATGGTGGTCCCTGACATTTGGCACTGATGGTCCCTGACATTCGGCACTGGTGGTCCCTGACATGGTGGTCCCTGACATTCAGCACTGGTGGTCCCTGACATGCAGCACTGGTGGTCCCTGACATGGTGGTCCCTGACATGCGGCATTGGTGGTCCCTGACATGGTGGTCCCTGACATTTGGCACTGATGGTCCCTGACATTCGGCACTGGTGGTCCCTGACATGGTGGTCCCTGACATTCAGCACTGGTGGTCCCTGACATGCAGCACTGGTGGTCCCTAACATGGTGGTCTCTGACATGCAGCACTGGTGGTCCCTGACATGGTGGTCCCCGACATTCAGCTCTGATGGTCTCTGAAATGCAGCACTGGTGGTCCCTAACATGGTGGTCCCTGACATGCAGCACTGGTGGTCCCTGACATAAGGGTCCCTAACATTCGGCACTGGTGGTCCCTGACATGGGGGTCCCTAACATTCGGCACTGGCGGTCCCTGACATTCAGCACTGGTGGCCCCTGATAAGCTGCACTGGTGGTCCTTGACATTCGGCACTGGTTGCCCCTGATAAGCTGCACTGGTGATCCCTGACACGTTGCACTCGTTTGCATTTATATTAAATGCATTACATTTATATTATATTAATATGCATTTATATTAAAACGCTTTGTATTTATAAGGCTGTAACTTATCATACCATGTGTTACTGGGCAGTGTGGCCTGCTGGCTGTAGAATGAGGGGTGTGATTTATGTTGAAGTGAGCTTGTTCACATTTACATGTAAAAGCCTAGTGTACCCTCCCACATTCACTCCAATCCAAGGATTCATGGGAAATGTAGTCTGATTACAGTTTAGAGAGCGAGAAGGGGATATGATGCAATCACTGTTCTAACAGCTCCTCCTTGCCAGAATACATGATGCATTTTTTGAATCACAGAGCTGACTTCCTAAAAATTCAATCAGACATCTCTCTTAAATGGTAAGAAATTTCACAAATGTAATAACTGTTTAGTGTGTGTGTGTGTGTGTGTGTGTGTGTGTGTGTGTGTGTGTGTGTGTTTGTGGGGGGGGAGTACAAATGGGGGATTTTTGGAAAATCCCGGAGTTCTGCTTTTTAAAAAAAAATAAATGTTTTTGCTTGCAAAATGTAAAATGTGTGGTTAAACTCATTCAAGTTATATGTAATTGACAGACTTCCAAAAACATATAGACATATACTAAAATTCCTGCATTGCAGTTTCATAACTGTTCACATCTGTACACTCATTAACCACTTTCATACCGGGTTATTGTAAAATGACACCGTCAGGAACCCTCTCTCCCTCCGGGTGGACATCATATGACGTTCTGGGTTTGTGGGGGGATATCTGAATGATGCCTGCAGCTAGAGGCATCATTCAGATATCCTTCTCTTCAGCCGGCAATTCTGCGCACCATAAGAATGATCATAGCAGCGGTTCTGCCGCTTGATCATTCTTATAGTCAGCGGGAGGGGACATCCCCCCCTCCCGCCGCCATCCGGTGCTTCTCCGGGCTCTTCCGTGCCATCGGGGGCCCGGAGAAAGAATCGTCCGGCGCCAGTGGTCACATGACGAGCATAGAGATGACTGGTGACCAGATGGTCACCAGTCATCTCTATGACCGTCGGAGGCTCGGGCGCGATGTGATGACGTCACGCCCAGGTTCCCAAAGGTAAACAAAGCCACGATTGTGGCTGAAAGCATGAGATCGTGATTTATTTTTCCTGATCTCATGCTTTCCAGCCTGGTGGAGAGATGTGGGGTCTTATTGACCCCGCATCTCTCCATAAAGAGGACCTGTCACACACCATTCCTATTACAAGGGATGTTTACATTCCTTGTAATAGGAATAAAAGTGATCAAAAAAAAAAAGTGTAAAAAAAAAGTGTAAAAAATAAATTAAAAAAAGTAAAAAAAAAAAAAGTTAAAAAAATGTAAAACGCCCCTGTACCCAATAGCTCACACTCAGAAGCGAACGCACGCGTAAGTCCCGCCCACATATGTAAACGCCGTTCAAACCACATATGTGAGGTATCGCCGCGTGTGTTAGAGCGCGTGCAACAATTCTAGCACTAGACCTCCTCTGTAACTCTAACCTGGTAACCTGTAAACATTTTCAGAGCGTCGCCTGTGGAGATTTTTAAGTACCGAAGTTTGGCACCATTCCATGAGTGTGCGCAATTTTAAAGCATGACATGTTAGGTATCTGTTTACTCGGCGTAACATAAGCTTTCATATTTTACAAAAAAATTGGGCTAACTTTACTGTTTTGTTATTTTTTAATTCATGAAATCATTTTTTTTCCCAAAAATTATTGCGCAAATACCGTGCAAGATAAAAAGTTGAAATGACCGTCATTTTATTCCCTAGGGTGTCTGCTAAAAAAACATATGTAATGTTTGGGGGTTCTGAGTAATTTTCTAGCAAAAGAATGATGATTTGTACATGTAGGAGAGAAGTGCCAGAATAGGCCCGGTATGGAAGTGGTATAAAAAGCCCTGTATTGAAAGGGTTAAACTAAACAAGTGCATATCCAATGAAATTATCAGTAAATAATTGATGTGGTTGACAGTGCATGTAGTAAGAAAACGTCTGTATTAAATAATAATTTATCATTATCTGAGTAATGTTTTCTTGTTTTAGCACCCTTAAAGCTGAACTCCAGAAGATTTGTTTTCAAACACAGCACCAGCAAATACATTTACTTTTAATTAATAGTATCCTGTGTCCTCCTGGCTGCTGGTTACTGTACAAATCCTTTCTTCAGTGAAGCCAGATGCTACTCACAGTGGTGATCCCCTGGTGCTGCAAGTATAAAAGGCAATGACTGCCTCAGTAAAGGATCCTGTTGTTGCAATCTGTGAACAGAAGAGAGATCCTGTCATTCATCCTTTCTTGCTCTCTTCTTGTTTATTGGCATTATCTGTGAAAAGAATACAAAGGGTTTTGTGAATGGACAAGGAAGAGGAAATAAAGTGTGAATGGCAGGATCTTTCACTGTCCCAGCCTCTTATCTCCACAGCACCAGAATATCTCCACTATCTGTAGGCACACTGAAGGGTGGTTTTGTACAGTTATTTAATTGTTGCTATATACCAAACATGTTTTCAAATTCTGCATGTCTCAGGTATGTAATACCTGAGAAAAAATAAAGAATTATACATGTATTTAGGTGGTTATTCTATATTATCTTTATTGTTTTTTTTCCTGCTATTTATTATCCCTGCATATTTCTTAATTTGTTACTTAGTGACATGCCCAAACCCACCCATTATATTTTCCTCCCAAACAATGCAGCTTAACCGAAAATAAACACATCATCAACATATAAATAAAATACAAAATACAACCCAAAACAGAAGTTATTTTTTTTAAAGTGAGGTCTTGCAGAAAAAAAGTTGAATGTGGAAGGAACAGAAGCTATATATGACTGCTGACAACTCAATCACAAAATCAAATGAAAGAAAAAACCTCAAGGAAGGAAAAAAAAAAGGCAGGGAAGACGTTGAATTCCCAAGAAGCTAGCAATCAGAATTAAAGTGCTGGTTCCTAACTACTCCTAATCTTTTACAATTCAGTTTGTAAATATTGTCTATGCTTTCCCTACAACAGCTCACAATTTACTGCATTATGGTAGCCCTGTGGCCTTCCTTTCATAGTGATTGTCTGGCTTATTCAAAAACGCCTTTACTGGCCCATCTAATCGTTCTATATATTGTTCAAAGTCCACAAGGATTTGTTTCAAACACATGGTAGTGGCAAACAGAAACCTTGTCCCTATTAATCAATATTTTCCATGCCAACATGTTGAATATTATATCCAGACAGGTAATGGAACTGACAAACCCCATATAGAGTGCGCAAACCTTATTGATGTCTATAGCAGATTTGGGGATTTAAAAAAAAAAAAGGAGGAAAGCTCTTACTTCTGTCCTAAAGCGGGAATGCAAAGCCCCTGCTGCACTCTCAAATTTGTCTATCTTACCCTGAAATTCTTGGTTTGTGAATGTGATAAAATCCAACTGCACTTATTGGGAATAGTAAACTAGTCCTTACAAAACTTGGGACTGTTTTTCTTGTCCAAAATTTTTTATTTTGAAATAACAAATGATAACATATATCTGACAGAATTACAGAATACAATTATATAGTACAGAAAATACAGGTATATAAGTTACTCTATGTGTATGATTGGTATAGAAGTGTACATTTTGAGGAAGTCCTTTACTTTCAAGATATTATAATATATTTTCCTTGAAAAAATGAAATATTCGATTATCATATATAGATATATTGTTTTCATTGGAAAAGATGAAAATCACAAGTAGGAAATAATATGGACTTATTTAAGATAGAGTTTAACATCTATCTATAATATAAACTATAACTGCGGTTGTATAAAATGTACCCGTTAGTAGTAAATATTCTGTATAAGAGATTAAATTTGAGAAAGAACATAGTTCTTGAAATAAAAATAAGAGGAAAGAAAATAATAAGAGGAAAAAGGTTTATAAGGGAAGTGAGGACATCAGAGTTTCGGAGGCAAACATTAATTATAGACTGGTGATAAAAAATGTGTGAGAGGGTGATGGTTAGGCTTGTGCAATTCGTTTCGTAACGAATTGAAATTCGTCCGAATTTAGCAACTTTCGGACATTCGGAAGCATTCGAATTTCCGAACAAAGCAATTACGAATAAGACCGAATCCGAAATAAATTATACCGCAAATAGCGAATGCCCGAATGTCTTCGGCATAATTCGTTATGAAAAAGTTACGAATGTACGAATCCATACGAAGCACAATAACACTCACTCTGCTCTGCTCTCTGCTTCTCCCACACCGTGCTGAACTCCCTCTCAAAATGGTGTACAGGGGCGGAGGTTATAGCCGCATGTAAAAAACGAAAGTAAAATACGAGATTTCGAATCCATTCGAAGCACAATAACACTCACTCTGCTCTGCTCTCTGCTTCTCCCTCACCGTGCTGAACCCTCTCAAAATGGTGTACAGGGGCGGAGCCTATAGCCGCATGTAAAAAACGAAAGTAAAATACGAGATTTCGAATCGTTACAAATAACCAATATGTATTTAGAAAAGTACAAATCCATTCGAAGCACATTAGGCATAATAGGCAGCGTCGTTGTGAGAGAGACACGGAAAATTACGAATCAACGAACCCAAAAAAAGTTACGAAAGTAGGAGTTGTGTCCAGAATCAACGAAAAACAACGTACTCTACCGAAAGTACGAATTATAAAGCAACAAAAAATTCAACGAAAAATGTCGCTTGCAAAAATACGAATGAGTCCGAACACGAAAAATCCCGTCTAGCAAAATTACGAATGATTACGAATCAACAGGACCGGAAAGAAACGAACCGAAACGGAACGAATTTTTCCGTTGTGCACAAGTCTAGTGATGGTTACCATGACAAGAGTACTCGATTGTCGAAGTTATCTGGTATGCATTGTCTGATCCATGGTCTCCATAAATTGTCAAATTTTTCCAGATTATCTTTCTTTAGAGCGTCCGATTTGGCATGTACAGTACAAGTGATTATTTCATTCTGAGCTTGGCTTCTGCAATATTCAAAATAGGTGTTTTCCATGCGTTAGCTATAGTCTGTTTTGCAGCTGTCAAGAATGTAAGGAATAGTTTAAATTGTAAATGTGTGAGAAAGTCTGGTTTTGAATTTAGAAGAGCTGTTATCGGGTCCAGTATGATAGAGCAATCAAACATTTTTGAGGCTACTAGAAAGACATTTTCCCAGAATGCATGTACATTTGGGCAATTCCACCAGACGTGTATATATGTACCTTTTTCAAAACATCCACGAAAAGAGAGGTCTGAGTTGTCTTTTGCAAATTTGGCTACTCTAGCAGGAACCAAGTACCACCATGAAAAAGTACCTTATATGATGTTTCAACTGCTATTATGTTTGTTGAGGACGAGTTAGTAATCGACCATATATTAGACCATGCCAGAGGATCAATATTGCATTCAAGATCTTTTTCCCATTTAGTGACATATGTTGGCATATTTGTATCTGATTTAGCGATCAGTTGGGAGTAAAGTATTGAAATGCGACTCTTAGCATGGGAGTCCTTTAGGCAAATTCTTTCAAATTAGGAGAGGATGTTTATGGTATCATTAGTATTGAGGAGAGGAGTATAAAAGTTTGTGTTTTGAAGGTACCGGAATATTTCGGATTGAGGGAGCCCAAAAGATTCACACAGTTCTGGGAAAGGGCATATCGAAGTTGCTGAAATTATGTTGTATAGACAGGAAATGCCAACCTTATGCCGCGTACACATGGCCATTTTTAATGACATTGAAAAAAACAAAGTTTTTCTTGACGTGATTTTTCGTGTTTCCTCTCAAGCCTGTTTTGCCTACACACTATCGTTAAAAAAAATGCTTGAGCAAAGCGCGGTGACGTACAACACATACGACAGCACTATAAATGGGAAGTTCTATTTGGATGGCGCCACCCTTTGGGCTGCTTTTGCTGATCCTCGTGTTAGTAAAGTTTGGTGAGAGCCGATTCGCGCTTTTCAGCCTCATGCTCTTCAGTCCGTTACAGCGTGACGAATGTGCTATCTCCATTACGAACATTAGTTTTACCAAAAGGAGCGCTCCCGTCTCATACTTGATTCTGAGCATGCGCATTTTTTTCCCCTCGTAAAAGCATACACACTACCGTTTTTCACGACGTTAAAAAGAACGACGTGAAAAACTACGTGAAAAAATAGAGCAGGTTCTAATTTTTTTTAGGCCATTTTTCACATCGTTAAAAATGCTCTGGAGCCTACACACGATCGTTTTTAATGACCAATTGAAAAAATGGCATTTTGAACGCCATGAAAAACGGTCGTGTGTACGCAGCATTAGACCTGGCTTAAAAAGTTATGGGAGATATCCAAGCTAGATAAAAGGCTGGGTTTTTATGAAAGGAGAGAAGCGGGTTATAATTAGATTGTAGACCGTGTGAGGTTTTATATCTGTCCCAGATAGATAAAGAGTGTTTGGTAATTGGATTTTTTAACGTCCTACGATCTATAGGTCATAACCATAGGATATTATTTATAGGAAGGGGATCACAATCCGTTGCTTCAATTAATACCCACAAGGGAATCTCGATAGTAGAATGGTATTTTGATAATTGTGCCAATTGAGCAGCCTTGTAATAAATTGAAAAGTCTGGAAATTCCAAGCCTCCCATCAATTTAGGGAGGTATAAAGTCTTCCTAGGTAACCAAGGTTTGATTTTTCCCCAGGTGAATTGTATTGTTTTTTTGTTGTATAATTCTTAGAAAATAGGCAGGTATATGAATCGGGATAACTCTGAATAAATATAAAAATTTAGGTAGTATGGTAATTTTTATTATATTAATTTTCCCGAACCAGGAAATTGGTAGAGATGACCAATTACATAGCAAACTAGTAGTCGTTTTCAATAAAGCTGGATAGTTAGCAGCAAATAGATCCAAGTGACTGGCAGTGAGTTGGATACCCAAATATGGAAGGCTATGTTTAGCCTATTTAAAGGGCAGTGAATCTTGTATTAGTCGTTTTTCCTTTTCTGGTAATGAGATGTTCAATGCCACAGATTTTTGGACATTGACTCTGAGACCTGAAATGAGTGAAAATGTATGTAATATAACCAGAAGATTAGGGGTGGAAACTTGTGGTGAAGACAAAAATAAGAGGATGTCATCTGCAAGTGGAACAAATGTGAAAAAAATGTGAAAAAAAGCAGTGAAGAGAAAAAGAAATAGCCAGCTGAAAATGAATAGAAGAGGCACAAGAAAACAATGGAAGCGTGAAAATGAAGAGTGAGTGTACCTATTGGCAATCTAGAACCGGCATCCATTGACATGAAGGTATCCTGGTGAGAGATATGGAGTGAGGTGTGTGTGAGACCTGCCAGGTACTGCCTGTTATAGGTGTGCCGCCCAGACCAGCCCTCTCAGGTCACGCAGGCAATCACTGGTGAGGGAGAGGAAACCGCTTTCACCTGGGCGGCTTAAGCCGCCCGGCAATTAGCGCCAATCCAACGACCTCATGCGAATGCCATCACGGGGACACCGCCATTGGGGGCGTACCCGGAGGACGTCGAGCGTCCAGCGTGGAATGGGTTGGCGTAGATGACGCAGGGTCGGTGCGTGCACTCCTCCTAAGTCATGGGGAGGCGGGGAGGAGGTCAAAGCCCGCCCTACGTATCTAAACCAACGGAGGGAATGACCCAAGTGAGAGCCGGCCAACCCAATCACAAAAAACAGCCGCGCAGACGTGGACCAAGGACACAAGGCATAAAGCTGTGTGAACACAGATAATGGATTGCATAAAAATCTTATAGGGACAAGTCCAACTAAGGGCCAGAGGTTAAATCTGGGAACTAAAAAATGCAAGACCAGTGGTAATAAATGGCCAGGCTTGCTGAATTAAACTACTGCTGTGTGCTTCCCATCCCTGATTAATTTGTAAAAATAAAGAAAAGAATTTTGGGACTTTAAATGAGGCTAAAACCAAAGGGGTAATGCCTCCATCCCGGGTATCATTAGTTAAAAGGGGGAAAGGGAATTGGACGAAGGTGGGACTTTAAATGGAGCACACAGCAGTACAATATAGGGATAGAAAGTCGAGCGACTGGTAAAATCATGTATTTTATTTGAACACCATTCAAACAACATTTAGGGGCATACAGCCTCTGTTTTTTTTTTTTGGATACATATATAGCTTAAATTGCATACAGATACACAGTCAGTAATGAGAGATATTTTCAGTAAAAAACACTTGGTAACTCAAGACAATGTATATTTAACCAAAGTGTAACAAGCACCTAATTGGTCTACAAAAAAGCCTTGCATAAATGGGAATAGGGGGAAGGAAAAAAAGAGAAAAACTAAATATATACCATAGTGGTACATGTAACATAAATTGGACACATAAATTAATGATAAAATTTGATCCATGGTATATAATGATGGTCAGAGTTTGGTGGCTCTACGCGTTTCGCGGTCTGATAACCGCTCACCAGGATCAAAAGTGTAGCTCTAAATATGATAAACGTGAACACCTGCTACTCAAACATGTATTGATAGCAGAGAGTCACTGTGGTGTATACAACAAATATACAATATGAATCAAATATTGACATTCAATAACATATATAGTGAACAATGACACATTTACATATGACAAAAAGTGCTAGTGCATAGTTTATATATAGTCCATAAAGTGTTTCCAGTGGATGAAGTGACTCTCCAATGTGAGTAATAATAAAACAGTTGTCTGTAGGTATTCCACCACCGATAAAAAAGAGAGGCTTACCAGATATGTTGAACCCAACTAGGCATACGCCCAATGAGTCAACAGAGCTTGTGGTGTAGCACACCCAGGGGAGGAAAGTATATCAGCATACACAGCTTCCAATGTAGACATATGAGGCGGAAGACCGTCTCAATATTGTTGCCAGTAGGGTTCAACCAAGGATGCAGTGACACAAACTCAAAGGCAATTCATCCAAATAATAAATCGGTAGAAGGACAGAAAATAGGCCACATAGTGTGATACCATTTCAACAAGAAACATTTATTGTACAAGTAAATATTGGACACTCACATTTGAGAAGATATTAAAAGCATGTAGATAAAATCAAATGATGCAGTGGCATCAGCAGAGCCCATCCCGACGTTTCGTCCTAAAAAGGCATCCTCTGGGGTTATTTGTAGACAGTGCGTTTTTTTCCCCTTCTTTTTTTCTATAAATATGAAACGTAACATATGTAAGTTAATAACATCCATTGAGGGGGGAGATAATTTTCAGTCCATGGAATCAGCTGGGTCTGGATCCGGAGATTGAAAGCAACTTCTTTTGTGTGGGCTATGTTGTCCGTTTCTTCTTGATGCTGAAGATGAATTACCAGAGGAACACGGAGTCGATCTTCGACGTGTGTCATCAGGGTCTTTGGCTGGGTTCATCAGATGTAGATTCAGTAAAGTGGTTTGCAGATCATTTTCTTTGCGGCATGTGTATTTGGAGCCTTGATAAGTAAATGGCCCCGAGAAGGAAAAACCCCACTGATATGTTATTAGATTGCGTTGTAATATCAGAAGTGGTTTGAACGCTCGTCTTTTGTTGATGGTTAGTTGTGAAAGGTCTGGAAACAGTTGGTAATTGTGTCCTTGGAAATGTAGAGATTCTTTATTTCTTTATTTCTTGCTGCAGCTAGTAATTGTTCCTTTGTACGGTAGAAATGGAACTTTGCGATAATATCGCGAGGCGGACCTTCTAGTTTTTTAGATGTTAGGGCTCTGTGAACCCTATCCATCTCGAGACGTTCTACCAGAATAGCTGGTTGTAATTCTTGAAAAAGTGCTATCATTGTCGCCTGCAAGTCAGTCACAGATTCAGGAATTCCTCTAATGCGCTTAGCACAGATTTCATAATCTTCCAATCTGGTCTGTAGAACCGTATTTTCCTCTTTAAGGTTTTCAATTTCTGTTGAGTGATTCAGTGTATATTATTCTACATCATCTACTCTAGTTTTAAGTTCAGACATGCGTTGGCCCAGTTCCCTAATCTCATTAGTGAGACTGGTAGTAATATGGTCTGAGGAATCTTTTAGTGACTTTTTAAACAGTTTCTCTACCTGTTTCATTGTTAGGGGTGAAGCCATTTCCTCCTGAGAGGTATTCTCATTATCCTCCATCTCCATAACGTTTTTATCTGAGAGGAATTGAGATTGTGTATGTGCCTTTAAAGTTTTGTCATCTCTGCATGACGAGTCTGAGGGGGGCGGCTTCAGCGCCATTTTATTTTCTGTATGAGGCAGGCCTTTTTGTGACGGTTTTCGGATTCATATGGGGCTGTTCGTCGCTGGTAATTTTGTGGCAGCATGGCAGGGAGCTGTGGGCACCTATGACATACGAGCGGGTAAGTGACTTACATCCGCCGTTATTCGGCTCTTCAGTCCCTCAGGTAACAGAGCTTTAGACGGGCATTAACGCTCCGCTCAGCTCCGTGCATGCGCCCCCCTTGGGACTGTTTTTATAAAAAGTTGACATATATTAAGATAAGTGAATATAGAGCAAGCACTGTTAATAAAGAGTTTCAGCACCTACATCCCTAGAAAAATGTATATAGAAGCCCCAAACTGGGAAAGTGCATGGGACTTTAAGGGTGCTTAAACATGTTTGTTATAGATATTCAAAGAAAGAAAAAATTCATAAAAAAAATATAGTTGTATTCATATATACACATGGCATTAAAAGCATACAGAAAGAGATACAATGCAGTGCACTTCATCCATGAAAAGTCACATACTTGCTGTGCAACATGTTTCGCCCAAAGTAGGCTTCTTCAGGGACGCTTGATGACTTTAATTATCTAAGACAAATGTAAACAATTTATGAGTACAAAAAATTATAATTTTTCATAGTTATATATACACAAAACATTTAAAGGGCAATTTATATCAAATTCATGAAATTATGGATACTGGTACCTTGGAATCTATGTGTTACGTACCTGCCGGATGAGCCTGACTTGCAGTGGGAAGGCCTCTCGTACAACCCCGGCTCAAGGGCCACCGATGTTGCAACAGTGGCCGCAAGAGCCTGGCGGTGTATGGGTGCCTGGTTCATCTTGGGTCTTGTCAGTTCAGCTGGTGCAGCAGGGAACAGGAAGCAGGCTGGTAGGTGCACTGGCTGGGGAGACACTGAATACGTAGTCAGACAAGCCGGGTTTGGTAACAGACGATCAGATGTAGGTATAGACGACAGGCAGAGAATGTTCAGGATGCAGGCAAGTTCGGCAACAGGAAATCAAGCAGTATAGAGCTGAGCGTGGTTACAAGGCAGGCCGGGATCAGGATAACAGAGATCAATCGTAGTCAAACAAGCCGGGTCAAACACAGGAAACAGATCAGATCACAGGAAGACACTGGAACAGGTATGAACTGCAGATCAGGCAGCGAAGACACTGTGCTGCTGAGGTGTTTAAATAAGGCAGCCTGTTGCCAATCACTGAAATCAGTCTCCACTATTAACCTGATTCCTTCTTCTCCTACAGTCTATGATAGCCTCCACCTCATACTCCTCTTCGCCATTGATGGTCAAAGGTTCTGGTGGCTTGGATACTCTATCTGGAAAAGAGTCAGGGACTGCGGGTTTCAAGAGAGAAACATGGAAGACAGGATGTATCTTAAGTGAATCAGGTAAAGATAATTCATAAGCAACCTCATTAAGTTTCCTCTTGACTGGGAATGGTCCCACAAATTTAGGTGCCAGTTTCTTTGAGGGACATGCCAACCTGAGATTCATAGTAGACAACCATACCTGGTCTCCCGGCTGGAGAATCAGTTCACCCCTCCTTTTCCTGTCAAAAGCCATCTTGCTTGCTGCTTGTGCCTTGGTAACCGCTTCTTGAAGCAACTTATTGTTGCGGTTTAGGAAATCCACTGTGTCTTGGACAGCAGGAACTGTGGTCTCTGGAATAAAGTCGGGCAAGAAGGATGGGTGAAAACCATAATTTGCAAAGAAGGGTGACTGACCTGTGGCAGAGTGAGTGGCATTATTGTAGGCAAACTCCGCCAGTGGCAGCAGCGATACCCAGTCATCCTGGACAAAAGTGGTGAAGCATCGGATATACTGTTCCAATGTCTGATTGGTTCTCTCTGTCTGTCCATTGGTCTGGGGATGGTAGGCGGAGGACAAGGATCTTTCAATTTTAAGGGCATCACACAGAGTTTTCCAGAATCTGGAAGTGAACTGAACCCCCCGATTGGAGACAATGTTCATAGGGACTCCGTGAAGCCTCACAATCTCTCTGATAAATACTTGAGCCGTCTCCATGGCCGAGGGAGTACTCTTCAGAGGCAAGAAATGGGCCATTTTGGACAGTCGGTCCACTATCACAAAGATGGCTGTGCATCCTTCCGATGGGGGAAGTTCCACAATGAAATCCATGGCTATCATTTTCCATGGTCTGTCAGGGACTGGCCATGGCCGTAGTAGACCCCAAGCTCGGTTCTTTGTACCCTTGCTGCGGTTGCAGATTGCATAGGAATTCACATACCTCTTACAGGTTTCTTCTAGGTCCGGCCACCAAAATGTGCGTTTCAGGAGATCAAGCGTCTTGTGGACCCCAAAATGACCTGCTAGGGGATGATCATGAGAAAGACCCAAAATGGTTATACGTAAACATTCGGGCACAAATACCTTGCTTCCGTTAAACAGCAATCCTTCCCGGAGTGTCAGCGTGACCCCTGGAGGGTTAGGAACGTCTGTCGAAGCCTGCTTCATTCGGTTGAGGAGGTTGCCCTGTAAAAGTAAGAAGTTATTTTCAGACAAGATGGTATATGCTTCTGGTGGTTCCTTGGGGTCATCGAACATACGAGACAGTGCATCTGGTTTGACATTCTTCGAGCCCGGCCGATAGGTAATGTGGAACACAAATCGGGAAAAGAACAGGGCCCAACGTGCTTGACGTGGCTTTAGACGTTTAGCAGTCCTCAAGTACTCAAGATTTTTGTGGTCAGTATAGACCAATATGGGATGCGCTGCTCCCTCCAGGAGGTATCTCCACTCTTCTAAAGCCGCCTTAATGGGCAGTAATTCTCGGTCCCCAACGTCATAGTTTCTCTCTGCTGGGGAGAGCCTGCGGGAGAAAAAGGCTACTGGATGCATCAGATCCTTAGGGCCTTGGCATTGGGAGATGACTGCTCCAATAGCGACTTCAGATGCATCTACTTCTAGTGTATACGGCAGAGAGGGGTCCGGGTGACCAAGAACAGGTGCTGAAGTAAACAGTCTCTTCAAGGTTTCAAATGCGGCTTGTGCCTCGGGTGTCCAATGGAAGCGAAGGTTCTGTCTAGTCAGCTGTGTGATAGGGGTGATGATGGCGGAAAAGCCCTTAATGAACCTCCTGTAAAAGCTGGCAAATCCTACGAAGCGCTGCACCCCCTTCTTGTCGGTAGGTGCAGGCCAGTCTAAGATAGCAGAAACCTTTTCAGAGTCCATCTTGATCCCTTCAGGTGAGATTATCAGTCCCAGGAATTGGATGCTGCTTTGTTCAATTCACATTTTTCACCTTTAGCATATAGTCCGTGTTGGCGGAGCCGGCTCAGCACCTTTTTGACATGACCTCGATGAGAGTCTAGAGAAATGGAAAAAATCAGGATGTCATCTAGGTAAACAATCAAAAATATATCCAGAAAGTCTCGGAATATATCATTGACAAAGTGTTGGAAAGTAGCCGGGGCATTGCATAGTCCAAAGGGCATCACTAGGTATTTATAGTGGCCAAATCGGGTGCGAAAGGCCGTCTTCCACTCATCCCCTTGACGGATGCGGACTAAATTGTAGGCCCCCCGTAGATCTAGTTTGGTGAAGATGGTTGCCGACCTTAATCTCTGAAATAGTTCGGGTAATAGAGGGAGAGGATATCGTTTTTTAACTGTAATTTTGTTGAGCTCCCGATAGTCCACACAAGGTCGTAGGGAGTGGTCCTTTTTCTCAACAAAAAATATTCCTGCTCCTGCTGGGGAGGTAGATGGTCGGATGAACCCCTTTTTCAAGTTTTCTTGGATATACTCTTTTAGTGCCTCCTGTTCTCGTTCAGCGAGGGGGAAGATTCTACCGAAAGGGATTTCAGACCCTGGAAGCAGTTCAATTGGGCAGTCGTATGGCCGATGCGGGGGAAGAATGTCAGCCCCTCGCTTACTAAAGACATCCAGGAACTCATGGTAGGGTTCAGGTACGACTTGCCGCAGCTCAGACTCAGAGTCCACACAAAATAGTGTTGTAGAAGAAGCTGGGGACCTAGGTAGGCAGTGCTCCTGGCAATAGGCTGAGTGGAAGTTGATTCTCCCTGTGGCCCAGTCAACTTGCGGATTATGCGCCTGCAGCCAGGGTAGGCCCAGAATAACAGGGAATAGCGGGGAGGTGATGACATCAAGGCTTAGGATTTCCTTATGTTGGGAGGAAGCCAACACGGGTAAGGGAAATGTCTCTTGGGTCACAGGTCCAGACTTGATACATGACCCGTCAGCTAGAAAAACAGAAAGTCCTTGTGCTTTAGGTCTCAAGGGGATGCGGTGTTGTGTTGCAAAGGTTAGATCAATGAAGCAACTGCAGGCCCCGGAATCAATGATCGCGGTAACTGCCACTTCCCTTTCTAGCAGCTGAAAATAGATGGGAAGGGTTAGGTTGGTGGCATTGGTAGGTAAAGAAAAGTTTTTAACTGAAGAAATCATCCGCCACTTACGTGTCTTGGTTGGACAGGAACGTACATAGTGGCCCGCTTCCCCACAGTATAGGCAGAGGTTATTCTGTCGTCGGTGCAGGCGTTCCTCTGGAGACAGAGAGGGGCGTATTAGGCCGATTTGCATAGGCTCCGGTGCTTCGGTGGCAGAAGTAACAGGAGCGGGCTGAACTGGAGTGAAGCTAACAGGTGCGGAGTGAGTGGGAGCTGGGATCCGGGGCATCATCCAGACTGGACGTGGCTGCTGGGCTGATCTTTCGGATCGTCACTCACGGAGACGACGGTCAATTTGAATAGCCAGTGTGATAAGGGCCTCCAGGGTAATTGGGACTCCGACACGTGCCAATTCGTCTTTCAGACCTTCTGATAACCCCAAGCGGAACTGGTGTCGCAGGGCTGCGTCATTCCACTGTGTGTCTGCACTCCAGCGTCTAAAGTCTGTAACATAATCTTCAGCCATTCTGCAGCCTTGCTGGAGTGCATGAAGGGCAGCCTCTGCTGTGGTGGTTCGTTGAGGGTCGTCGTATAATTCGGGCATCGCGCCGAAGAAGGCAGACATGGACTGTAACAATACATCGTTCTTTTCCAACATCCGATGAGCCCAGGACTGGGGCTCACCCTGAAGCAGTGATATGATGAATCCTACTTTGGTGGTTTCAAGGGAGAAAGTTCGAGGTTGCAGGGCGAAGTACAGTTCACATGCGTTGCGGAAGGATCAAAATTTTCCCCGGTCACCTGAAAATCTCTCTGGTGCTGGAACTCTGGGTTCAGGGGGCAGCATCACCACTGAGGTTGCTGCAGTGGCAGTCCTTGAGGCAGAAGGCTCAGCAGTGCTTGCTGGTGTAGCTAGAGTCTGTACACGTTGTTCCAGTTGCGTATAACCCTCCTGTAGAGATTTGACTGCTTGGGTAAGGGCTGCAAGGTGCTGGCAGATGTCATCCATGGCCGACTTCCCACTTGTAGGCTCAGACATGGCTGCCTGATACTGTTACGTACCTGCCGGATGAGCCTGACTTGCAGTGGGAAGGCATCTCGTACAACCCCGGCTCAAGGGCCACCGATGTTGCAACAGTGGCCGCAAGAGCCTGGCGGTGTATGGGTGCCTGGTTCGTCTTGGGTCTTGTCAGTTCAGCTGGTGCAGCAGGGAACAGGAAGCAGGCTGGTAGGTGCACTGGCTGGGGAGACATTGAATATGTAGTCAGACAAGCCGGGTTTGGTAACAGACGATCAGATGTAGGTATAGACGACAGGCAGAGAATGTTCAGGATGCAGGCAAGTTCGGCAACAGGAAATCAAGCAGTATAGAGCTGAGCGTGGTTACAAGGCAGGCCAGGATCAGGATAACAGAGATCAATCGTAGTCAAACAAGCCGGGTCAAACACAGGAAACAGATCAGATCACAGGAAGACACTGGAACAGGTATGAACTGCAGATCAGGCAGCGAAGACACAGTGCTGCTGAGGTGTTTAAATAAGGCAGCCTGTTGCCAATCACTGAAATCAGTCTCCACTATTAACCCTTAGGTGGCAGATCAATGACACTATGGAAACCCCCTTTGACGGATGAAGTGCACTGCGTTGTATCTCTTTCCGTATGCTTTTAATGCCATGTGTATTACATGAATAAAACGATATATTTGTTTATGAATATTTTCTTTCTTTGAATATCTGTAACAAACATGTTTAAGCACCCTTAAAGTCCCATGGACTTTCCCGGTTTGGGGCTTCTATTGACATAGATTAAGTTTAAGCCCCTAGGAATTAATTTGACTTTAAGATATTCAACCAGGGTTTTGTGGACATTTAAAGACCAGAAAAGACCGAGAAAAAACATGAGTTTGACTTGATAAAGGAATCTTCACCCCAAAAGATTGTTTGTACCCACCTTTCATGATGCCCTGGGTTCAGTTTGAGCCAGGTTCTGTGGAATTCAAAGAAGTTCAGATGCCAGACCCTAATCCCACTGAAATCAATGGGAGCCAAATCTGTCAAATTAAAAATCCCAAAAGTAGGCAAGGGGGATTCAAAATATAGCACGTGGGAGGGGCACTTTGCTAGGGAACATGTACAGTTACAAAAACTTTTTTGCACACTTTTGGTGGACTTTGATATCTCGTTTCTAAGACTTTACTATTTTTTGATTTGTTCGTTATATACTATTATAGAGGTTTTCTTAACAGCGCAACACAATTTTTCAGATACACTAATACCTTCCTCAAAAAAGGCATACAATAGGGCTACAGGAAGATCACATGGTGATCTCCTCTATGGAAAGAAAGTTTGAAAAGGCAGAGGCACAAATCAGGATCATCACAAAATTTTCCAAACAGCATAAACAGGACAGAAGAATTTAACAAAAATGTTGGTATCTTTTGGTCACTGATCCCATTTTGGGACAATCCATTACAAAATCATTCTCTTTAACATACAGGAGTGTGACATAAGTGAGAAATAAAACTGTCTATGTGTGGGCCCTTCTTGTCTTTTGGGTGGAGGGGCTTTGTTTTTGTGCCCTCTGTGGGCTGTTTCCACCCTCTGTGGCACATGGCATTGGACTTTGTGGCACTTTTGTGCCCATTGTTTGTTCCTGGAATAGGGGGTGAGGTATTGCCCGCTATATGCCTCTTTGCATGTGACTCTTCATCGGGGACATGGGAAGGGCACCCGTCACATACCAGTAGTAGTGATGAGCCGAACACCCCCGGGTTCGGTTCGCACCAGAACCCGCGAACGGACCGAAAGTTCGAACGAACATTAGAACCCTATTAAATACAATGGATGCGAACGTTCGAATTCTAAAGTGCTAATTATAACAACTATTATGCATGTTATTGTCCTAAAAAGGGTTTGGGAACCCGGGTTCTGCACCAGGGGACATGTATCAATGCAAAAATAAGTTTTAAAAACGGTCGTTTTCCGGGAGCAGTCATTTTAATGATGCATAAAGTGAAAAAAAAAAAGTCAAATATTCCTTTAAATATCGTACCTGGGGGGTGTCTAAAGTATGCCTGTGAAGTGCCACGTGTTTCCCGTGTTTAGAACTGTCCCTGCACAAAATGACACTTCTAAAGGAAAAAAAAGCCATTTAAAACTGCTTGCGGCTTTAATGTAATGTCTGGTCCCGGTAATATGGATGAAAATCTTTAAGAAAAATGGCATAGCTACCCCATGACCCCCCCCCCTACCCCAGCCCATTACCAGCCCCTTTGGGTCTTGTATGGATATTAAGGGGAACCCCGCACATAAAATAAAAAAGGCCCTATATACTCTGAACAGCCGTATACAGGCGGTGCATACAAGACAGGGACTGTAGGTTTGTTCTTATGTAGAATCTGTTTGTAATTTTGAACAGGTACATTGTTGAAGTGTAGCTCCAGACCAAAAATCTATTTTTAAACTTTTTGGAAAACATAGGTAAGGGTTATCACCCCTGTAACATTTGTTTTGCTGTCTGTGCCCCTGTTCAGAACATTTCACCTCACTTTCCGTCCTAATGACAACTGTTTTTGAAATGTGGTGTTTTTCTTGAAACAAGGATTGCTGATAAAGCATCAGTACAGAGGAGACACCTTTCTCCCATATTTATTCTTACAGGAGAGAATTTTCCTTCCTAGTGGTAGATTTCCTCTCACTTCCTGTTGTCTTCTTGCGTTTGCAAGTAGGAGTCGTTTGTAAGTTGGATGTTTGAAAGTAGGGACCTGCCGTATATACTCTGCAGAAATAGGCCCCTTAGTTGTTGGTGTTGGCACAACACTGTAAGCACTCACAGTTACTCTTGGTTGGTGCTGGAACGCCCTGCTGTCAACTATTATATCAGGAATTTTAATTACATATAATTGTTGAACAGTGGTAGTAAAAATTGGGCCTTTGATGGTGGTGCTGGTGCCACAACACTGTAAGCCCTGACAGTTACTCTTGGTGGGTGCAGCAATGGGCCCTGCTGTGAATTATTAGATCAAGAATTGTAATTACATGCCCCTGTTGAACAGGGGCTGAAAAATTGGGCCTTAGGCACTGGTGGCACAACACTGCAACCCTTCACAGATACTGTACTTGGAGCACAGCAATGAGCCCTGTTGCAAAGTATTGCTTCAAAAATTGTAATGACACGCCCCTGTTAAACAGGGGCTGAAAAATTGGGCCTTAGGCACTGGTGGCACAACACTGCAACTCCTCACAGATACTGTACTTGGAGCACAGCAATGAGCCCTGTTGCAAAGTATTGCTTCAAAAATTGTAATTACACGCCCCTGTTAAACAGGGGCTGAAAAATTGGGCGTTAGGCACTGGTGGCGGCACCCATAAACAAAAATGATCTTCCAAGCTATCATCATCAATCGTATCATTGAGGACTCGGAGGAGGAGGATAGCCAGTCAACATAACAGCACAGGCACTCAGCATCAGCATCAGTCTTGAAGGGATGTGACATTTTAAAATCAATTAGTCTGTTATATCAGCATCAGGTGTGTGGTAGCTGGTGGTGATCCAAGACTGGTTCATCTTGATGAAAGTCAGTCGATCAACCGAGTCGGTGGACAGGCGCACCCTGTGATCCGTGACAAATCCTCCAGCAGCACTGAATGTGCGTTCCGAAAGAACGCTGGATGCAGGACAGGCCAGTAGCTCAATTGCATACTGTGCAAGCTCTGGCCAGTGATCCATCCTCAAGACCCAGTAAGCCAGAGGATTTTCGGTGGGGAAGGTGTCCAAGTCTGACCTTGCCCCTAGATATTCCTGCACCATGTTTATCAGACGCTGGCGATGGTTGCTGGAACCGATCATACTTTGGGGCTGCGGACTAAAGAATTGTCTGAACGCATCGGTCAGACGGCCACCTTCCCCACCGCTCCTTCTTTGACTGGCCGAAGCCTCAGCAACTCGTTGTCCAGGACCAGGAGTTTGCAACCTCCCAGTCTCTGGGAACGCGTTGCACAGACCTTTCTGCAAGGCCTCCCGGAGTTGTCTCATCCTCTGCTCCCTCTGCGACGGTAACATAAGGTCCGCAACCTTACCCTTGTACCGTGGATCAAGGAGAGTGGCCAGCCAGTAATGGTCCCTCTCCTTGATCCGAAGAATACGAGGATCCTTCCGCAGACTTTGCAGGATCAGGGAGGCCATGCAGCGTAGGTTTGCTGAGGCATTCGCTCCGGAGTCCTCTGGGTCACTAAGGACGACATGATCCGCAGCCACCTCCTCCCAGCCACGTACAAGTCCACTGGTTTCTTGGGACTGTAAATCATCCCTAAAAGACTGCTGCTGATGATGCTGAGTGCCAGCCTCCACCTCCATGCTGACACAATCCTCCTCCTCCTCCTCCTCCTCCTCCTCCTCTTCCTGTGCGATGGGTGGGACAGAAGGAACACTGTCTGGGTAAAGGGGGCCTTGAGAGGCAAGGAAGTCCTCCTCTTCCTGCCTCTGTTCTGCCTCAAGTGCCCTGTCCATTATTCCACGCAGCGTGTGCTCCAACAGGTGGACAAGAGGTACAGTGTCACTGATGCATGCACTGTCACTGCTCACCATCCTCGTGGCCTCCTCAAATGGTGCCAGGACAGTGCATGCATCCCTGATCATGCCCCACTGGCGTGGAGAAAAAAAACCAAGCTCCCCTGACCCTGTCCTGGTGCCGTAGTCGCACAGGTACTCATTGATGGCCCTCTGCTGCGTGTGCAGCCGCTGCAGCATGGCCAACGTTGAGTTCCACCTGGTGGGCATGTCACATATAAGGCGGTTCTTGGGCAGGTTCAACTCCTTTTGCAGCTCAGCCAGGCGAGCACTGGCATTATAAGATCTGCGGAAATGCACACAGACTTTCCTGGCCTGCCTCAGGACATCCTGTAAGCCCGGGTACCTGCCCAAGAACCGCTGCACCACCAGGTTAAGGACGTGAGCCACACAGGGCACATGGGTCAGTTGTCCCTGTCGGAGGGCGGAGAGGAGGTTGGTGCCATTGTCGCAAACCACCATTCCTGGCTTAAGCTGGCGTGGCGTCAACCACCTCTCGGCCTGGCCCTGCAGAGCAGACAGGACCTCTGCCCCAGTGTGGCTTCTGTCCCCCAAACACACCAGCGCAAGCACGGCATGGCATCTTTTTGCCTGCGTACTTGCGTAGCCCCGTGAACGGCTACGGAGCACCGCTGGTTCATAGGACAAACCACAGGAAGAGGCCATGGAGGAAGAAGAAGAGGAGGGGGTGGAGGAGAGAGGTGTGTCACAACCAGTAGTAGCATTTTGGAGGCGTGGCGGTGGGACAACCTCCAACACTACTGCACCTTGTCCTGAATCCTTCCCAGCTGCCAAAAGAGTGACCCAATGGGCCGTGAAAGAAAGGTAACGTCCCTGTCCATGCCTGCTGGACCATGAGTCAGCGGTAATATGCACCTTACCGCTGACCGCCCTGTCCAGCGAGGCCAAGACATTGCCTTCCACATGCCGGTAGAGAGCCGGAATAGCCTTCCGTGAGAAAAAGTGGCGTTTGGGAACCTGCCACTGAGGAACCGCACATTGCACAAACTCACGGAAGGGGGCCGAGTCTACCAACTGAAAAGGCAGCAGTTGAAGCGCTAGCAATTTAGCCAAGCTAGCATTCAACCGCTGGGCATGTGGATGGCTGGGAGTGAACTTCTTTCGACGGTCCAGCAGCTGGGGCAGGGAAATTTGCCTGCTAGAATCGGACGTCGGTGTACTGCTAGCAGAGTGGGCGCAAGTACTTGGCTGTGACACACCTAATTCTACACCTTCATTCCTCTCAGTGCATGTTTCAGAGAGGACTGAAGTTATAGTGGGGTTGGAGATCCCAGCTGATGCGGTGCAAGGAGAGGTCCGCTTTGTTCTTTGGTGTGGGTCTTTGAGGTAGGCTTGCCAACGAGCTGCATGGCAGGTCAACATATGTCTGGTCAGGCATGTGGTACCCAAGCGGCTGATGTTTTGGCCACGCGATATACGCTTGAGACATATGTTGCAAACAGCAGCTGTGCGATCTGATGCACTAGCCTCAAAAAAGGCCCACACCAAAGAACTTTTTGAATGACGGGCAGAGGCAGCGCCCTGCACAGGCGGAGCTCTGCGGTGTGATTCCGTCGGTGTACTGCCCTTACGCTGGCCACCAAAGGGCATCCTGCCTCGTTGGAGATGTGCCTCCTCCTCATCCTCCTCCTCCTCCTCTCTCCTATTAGGCACCCACGTGGAGTCATTGACCTCATCATCCCCTCCCTCCTCATCACTGGAGCCAATCTGGCAGTATGCTGCAGCTGCTGGAACATGACTGCCAGATTGGTGTCCTTCTTGAGCATCCCCTCTGTCTGCTCTCACGCTACTGCCTTCCTCTAGCTGGGTTTCATCATCAGACCCTTCGAAACGCTGGGCATCCTCCTGGAGCATGTACCCAACACTGTGCTGAAACAGTTCGGGGGACTCCTCAGGAGGAGGACATGGTGGGTCTAGGGAAGGAGTGACTGATGATTTGTCTGACATTGATACCAGGGAAGACGACGCTTTGGCAGCTGCTTTTCCAGTACCCTGAGCCTGGGTGAGAGAGGATGAGGAGGAGGAGGAGGGCTTGGTCATCCACTCTACCAAGTCTTCGGCATGATGTGGCTCAACATGTCCAGCTGCCGAAAAGAAGGACAAGCGTGTCCCATGGCCATGTGCTGATGACAATGCACCGCGTCCACGACCAGCACTGTTGCCCCCAGACACAGAGCCTGCTTGCCCTCTTTTATTGCCTCCTGACTGTCTGCCTCTCCTTGTTTGCCTTCCAGACATTCTAATAGATGGCCTGCAGGGAGATGGGAAAAAAGCAATAAGGGCTACCTTCAGGTGTCCTTCTCTGTCCCTTGAAACAAGGACTTTCACAGTGAAAGAAACTGACACTGTCCCTACCTAGAGTTTTCTGTCCCTAGAATAAATGTTTTTTTTAATCACAATATAGCACAAGGACAATTCACTCAATGTCTCTCCAGGTCCCTGGAAACAAGGACTTGCAGAGTGAAAGAAACTGACACTGTCCCTACCTAGAGTTTTCTGTCCCTAGAATAAATGTTTTTTTTAAGCACAATATAGCACAAGGAAAATTAACTCACTGTCCTTACAGGTCCCTGGAAACAAGGACTTGCAGAGTGAAAAAAAAAAAACACTCTCCCTACCTACAGTTTTCTGTCCCTAGAAAAAATGTTTTTTTTAAGCACAATATAGCACAAGGACAATTAACTCACTGTCCTTACAGGTCCCTGGAAACAAGGACTTGCAGAGTGAAAGAAAAAAAACACTCTCCCTACCTACAGTTTTCTGTCCCTAGAAAAAATGTTTTTTTTAATCACAATATAGCACAAGGAAAATTAACTCACTGTCCTTACAGGTCCCTGGAAACAAGGACTTGCAGAGTGAAAGAAAAAAAACACTCTCCCTACCTACAGTTTTCTGTCCCTAGAAAAAATGTTTTTTTTAATCACAATATAGCACAAGGAAAATTAACTCACTGTCCTTACAGGTCCCTGGAAACAAGGACTTGCAGAGTGAAAGAAACTGACACTGTCCCTACCTAGAGTTTTCTGTCCCTAGAATAAATGTTTTTTTTAAGCACAATATAGCACAAGGACAATTAACTCACTGTCCTTACAGGTCCCTGGAAACAAGGACTTGCAGAGTGAAAAAAAAAAAACACTCTCCCTACCTAGAGTTTTCTGTCCCTAGAAAAAATGTTTTTTTTAAGCACAATATAGCACAAGGACAATTAACTCACTGTCCTTACAGGTCCCTGGAAACAAGGACTTGCAGAGTGAAAGAAAAAAAACACTCTCCCTACCTACAGTTTTCTGTCCCTAGAAAAAATGTTTTTTTTAATCACAATATAGCACAAGGAAAATTAACTCACTGTCCTTACAGGTCCCTGGAAACAAGGACTTGCAGAGTGAAAGAAACTGACACTGTCCCTACCTAGAGTTTTCTGTCCCTAGAATAAATGTTTTTTTTAATCACAATATAGCACAAGGAAAATTAACTCACTGTCCTTACAGGTCCCTGGAAACAAGGACTTGCAGAGTGAAAGAAACTGACACTGTCCCTACCTAGAGTTTTCTGTCCCTAGAATAAATGTTTTTTTTAAGCACAATATAGCACAAGGACAATTAACTCACTGTCCTTACAGGTCCCTGGAAACAAGGACTTGCAGAGTGAAAGAAACTGACACTGTCCCTACCTAGAGTTTTCTGTCCCTAGAATAAATGTTTTTTTTAAGCACAATATAGCACAAGGAAAATTAACTCACTGTCCTTACAGGTCCCTGGAAACAAGGACTTGCAGAGTGAAAGAAACTGACACTGTCCCTACCTAGAGTTTTCTGTCCCTAGAATAAATGTTTTTTTTAAGCACAATATAGCACAAGGACAATTAACTCACTGTCCTTACAGGTCCCTGGAAACAAGGACTTGCAGAGTGAAAGAAAAAAAACACTCTCCCTACCTACAGTTTTCTGTCCCTAGAAAAAATGTTTTTTTTAAGCACAATATAGCACAAGGAAAATTAACTCACTGTCCTTACAGGTCCCTGGAAACAAGGACTTGCAGAGTGAAAGAAAAAAAACACTCTCCCTACCTACAGTTTTCTGTCCCTAGAAAAAATGTTTTTTTTAATCACAATATAGCACAAGGAAAATTAACTCACTGTCCTTACAGGTCCCTGGAAACAAGGACTTGCAGAGTGAAAGAAACTGACACTGTCCCTACCTAGAGTTTTCTGTCCCTAGAATAAATGTTTTTTTTTAATCACAATATAGCACAAGGAAAATTAACTCACTGTCCTTACAGGTCCCTGGAAACAAGGACTTGCAGAGTGAAAGAAACTGACACTGTCCCTACCTAGAGTTTTCTGTCCCTAGAATAAATGTTTTTTTTAAGCACAATATAGCACAAGGACAATTAACTCACTGTCCTTACAGGTCCCTGGAAACAAGGACTTGCAGAGTGAAAGAAAAAAAACACTCTCCCTACCTACAGTTTTCTGTCCCTAGAAAAAATGTTTTTTTTAAGCACAATATAGCACAAGGAAAATTAACTCACTGTCCTTACAGGTCCCTGGAAACAAGGACTTGCAGAGTGAAAGAAAAAAAACACTCTCCCTACCTACAGTTTTCTGTCCCTAGAAAAAATGTTTTTTTTAATCACAATATAGCACAAGGAAAATTAACTCACTGTCCTTACAGGTCCCTGGAAACAAGGACTTGCAGAGTGAAAGAAACTGACACTGTCCCTACCTAGAGTTTTCTGTCCCTAGAATAAATGTTTTTTTTAATCACAATATAGCACAAGGAAAATTAACTCACTGTCCTTACAGGTCCCTGGAAACAAGGACTTGCAGAGTGAAAGAAACTGACACTGTCCCTACCTAGAGTTTTCTGTCCCTAGAATAAATGTTTTTTTTAAGCACAATATAGCACAAGGACAATTAACTCACTGTCCTTACAGGTCCCTGGAAACAAGGACTTGCAGAGTGAAAGAAAAAAAACACTCTCCCTACCTACAGTTTTCTGTCCCTAGAAAAAATGTTTTTTTTAATCACAATATAGCACAAGGAAAATTAACTCACTGTCCTTACAGGTCCCTGGAAACAAGGACTTGCAGAGTGAAAGAAACTGACACTGTCCCTACCTAGAGTTTTCTGTCCCTAGAAAAAATGTTTTTTTTAATCACAATATAGCACAAGGACAATTAACTCACTGTCCTTACAGGTCCCTGGAAACAAGGACTTGCAGAGTGAAAGAAACTGACACTGTCCCTACCTAGAGTTTTCTGTCCCTAGAATAAATGTTTTTTTTAAGCACAATATAGCACAAGGACAATTAACTCACTGTCCTTACAGGTCCCTGGAAACAAGGACTTGCAGAGTGAAAGAAACTGACACTGTCCCTACCTAGAGTTTTCTGTCCCTAGAATAAATGTTTTTTTTAAGCACACTATAGCAGAAGCACAAAACACACTGACACTCTCCCTACCTATCCTTCTCTTTCCCTAAACTAAAGGAATCCAGGTTAAGCAAGAAAGAAATAACAGTCACTGTCCCTGCCTATGCTACTCTATCCCTGCTCCGGAACACACTACACTAGGCCGCCGTGCTGGCGGCCTTTTATAGTGTGGGGCGTGTACTAAACACCCTCAGCAATAATTGGCCACAGGCATCCTGCCTGTGGCCAATCATTGCTCTCCTCGCTGCCGGCGCTGTGATTGGCCAAGCATGCGGGGTCACAGTGCATGCTTGGCCAATCACAGCGCCTGGATGACACTGCGATGGCGTAGTGCATTGTGGGCCGTTCGCGTCACTCGAATTTGGCGCGAACGGCCCAAATCGTTCGATCTTCGTCGAACGATCGAACAGCCAATGTTCGAGTCGAACGTATGTTCGACTCGAACACGAAGCTCATCCCTAACCAGTAGGCATCTGGCGTGTTGACATCATCGTACATGGTGAGCAAGGTGGAGTCTGACCATAAGGCAGCAGGCTGTAAAGGAGACATAAACCAAATATAGTAAAAAATATGTAAGTTATCTTTTTTTTCTTTCATTTTTAATTATTGATTCATGTAGACAGATTTAGTGTACTTTGTGTATATTTTATTCTAGACGTGTAGGTGAATGGCTTAACCATAGAAACTAGATCCTCCTAGATATTACTACATCATCTAGGCATTGGGTACCATCTTTGATGTCTTTAAATCAGACATTACCCCTACAGTACCTGCCCGCGAGAATGTGTTTCCAGCGCGATCCCATTGCGCAGGTTCTCGGCGACAGGTTACTGTACATATCGCGCTCGCTGCAATAGGAAAAACACATTACATCTAACGCGAGAAAGAAGCGACAATGTCCCTTCTGTATGGAGGGGACATTGTCGGCGATCTGACTTGGATCCCCGCCAATACCAGGCACTGTGTTTGGCATGAATCATGAGGGGGAACTCCACGCCAAATTTTAAATTAAAAAACAGCATGGGTTCCCCTCCAGGAGCATACCAGGCCCTTAGGCCTGGTATGGATTTTAAGGGGAACCCCCTACGCTGAAAAAGGGCGTGGGGGTCCCCCAAAATCCATACCAGACCCTTATCCGAGCAAACAGCCCGACCAGTCAGGAAAGGGGGTGGGGACGAGAGAGAGCCCCCCACCCCAAAGCCCCTTGTCCCCATGTTGATGAGGACAAGGGCCGCTTCCCGACAACCCTGGCCGTTGGTTGTCGGGGTCTGCGGGCGGGGAGCTTATCGGAATCCGGGAGCCCCTTTAATAAGGGGGCCCCCAGATACCGCCCCCCCACCCTATGTGAATGAGTATGGGGTACATCGTACCCCTACCCATTCACCTGGAGAAAAAAGTGTCAAGGAAAACAAACACACTACACAGGTTTTTAAAGTCATTTATTAGGCAGCTCCGGGGTTCTTCTTCCGACTTCGGGGGTCTCTTCCGACTTTGAGGGTCTCCTTCCGACTTTGGGGGTCTTCTTCCAATTCCGGGGGTCTTCTTCCAACTTCGGGGGTTTTCTTCCAACTTCGGGGGTCTCTTCTCCCACTCTCCGGTTCTTCTCACGCTCTCCGGTGCCTTCTACCTTCTGCATGTAGGCATGGGGCGTGGTCACCGGGTGACCCCGCCTCTTATGACGTCACAGTCCCATAATGCTTCGGGTGGTGACGACATAAGGGGCGGGGTCACCAGGTGACATCACCCGGTGACCACGCCCCATGCCCATATAAACCGCGCAAACGGCATTACAGCGGCAGGGAGCATCGTGTCAACATCGGAAAAGAAGAGAAGAGGGGACAAGATGGCAGAGAAGACCAGGCCAACGCTAGTAAAAGAGCTGGAAAAAGATAGCGGAGGAGCCCGGCAGAAGGTAAAAGGCACTGGAGAGCGCGAGAAGAACTGGAGAAGAGAGCAGAGAAGTCGGAAGAGACCCCTGAAGTTGGAAGAAGACCCCCGGAGTCGGAAGAAGACCCCGAAGTCGGAAGAAGACCCCCAAAATCGGAAGAAGAACCCTGGAAATGCCTAATAAATGACTTTAAAAACCTGTGTAGTGTGTTTTTTTTCCTTGACACTTTTTTCCTCCAGGTGAATGGGTAGGGGTACGATGTACCCCATACTTATTCACATAGGGTGGGGGTCGGTATCTAGGGGTTCCGATAAGCTCCCCGCCCACAGACCCCGACAACCAACGGCCAGGGTTGTCGGGAAGAGGCCCTTGTCCTCATCAATATGGGGACAAGGTGCTTTGGGGTGGGGGGCCCCTGCCCCAAAGCACCCACCCCCCATATTGAGGGCATGTGGCCTGGTACGGTTCAGGAGGGGGGTGCTCGCTCGTCCCCACACCCTTTCCTGACCGGCTGGGCTGCGTGCTCAGATAAGGGTCTGGTAAGGATTTTGGGGGGACCCCTACGCCATTTTTCGGTCCTAAGGGCATGGTATGCTCCTGGAGGGGAACCCATGCGTTTTTTTTATTAAAAATTTGGCGTGGAGTTCCCCCTCATGTTTCATACTAAACACAGTGCCTGGTATTGGCGGGGATCCAAGTCGGATCCTTGTTCATTGAAAGTCGGACGTATGTCGTCTTCAACACATTTTTCCTTTTCCGGCGAGCCAGCTGGGTGCTGGATCCCGCGATGGGGCTCATAGGTGGTCAATCTTGCCGATAAAAGCAGCGAGATTGACACAATATCGTGGTCACCTACTGTACATACAATATAGCAGGTACAGTGAAACCTCGTGTAACGGCACCCCAAATACGAAGGGGGTTAATGCCGTTTCCTCTGTCCCCTCTCCTGGGCACACATCCACTCGCTACCAATCTTCCACAGCCAAACGACCCCTTCCCATAGGAATTAATCCTTCTGAAGAAATGAGACGCACTCTGTATCCTTCTGGGGTAGAATGACTTTATTGAGAAACATTGTAACTTTTTTATATATCCAATACTGCATTAGTTTAACATGAACAATGGCCCAGCTCCACCCACACATCACAAGACTCAACACATCATCCTGACGTCTGCTAGGCTTCAAAAGATCCCACACAATAGAATATAACGATCCCCAATACACATCTTATCACAAAGTGTTGGCAGCCAGTCTGTCTGCCAGATACCATACACACAGGCATAGTGTTAATTATCTCTATTCACACCAGACCTTCCCAAGTCATAATGAACAATAGAATGCAAATCACCTTAATTCCTCCCAGCAATGATTACACAAAGGCAGGGGCTGGGGGTGATGACATTAGCATCTAACAGTATGTGTCCCAACATCATGAAGGCGTCACTTTTCAATTACCCTGTTGAGGTCATAATCAAACAGTAAATAGTTCTTTGCAGATATCCTGAGGAATATGGTGGATCAATATTACAGACCCAATCTAGATAAAATGTATGTACAGCATTGAATATGGCTATCATAGACCATATTGGGGTTTTTCCATTCACCCTGTGTCCAAAGTGACCCCCTTGTCACACCTCGTATTGCGAGTAACGCGGTTAACGAGCGTTTCGCAATGCAAGCACTTTTTTTTTAAAATCCTGACTCGGTTTGCGAGTGTTGTTTAGCAAAACGAGCAGAATTCAAGCCACAGCGATGTGCAGTACCGCATTTGGCCTAAGGTGCGGGGGTGCTGGAGCCGTTTGGAAATACTCTGAAAAACTCGGAAATACTCTCAGAGGTTTTCCGAGTTCAGCCGAGCTGTCCCTAAACCTTTCCAAGTATTTCTGAGGCTCTCCGGTGCCCCCCACCTCTGGCCACATGCGGTATTGCATGCCATAGAAGTCAATGCGTAACAAATTATTTTTGTTTCCATTGACTTCTATGGGGAAACTCGCTTTGATATGCGAGTGCTTTGGATTACGAGCATTCTCCTGGAATGGATTATGCTCATAATCCAAGGTTCCACTGTAGTGGACTTCTACAAATATCTATGGTGATTTTGTTTACTTTATATTGAAGGTTTCTGTATAGTTTTTATGCTTATATGGGATTGTATATTGTCTGTGATGCTATGAATATAGATCCAGGATAATTGTACATAATAATTATATTGTGTATGTTTATGTCTATCAAATATTTTGGCCGAAAAGTCCCATGGAATCTAATTGTTAGTATACATATGTAAGGAATGTTGGCAAGTATACAGTATGACTATCCACCACTATCCTTTGTAATTTACTTTTTAAAAAGGGGTAATTTTGGGGGTGTTTGTACTGTCCTTTCATATATTCTAAATGATACACACTTATTTATTTTTTGTTAGTTTTTAACCAAAGAAATGTGGTTTACATTTATGAAGAGAGATATGTTTTGTAGTTTTTTTATAACAGAAAATAAGAGAAACATTTTATATTGTTTGGTCTTTATATTGGTAAAAAAAAAAAAATCTGTGGTATTGAAGGTTGTTTTTCACTTGTATCCCTCATAGATCTCAAGTAAGTTATTTGCTCACTGAGATCAAGCTTGTAAAAAAAATAAGGTCTCCTTGGACACGGCTGAAAAGCTCTGTAATCAAAGGGAGCAAGTATTGGTTGGTAATAGTAATATGATTCAAACCTCTATAGTTCATACATGACCTGAGGGACCAACATTTTTTCTCTACATAAAGAAACCTGCACCACTAGGAAAAGATGAAGGACAAATGAACCCCCTTTTCATCTGTAAGCCATAATGGCCTGTTTTTCAGGGATAAACGTAATCCTTGTGTGCAGAGGTACTTTAGATCAATTCAACTTTACATCCATAAGTGAATGCACTGGTAGCTCAGTGGCAGAACTGGTTTCTGAAGATGTCAGAGTATTCCTGGTACCAGTCAGGGAGAGATTTGATAACAAGAGAGGCTGGAACAACTGGATGACATTGACAGTGGTTAGTTCAAGAGCAAGTCACAATCTTCTGAGTGATCCAATTGATACTTGCGTTGTGTGCATGTAACCATGACCAGTCCAACATCAGACGGTAGGCAGAGGGTTAGTGATAAAGAATAATATCAGATCTTGTTGAAAAGCTCCAATGGTTATTAACAGCATGGGGGTGTCTGGATGTTAACTTTACCTTGCGCGTCCATCTGTTAATAGCAACCAGGGAAAATGGGGAGACCACCAGGATAGAAGGGAGCTGAACCTCTAAGGCTTGAACCTTCCTGGTAATCCAGAGCCCACAAATCCAGATATATTGTGCCTAAGAGTCTGGTAAGAAATTCAGGTGGGCACAAGTAACTTACTGAGCTCTGTAGTGAGAGAGGCCGAGATCAAGGTTTTTTCTATGAAGCAAGTAAACCAAATATGCATATACTCATCAGGTGAAATTTTGGATGGTGGGACCCTCAGAAAAAAGTAGAGGAAAAAGGCAGAGAGTAGAAGAGGAAGAAGTGGCTACTCCTTTACTGCAGAACTCCCAAAGATACCAATCAATACAGATCAGCTTCTTCCAGCATCTCAGGCATGGTGTGTGGTGTGATTGACCTGAGCATCCTTGATTGCAACAGAGATCCCCATTCTAAACTGAATACAAAATTCTCTATCATTACATCCAACATCAGAACCGGTTGATCGGGGAGGAGCTGAAGATACAAAATTAAATTAGAAAAGTCCTGTTCCAGTGAAAAAACTTTAGGCTCAGGTTCATGTCCACAGAGGCAGCAGGAGCATGATCTTGATGCACTTAAGAAGTCAAGACGTGGACTTGGTGGTTCAGCTTACAGAGATCTTCTGCAAATTTCTGGGCCTGTGTAGGGTCCATTGCCATGGCGTTCAGGTTTGTGGTAATGTAAGGTTTTTATCACGTACCTGGTGCTGGAGGCCAATGGAGAGAGGACTTTCCTTGCAGCTAAGCTCCAGACTCCCCCGAAGGCAGAAAAAGAGTCAGGCTCAAAGAAGCATGGGTCGCTTGCTGGAATAGCTTGCAGGGTTGTTCTGATTGTTGTTAGTCAAAATATCCAGGTACTCAAATGAGACACCACAATAGTGTCTGCAGACAGGTGGCACCCGTGAGAAGCAGCAGGAAAACCAGGATTAGGTACCAGGTGTGGACATAGGCAAGTATGGTCAGGAGGGTAGCCAAGTTCATACACAGGAGAGCAGGATCAGACATTACATTTAATAAGCCAAGACTATATCAGGAGACAGGCAAAAGACAGGTCCAAGCCAATTTGGTAATGGGTTTTCACAGGTACAATGGTATCACAGGAATAAACACACTAGAGAGACAGATTAACTAGCAATCACAGAGACACACTAGCTCTCTTATGAAGGCCATTTGGCACCCAGTTGGGGCTAGTTGTGCATGCACCTGTGCGCCAGCACGCATTCGTGCATGCACCTGTGTGCTAGTGTGCATCCGTCTGTCAGTGCACATTTTGTGCGCGTAGGGGTGCATTCACACATACAGTGTAGTGCACTGGAAAGAATGCCAGTCTTCATGAGCTTCTGCTACGGATAGTGTCCTGTTCCTTTCTCCCAAGGCTAGTATGCCTTCCGGTACATGGAATTTCTCAGGACCTTAGGTAGATTTCTATATTTACAGAACTAGGACGCTTCTCAGCAACCCAGAGAGTAAGTTTACATATGGTGTCAAACAGCTTCAAGATGGTAAGGCTTTAATGCAGATGCTTTGGGCAGGAGCGAAAAGGACTGGTAACTGTTGATGTGCCAAGTTAACAGTAGTCTGGGTTGACAAAAGATAGTATTGTAGTCCATTATCCATAAGGGTCAGGATAGGTGACAATCAGAAGAGTATTCATAAACTGTCAGAAACTAGAAGAGTATCCATATCTAGGCAGGGGTCAGTAACAGAAATGATACAGTCAGGGCAAGACAAGGCAAGTCACAAGGTACAGAAGCCTGGTAGCAATTGCTATCACTAGCCCAGAGCCTTGGGCTTATGATGTTCAAATAAGGTGCCACAGCCCTGCCAGCCTGGCAATGCAGAGGAGATAGAATAGTTAGTGCTGAGTCTTGCTTAGCAATGGGGATGCCTCCAACTGGCAGCCAGTGAGAGTGGGAGGGTGTTGACGATAGTTCAGAGCCAATTGCCTAGCAACCGCTGATGCTCAGCCCAGGAGGAGAGAGTGGCTGAATGGTGGCTAGATACAGAACAAGTGGCAGGCTGTGGTGAGGCTTTGACAGGCACAGATGTATGTCTGACAGCAGCTTGCAAGAAACTGTCTAGCTTTTCAATGCTACTAATGCATACTCAGCTAGAGCTATATATTCTTGCTGAAAATAACCTGAAACATTTTTTTTTGGAGCTCTGTCACATCTGTGAAATGTATTAACTATAGTAAAAAAGAACTATAAACCAAGAGAGCCATGCTAAAACATTTTTGATTACATAGCTTAGCTCTATGCATTTCACAGGTACACTGAGTTAATGCAACAAGGTTAAACATAGATCATCAGGGCCCAGTCACAGTAGTTTTTACTACTGGAATATTCTTCAAAGATGAGCAAAGCTTCTTCTTCTGAAGCTGTTCTTCAGAGGGAACATCAAGAACATCAAATAAAATTAAAACTATGCTAAGCAAGATGTCTCACAAAAGAATAAATAAATAAATATATGTACTGGGAAAGATAAAATTACGTTTTCAATAACCCTTTCGGGAATCAGAACATTAAATGGAACAAAAGATGCAAAAATTGCCTGCCAGCTACCCAAAGCCTTTTGTTAAGTGCATCAAAATGTTCATGTTTCTAAATATGGCACACTAATTCATTATAACTAAAACTGATGAAAAGGTAGTGTATTCAATTCTTGCATTCCTTAACTTGTAAGTATGTGGAGCAGGTAGGCACAAGTAGATTATTGCACACATTTTTGATTCAAGCTAATTTTATTTTAATTCCATACCCAAAAAAGTGTTGTGTTGTTAGTCATGTTGTTTATATATGTTCTCAGGATCAAACATGTACTGTAGTTTCAGGAAACAATATCAACAGTACTTGCTAGATACTTGATTACAGTAACTGTTGTAGTGTAGAGCAATATTCTATATTAATAATTAGCCCCCAAGCCTGATCATATTATTCTAATCCTAATAGACAAGAAAACAAGGTCTATGGTGGTCAAAACCTGAAAATCAAAGTAGTGCAAGGCAAATGGAAAATTCATAGATTTAGGAATTAATTAAAAATCAAAAGTCCAGTAAACAGTAGCCTTGTTGTGAAATCATGGATCCCATAAAAAAATGGATTGGTGTCACCTGTGAGATAACAGAATATTGGAAAACTCCACCATCAATCTGTGGTCCACCTACAATGTGTAAAGCCAGCACACTTACCGGAAAATGCGGACTCATATTCATAGGTAGAAGGAATCAACCCCCTTTAAAGGACAAGCTCCTGACACATGGCTAACCTCATCAGGAAAATTGGCAGCTCACAGATACATGTAGAGGAAACAGCAAGCATCTGCACATAGTGTAAAACTGTTTCAAACTATGTATTTAAGAGATAGATGTACACTTTCATAGGTCCACTTGTAAATAGTGCTAAAAGGATAAACATCAAGTCCTTGGATAGTAGATAAAGGATTGCAGTGATGTCACGAACACCAGCCGACACATTTCGTCCTATTGGACATCATCTGGGGTATGGGGTCCTGTCAAGTCACTGCGATTTGAATAGATTTACAGTCCAATTTAAATTCTTCATCCAAATTGGCAATAGATCGCCTGGATTGAAGACCGGAATGGTGTTCAAACATGGCGCCGGGCGTGCGTTCCACGTCTCGTTATAGATACTTAATAGACTTTATGAAAATCCAAGATGGCACCCGGGCGTTCATTCCACGCTTTTCTTCTGGCCATCAAGATAACAAAGTGGCAAGGGCTATACCAGATGTGCGTTCCGGCGTCACTTACCCATCACGAGAAGAATAGAGTGACAAGCTCCCCAAAAATGCATTTCAAGCCTCTCTAGATATTCATAAAAAATACAGAAAACCAATCTGAGTGGCAAAAAGATAATCTTACACTGTATATACTGAAATGATAAATATATAAATGGAATAAAAAGAGAAATATCAGTAGTAGTACTTATAAAAAAATCACAATTAAAATATAAGAGAAAACCCAATAGGTATCAACTCTAAACTCTCTAGCCATCTAGTGGTGGTAATTAGGGATTATATCAGAAATACAAAATAGTATGAGTATAAAAAATGGTAAAATGTCAATTGGACGGAGAGCAGCTAAAAACTCAATTACAGAGTGATCCAGCAATACAAGGGCTCCACATCATTATTAGAACTTAGTATATACACTGTACATAGACAACAGCAGATATAAATAAGAGCCACAATTTAATGAGAACTAATGAAAGATGTATATTTAAAAATGTGCTTGGTCTAACGGACCGTATCCTACTATATTTCTTAGTGCTTTGCAAGGGAACAATAAAAGGTTCTACAGAGGCGGTAAGAAAAATATACCTGAATGTAGCAGTGGGACTATTGAAATAATGAACATGGCAGTGGGACTATCAGGATCTATTGATAAATGCATTAATGTCTCATTCCACATTCATGACTAAGGGAAAATATGATTTAAGTTCATATATCCAAAAGGTTTCTAATTGTGAAACCCCTGTTTTAGCAGAACCTCCCCTCCCGGGAGGTATATACCTTTCTATCACCAAAAACTGTGTTCTCCGCGGCTCTTTGTTATGGAACCGAGTATAGTGTTTAGGCATACTGTGTTCCTTGTGGCTCTTTTTGATGTTAGAAATATGCTCATTGACTCTAGTGGAGAAACTATGAGTGGTCCTTCCAATATAGTGTTTTCCACAGGGGCAGTGTCATGGAGATCCTGCCAGAAGCAGGCGTCCCGGTCTTCCTGATTCTCGGTTGCGCATGCTCCGCCCTGCAGGTGGCGCCAGAGGGGCTATTTAAACCTGTCAATCGCAGACAGTCCCTGCTGTCTGCTCTACAGTGTTGAGTACCTGAAAACCTGATCTGAAGACTTACCTGTGTTTGACCCGGCCTGCCTGTGACTTCTCCAGTTTTCTGCCTGCATCCGACCCCTGGCTTGTTGTGACCTCTCCTCTGTCTGATCCCTCTGTACCTTGCTGCCAGCCAGTTAACCGACCCGGCTTGTCTGACCAATCTCACTGTTCCTAGTTCTGGTCCAGTCTGCTAAGCTGATCCAGTTTGCTGAGTTCCTGTGTTCCTGGTTCCGGTCCAGTCTGCTAAGCTGATCCAGTTTGCTGAGTTCCTGTGTTCCTGGTTCCGGTCCAGTCTGCTAAGCTGATCCAGTTTGCTGAGTTCCTGTGTTCCTGGTTCCGGTCCAGTCTGCTAAGCTGATCCAGTTTGCTGAGTTCCTGTGTTCCTGGTTCCGGTCCAGTCTGCTGAACGATTCCAGTTTGCTGAGTGTTCCTGATTCCAGTTCTACCTGCTGTGTTCCAGTGTGCCTACCAAGTCTGCATAACTACCTTCACCTTGGTTGATCCTGCCAGGCACTCGTACCCCTCCTACCTCCGCGCCTGCTGTTACCTTACCACGGGCCGCTGGTGGGAGCCGTAAGGGAGGCCTTCCTCTGCAAGTCCGGGCTCATCACCGCTAGGTACGTGACAGGCAGGTTATCAAGTACACCACATTTTTGGTAGCACAAGTAACAAACTGTTTAGTAGGCTTGTGCAATTCGTTTCGTAACGAATTGAAATTCGTCCGAATTTAGCAACTTTCGGACATTCGGAAGCATTCGAATTTCCGAACAAAGCAATTACGAATAAGACCGAATCCGAAATAAATTATACCGCAAATAGCGAATGCCCGAATGTCTTCGGCATAATTCGTTATGAAAAAGTTACGAATGTACGAATCCATACGAAGCACAATAACACTCACTCTGCTCTGCTCTCTGCTTCTCCCACACCGTGCTGAACTCCCTCTCAAAATGGTGTACAGGGGCGGAGGTTATAGCCGCATGTAAAAAACGAAAGTAAAATATGAGATTTCGAATCCATTCGAAGCACAATAACACTCTGCTCTGCTCTCTGCTTCTCCCTCACCGTGCTGAACCCTCTCAAAATGGTGTACAGGGGCAGAGGCTATAGCCGCATGTAAAAAACGAAAGTAAAATACGAGATTTCGAATCGTTACAAATAACCGCAATGTATTTAGAAAAGTACAAATCCATTCGAAGCACATTAGGCATAATAGGCAGCGTCGTTGTGAGAGAGACACGGAAAATTACGAATCAACGAACCCAAAAAAAGTTACGAAAGTAGGAGTTGTGTCCAGAATCAACGAAAAACAACGTACTCTACCGAAAGTACGAACCCAAAAAAAGTTACGAAAGTAGGAGTTGTGTCCAGAATCAACGAAAAACAACGTACTCTACCGAAAGTACGAATTATAAAGCAACAAAAAATTCAACGAAAAATGTCGCTTGCAAAAATACGAATGAGTCCGAACACGAAAAATCCCGTCTAGCAAAATTACGAATGATTACGAATCAACAGGACCGGAAAGAAACGAACCGAAACGGAACAAATTTTTCCGTTGTGCACAAGTCTACTGTTTAGTAGTATAGGTGAGTTTAGTGACATTGGACATAAATGTTTCCATTTAATTTTTTCCTGCTATATTATAGAGGCACACATTACATTTTTTACAGGGATGGTGATCAACCAAATTATGGAAAAAAGTGGGTCTAGAAAGAGGATTGATGATATTTGGAGCAATCTTAATTTGCAGTGGTGGGGCATTCCTCTATATTACACCTGCCTTTTCAGGAAGTAGAGGCCCTATAACACTCATTTTTGAGGATGTTCCAATGTTTATAAAATATTTTTAATCTGTCGATGTTGAATCAAAAAAGATGTGATAAATTACCATTTAAAGCCCCTAGTGTTACTATTGGATGTATTGGAAACAAATACCTCCTGTCTAGATCACGTACTCTATAAATCTCCCTGTCAAGTTCCTTATGGGTACAGCCTTTTTCTAAAAACCTGTGCTTGATAGTAGCTGCTTGTACCCCAAAATCTTGAATATTGGTGCAGTTCCAGCATAGCCTCATAAATTGTAACCAATTTTGATAGTGGCAGCTATCAACCGGGATGAACGAACAGCGGTCGGTAGGTATGAAATAGGTACTAGTAACTACTGTATTTATTGGCGTATAGCACTCACGTTTTTACCCTGAAAATAGAGGATAAACTGTGCCTGCGTTTTATACGCAGGGGACTGTGGAAAGTTTTTTTCCTGAAACTTCCCTCTTAAAGTTAGGGTGCGTGTTATACACCTGTGCGTGTTATACGCCGATAAATACGGTAGTTTATAGTCTTCTACTTTCATTTCCAAGTCCAGGAAGTGTATCTTCACTGGACTAGCTTCAAATGACAGGGAGATGCCTCTATTATTGACATTAAGTATGTTCATGTAGGAATGGCGTGAATCCAGACTCCCATTGCGAAGGAGATGTTGTCTATGTATCTGGCCTAGAGGTCCAATTTGGGTCATCTCTTGGCATAGACGACATCCTCCTTCTATTTGGCCATAAACAAATTGGCCAGACTGGGGGCAAATTTAGCCCCCATTACCACCCCTTTCTTTTGAAGGTAAAATTGGCCATTAAACCAAAAGTAATTGTGGCTTGTGGCAAAGGTCAATAATTCCATAACAAATTTTTTTTGTGAGTGGGGCAATTTTTCCTCTTGAAATAAATAATAATGCACCACTTCAAATTCTAACTGGTGAGAGCTGTAGGTGTAAAGAGATGAAACATCTGCAGTAGCTAGCAAACAACCTTTATGGACTTCAATGTTGTCAAAAAGTTGGATGGTATCTTTGATGTCCTTCAGATAGGACGGCATTTTTCTCACTAGAGATTGTAAATAAAAAAAAAATAATTTTCCTATTCTCGATGTAACTCAGTTGATCCAACTAATGATGGGACGTCCAAGGGAATGTGTAATATTCTTGTGAATTTTAGGAAGGTAATATATCGTAAGAATTCTGAGGGCTGTTGGAATCAAATAAGCTTTATCTTTCTTGTCTAAAATTGAATCTCGATATCCACTGTTAATGATTTTACATAAATCTCTTTTATACTTCAGTGTTCGATTGTAATTTAATTCACTATAGGTATCACAATCACATTTCTTCCTCGTAGTCACATTTATTTAAAACCCACAATACCACTGCCCTTGTCAGCTGGACAGTTGACCAGATCATTTCTTTCATATAACTGCCTTAGTCCAAGTTTAGTAGATGGATGTTTGTGTGGTCTTTTAACCACTTGCCAACCGACTCCTGTACATTTACGTCGGCAGAATGGCACGGACAGGCACATCAACGTACTTGTACGTCCCCCTTAAGTGCCTGTCTGTGTGTGACCCTGCCACCATCCCCGTGAGTCGGACCGCGGGTCCCGCGGACTCGATCACCGCGGGTATCCCCGCAATCGTCTCACGGAGGTATAGAGTGGGGAGATGCTTGTGTAAACTCTGCCTAGTGACAATGACACGGATCTCGGCTCCGTGTACTCGGAGCGGAGATCGGTGTCATGTGACACAGAGCCCAACCCCCCCTCAGTTAGAAACACTATGCAGGGAACACCTAACCCCTACAGCGCCACCTAGTGGTTAACCCCTTCACTGCCAGTGTCATTTTTACAGTAATCAGTGCATTTTTATAGCACTGATTGCTGTAAAAATGACAATGGTACCAAAAATGTGTCAAAAGTGTCCGATGTGTCTGCCATAATGTCGCAGTCACGAAAAAAAATCACTGATCGCCGTCATTACTAGTAAAAAAAACTAATTAATAAAAATGCCATAAAACTATCCCCTATTTTGTAAACGCTATAACTTTTGCGCAAACCAATCAATAAACGCTGATTGCGATTTTTTTTCCCAAAAATATGTAGAAGAATACGTATCGGCCTAAACTGAAGAAAAAAATGTTTTTTAATATATTTTTTGGGGATATTTATTATAGCAAATTAAAAAATATTGCATTTTTTTCAAAATTGTCATTCTATTTTTGTTTATAGCACAAAAAATAAAAACCTCAGAGGTGATCAAATACCACCAAAAGAAAGCTCTATTTGTGGGAAAAAGGATGTCAATTTTGTTTGGGAGCCACGTCGCACGACCGTGCAATTGTCAGTTAAAGCGACGCAGTGCCGAATCGCAAAAAGGGGTCCTTTAGCTGCATATTGGTCCGGGGCTTAAGTGGTTAATTGTCAATTTGTCGAGGTCTTTGAGGACCAGATCTTTAAATATGTTAATAGACAGGGAATTAAATAAAGAGGGATTAGACAGACCCAAATGTATAGCCCCTGAAGTCTACTCTTGTACAATTCGCCATTGGGCTCGTAATCAAATACCATTGAAAATTAAATTTACAAATGTACTTTTGTATATTAATAAAGGTGTGAAATGAATCAAGTTTTTTTGGTGGAACATATTTCAACCCTTTGTCAAGGATAATCTGTTCTTCTCTAGTTAGTTGTACTTTAATAAGATTGAAAATCCCTGAATCAACTAAGTTCTCCTTCTTCTTTTTGATCCTTCTCCCCCTCAGGTGCCTCTCTTTATTCAGGGCCTCGTTTTCATTTTGGCCTTCCCTGGGAAAACCTCAACTTCTTTGTGGGCCAGAGTTGTTCTGATTATAATTATATGGTGATTGATCATATTGATCATGATTAGGGTTGAGCGGACACCTGGATGTTCGGGTTCTACAGGTTCGGCCGAACTTCGGAAAAAAGTTTGAGTTCGGGACAACACCGGTTTTTGTTTTTAACATTTTTTTTTTTTAAATTAGGGTACACCCCCAAAAAAGTCAGAGAGATTAAAAATACAACAATGGCTGGGTAAGGCCGGTATACATGTCTATTCTGCACAAGGTACGGACAAGTCCTGTGGGATCCATGCCTGGTTCATTTTAATGAACGTGAGCTTGTCCACATTGGCTCTGGACAGGCGGCTGCGCTTGTCTGTGATAACGCCCCCTGCCGTGCTAAATACACGTTCAGATAATACACTGGCTGTAGGGCAGGCCAGCACCTCCAAGGCGTAAAGGGCAAGCTCAGGCCATGTGCCCAATTTGGAGACCCAGAAGTTGAAGGGGCAGACCCGTCATTCAGTACGTGTCGGCATGTTGGTGAAATGCTGCCTCCTGCTAAGACGTTCCATATCAGCTGGTGGTGCTGGTTGTTGTGGCGTGCTGACAAAGCTTTTCCACATTTCGGCCATGCTTACCCTGCCTTCTGAGGTGCTGGCGGTGCCCCGGCTGCGTTGGTGACCTCTTCCTCCTCCTCTGCCTTCGCCTTGTGCTTCCACTGTGCCCCGCTGTCAGGTGGGAATGCCACCAGCAGCGCGTCTACCAGCGTGCGCTTGTAATCGCGCATCTTACAATCACGCTCCAGTGAGGGAATTAAGGATGGTACGTTGTCCTTGTAACAGGGATCCAGCAGTGTGGCCACCCAGTAATCAGCACCTGTTAGAATGTGGGCAACTCGGCAGTTGTTTCGGAGACACTGAAGCATGTAATCGCTCATGTGTGCCAGGCTGCCCAGAGGCCACGAAAAGCTGTCCTCTGTGGGAGGTGTATCGCCTGTGTCCTCTGTATCCCCCCAGCCATGCACCAGTGATGGCCATGAGCTGGTCTGGGTGCCACCCTGCTGTGAACATGGTTCCTCCTCCTCCATCTCCTCCTCCTCATCCTCCACCTTGTCATCCTCCAGAACTGTGCCCTTGCTGGACAATTGTGTCCCTGGCGTTTGTTGGTGCAGGAACCCACCCTCGGAGCCACTTGTGAATGACTGCCCTGAAAGCCTTGGAAATGATCCCTCTTCCTCCTCCTGTGCCACATCCTCTTCCATCATCGCCCGAAGCGTTTTTTCAAGGAGGCATAGAACTTGGATAGTAACGCTGAGAACGGCGTAATCTGCACTGGCCATGTTTGTGGAGTACTCGAAACAGCGCAACAAGGCACACAGGTCTCGCATGGAGGCCCAGTTATTAGTGGTGAAGTGGTGCTGTTCCGCAGAGCGACTCACGCGTGCGTGCTGCAGCTGAAACTCCACTATCGCCTGCTGCTGCTCGCACAGTCTGGCCAGCATGTGCAAGGTGGAGTTCCACCTTGTGGGCACGTCACATATGAGGCGGTGAGCGGGAAGGCCGAAGTTACGCTGCAGTGCTATATGTATTAGTGAAAAAACTGCGCTAAACCAAAAATAATAATAAAAGCTGCTAGCACTCAAACAAACAAAGCAGAGAACAAATATATCCAAAAAATAGTGCAGCGCTCTAAATGAGATGCCAAAAATGGCTAATGAACGTAGCTCAAATAAGTGAATAACTGATAAACACAGTGAATATATCAATTAATACATATAGTTCATGAACAGTCAATTCCAATGGGTGATCTCTAATTAAAGCTATCCTCCATGGGAACTGAGGAACATACCCCTATGAGTGAATATAGTGGTGAATGCAAAAAATATATAATACAAAACAAAACAATCATCCAAAACAACATGTGTGTATGAGGAAAATGTCTATTCATGGACAACACCGCCACAGCATGGATGGACAGAGGGACCCCAATGTTGATGGTGGGAACATACAGCAAGAGCACAGATGGTACAGTCGGGTACTCTTACCGGAAACGGTGGACCCACCTGTCATACGACAGTGGGTCGATCAAGCTTGGTGGTCGCCGTGACCAGAAAGATGGAACTGAATGTCCTGGATGCCTTGGACCGACTCCAACAGGGTGGTAGATGATCAGATCACACGGTGGAAACTCCTCCGATCGCACAGACTCCAAATCGTTCCAAAAATAGACACAAGGCTGGGAGAAAAGAAAAACTCTGGATAGTGCAGGTCAATATAACCAAAAAGGTTTATTGAATGAATATTGTCTTTAAATGCATATAGACAAATAAAAGTGATCACAAAATAAAAAGTATAAAATATAGTAAAAGCAATGTGGGGTACAGCGATAGCAGGCCCTACGCGTTTCGACTACGAAAGTCTTCAACAGGGGCATAATGCTGTACCCCCCACGTTGCCAACCTTATATATGGTCTGAATAATATCTGACCCGCCCTGAAGAGGCGGGGTCAGAACAGGAAATAACAAATTATTCCACAATGACAGACTATCATCAGTATAAAATACACTCTGAGTTACAGATCTACATGTTAAAATGAAATAAAATGAAAAAAATGAGCCCAAACAAGCAATGTATAATATTACTGACAATGAAACCTAAAATAGCACACAGATTTCAAATGTTCCCGCCAAAAGTATAAGCCAATCAAATTGGACAGACAGATGACACCATCTGTGCAAACAACATAAACCTCTAAGTAATGGTGTCCACACTAAACCTCACCGCCAGTAGAGGGCGTCTGGTTGTCCTGCTGTGACCTCCTAACTGGCACATATAAAGCGTCTACATGCAGCAACATCGCTCAGATGTTGCTGCAATGTGAATTGGGGACACCATTGTAGCGTGGCGCCACAGCGCGCCGTACCTGTGGACGTCCAATACGTGCAGTTCATGTGAACGTCACGCGTGCGCATCGGAGAACGGCGTCATGACGTCATGACGCTGCTGCGTCACGTCGTCACTTAGCAACCATATCATACAGCAGTGAGAGGACGTCAACCAATTGGAAAAGACGGCATCTCACTGCAGAAGGACGGTATAACTCCATGGTAACGTCCAAAACCATGGAGTGAGCGCCATCTAGTGGACAAATACTAAATAAATCAAAATAAGAAAAAATTATATATGGATCTACTGATAGGCGCATTGTATCTGTAAGCCCAAAAAAATGCCACACAGTAAAATCCATAATGATAACCAATCCCTCCTTGTAAAAAAAAATGGCAGATGTATTGGGCTAAAATCTATTACAAGGAAAAACCCAAACCTCTATCTTACCTCACAACAAGACGTGGAAATTCAAAAATTAATACCAACACATCCTGTTATCCCATTAGCAAATGTTGTATACATACACATATGTATATATATATATGAACACTCCATAAATCAGGGCCAAATGATAACACTGAAAATGGGGGTCCAAGTGAAGCAAAACAACCGCAACATGTCACCTAAAAAGGTGCACACGGGCGATGGATTGCGACACAAATGATCATGGACCCTCCATCCAGACTAACAAGGATACACGAGCCCAGGGCACTCACGCCCAGTTAATAAAACAATTGATGTCCCATTCAACGTTCATACCGTGGGGTGAGTGACACCTGAGCTCATGTATCCAATAAATCTCTAATCTAGAGACACCCCGCAGAGAGGAATCCCCCCTCCAGTGGGGGACAAACCTATCTATCACCTGAAATTGGGTGCCTCTAGGGTCCTTCGCATGGTGTTCTAGATAATGTCGTGAAACGGTGTGTTTATCACAACCCTTACGTATCTTGGCTAAGTGTTCATTAACACGAATAGAAAAATTTCTAATCGTGCGCCCTACGTATTGAAGTTTGCATGGGCATGTAATTAGGTACACGACGAACCTGGTGACGCAGGTAGTAAACTGCTTCATAGTGTAACTGCGTCCCGTGACACTAGAGCTAAATGTTTCCGTTCTGCGTCTACCCAGCACATTAACCATGCAAACATTACATTTTCTACAAGGGTAATAGCCATTAGCCTCTGGAAAGAAAGAGATCTTTTTAGGAGGGTCTATTGTATTGGGAGCTATTTCCCCCTGGATGGAACGGGCACCCCTGAAAGTCACACCTGCCCGTTCAGGGAGGGAAGGTCCTAGAACTCTATCACTCAATAACACTTTCCAATGTCTATTCAAAATCTTTTTAATTTCATGATGTTGAGTAGAGTAGGAAGTGAAAAAGGACCATTTGAATCTGTCCTCTCTAACATTTCTCTGTTTGTCAATAAGAAGAGAAGATCTCTCAATTTCCAATACAGAAGAAATGTCTTTATCCAACCCAACGGGTGAATAACCCCTATCCAGAAATCTTTCTTTCAGGATGTTGGATTGAGCCAAAAAATCATCATCATGGGTGCAGTTCCTCCTAAGACGGAGGAACTGTCCCCGAGGTACAGACTTCAGCCATTGGTCATGATGACAGCTGTCTACAGGAATGTAACCATTTCTATCTGTTGACTTGAAGTAGGTTTAAAATTCAAGATGGTTATTGACAGACATAATTTCTAAGTCAAGGAAATGTATAGACGAGGAACTGGCCTCATATGTTAACACAATTCCCCGATCATTGTCATTGAGGACCGCCATGAAGGTATCTAGTGATTCTCTCGTGCCCCTTCCATAGGAGGAGGATGTCGTCTATATATCTAGCCCACAGAACTAGTTCAGGTCTGTTGAGGGCATAGACGACATCCTCCTCCCATTGGGCCATAAAGAGATTTGCAAAACTGGGGGCATATTTAGCCCCCATTGCTACACCCTTAATTTGGGAGAAGAATGTTCCCTGGAACCAAAAGTAATTATGCCGCGTGGCAAAATCCAATAGCTCCATGATGAAATTCCTCTGTATCAAGGACAGTGATGAGTTTCTGGTAAGAAACAACTCCACTGCCTCGAGACCCAAACGATGTGGAATACAGGTGTATAATGCAGACACATCTGCAGTAACTAAAATCAAATCACCCTGGTGATACACCCTCTCCAGCAAATTAATGGTGTCTTTGGTATCCCTCAAATAAGAGGGCACCAATTTCACCAAAGGCTGGAGAAAGTGATCAATATACTTCCCAATTCGTGATGTAACCGAGTCGATCCCACTTACAATAGGACGCCCAGGGGGATCGACTGGGTTTTTATGCACCTTAGGAAGATAATAAATAACAGGAATACGAGGTGCCAAGGGAACCAAGTATTCCTGTTCTTTCTTATTGAGAATGTTCAGAGAAAAACCTTCATTGATAATGTCTACCAGGGCTTTCTTATATTTCAAAGTGGGATCCCCTGGTAGGACACTATAAGTGGCTCTATCCTCTAAAAGTCTATGCATCTCCTTCACATAATTCTTCTTATCAAGAACCACTATCCCCCCACCTTTATCCGCCGGACGGATAATGAGATCTTTGTTAAGGCATAGAGTTTTCAAACCTGCCGCAATAGTTGGATCCTGGTGGACTCTCTTAGCAGGCAGCCCGTCTAAATCCTTCAATACAAGAGTGCGGAACACATTAATGGATGGAGCTGAATTGACTGGGGGATTGAACAAGGAGGGATTTGATAGTCCCGAATGTAAACTGGTTGATGAACCACCAGAATTATTTACAGAAGTGGATCCCAAGGGCACTGTAGACGTCACATCGTTCTTTTGGGCATCAACAGATGGGACGGCTAAAAAGTGCCTCTGGATGTTTAATTTCCTTATATACTTCTGGACATCTATGAAAGTGGAAAATGTATTCAATTTCCGTGGAGGAACAAATTTCAGACCTTTGTCTAAAACAGATTGCTCTTGGGGAGTAAGAGCAACCGAGCTTAAGTTAAAAATGCCTGCACCTAATTGACACCTAAGGGTCAATTAGGGCGGGTCAGATATTATTCAGACCATATATAAGGTTGGCAATGTGGGGGGTACAGCATTATGCCCCTGTTGAAGACTTTCGTAGTCGAAACGCGTAGGGCCTGCTATCGCTGTACCCCACATTGCTTTTACTATATTTTATACTTTTTATTTTGTGATCACTTTTATTTGTCTATATGCATTTAAAGACAATATTCATTCAATAAACCTTTTTGGTTATATTGACCTGCACTATCCGGAGTTTTTCTTTTCTCCCACCCTTGTGTCTATTTTTGGAACGATTTGGAGTCTGTGCGATCGGAGGAGTTTCCATCGTGTGATCTGATCATCTACCACCCTGTTGGAGTCGGTCCAAGGCATCCAGGACATTCAGTTCCATCTTTCTGGTCACGGCGACCACCAAGCTCGATCGACCCACTGTCGTATGACAGGTGTGTCCACCGTTTCCGGTAAGAGTACCCGACTGTACCATCTGTGCTCTTGCTGTATGTTCCCACCATCAACATTGGGGTCCCTCTGTCCATCCATGCTGTGGCGGTGTTGTCCATGAATAGACATTTTCCTCATACACACATGTTGTTTTGGACGATTGTTTTGTATTATATATTTTTTGCATTCACCACTATATTCACTCATAGGGGTATGTTCCTCAGTTCCCATGGAGGATAGCTTTAATTAGAGATCACCCATTGGAATTGACTGTTCATGAACTCTATGTATTAATTGATATATTCACTGTGTTTATCAGTTATTCACTTATTTGAGCTACGTTCAGTAGCCATTTTTGGCATCTCATTTAGAGCGCTGCACTATTTTTTGGATATACGCTGCAGTGCTGACAGGCGAGCAGCAGCAGGGTGAGAACACCGAAAAAGCGTACAGACGACCCACACTTTCTGCAGCAGCTCTGGCATATCGGGGTAATTTTTAAGGAACCCCTGCACCACCAAATTCAGCACATGCGACAGGCAAGGGATGTGCGTCAAACCGGCAAGGCCCAGAGCTGCTACGAGATTTCGCCCATTATCGCACACCACCAGGCCGGGCTTGAGGCTAACTGCCACCAACCACTCATCGGTCTGTTTTTCCATGTCCCTCCACCACTCCTGCGCGGTGTGGCATTTTTCCCCCAAACAGGAAAGTTTTAAAACTGCCTGCTGTCATTTACCCCTGGCTGTGCTGAAGTTGGTGGTGAAGGTGTTACGCTGACCAGATGAGGAGGCGGTAGAGGATGAGGAAGCGGAGTAGGTGGAGTTAGCAACAGGAGGCAAACTGAAGCACCCTGCAATCCTCGTGGTGGAAGGACATGCGCCAAGCTGCTATCCGCCTCAGGCCCAGCCGCCACTACATTTACCCAGTGTGCTGTTAGGGAAATTATAACGTCCCTGACCGTGCTTACTGGTCCACGTATCCGTAGTTAGGTGGACCTTGCCACAGATGGCGTTGCGCAGTGCACACCTGATTTTGTCCCCCACTTGGTTGTGCAGGGAAGGGATGGCTCGCCTGGAAAAGTAGTGGCGGCTGGGCACGACGTACTGTGGATCAGCCAATGCCATCAGGCTTTTAAAACTCTGCGTCTCCACCAGACGGAATTACAACATTTCAAAGGCCAGGAATTTTGCAATGCTGGCATTCAGCGCCAGGGATCGCGGGTGGGTAGGGGGGTACTTCCTCTTCCGCTCCAGTGTTTGGGAGATAGAGAGATGAACGCTTCCATGGGACATTGTGGAGATGGTTGGTGACCCAGGTGGTAGTGTTGCTGGCAGATCCTCTGTTTGCGGGGTGGCAGGTGCCACTGTCACTACAGAGGTGGATGAAGAGGCCGAGACTGCAGCAGAAGAGGAAGCTATATTGGTTCTCTTCTCTGAGTGGGGAGAACCTATTATAGGTTGGAATCAGTGTTGCCAACCGTACGTTAATTTACGTACAGCACGTAAATTTAACCCCCTTTTTCGGGTGTACGTAAAGTCCGTTGTGGGCATTGGCTGCCCATAAAAAAGATGGCCGCGAGCCGACCATGCAACGGCGCATGCGCCGTTGCGAAGCCGGCCGGACTCGGGAAAGCTTGTATGCGTTCGGCCAAGCGGCGCATGCGCCGTAACGTAATGGCACCGCCCGGCGCCATTTTTGAATAGTCTTTCAGCCAGGACGGGACTCGGGAGTGCTCGCGGGGCGGGCTACAGTGTCTCGCAGTCGCCGTAGGAGGAGAGGACTCGGCCGAGCAGGGGTGAGGAGGAGGGGGGATATAAAGTAAGAGTAGGACTGCGCTGGGAGTGGGAGCCCGGAGGGTGAAGCGGCCATGGCATGCAGGGGAGGGACAGAGACTGATGTGCTCTCTCTGTCCACCATCATATAACTTCTCCTCCACATCATCAGTATGTTGTGTCCTCCTCCTGTGCCCTTTTCACCTCTCCACAAGTCAGAGCTGCCCTGACCTGTGGAGAGGTGAAAGGGGCACAGAAGGAGGACAGCATACTGATGATGTGGAGGAGAAGTTATATGATGGTGGACAGAGGAGGAGGCCACTGTGAGGGGATAAGGAGGACCCTATCATGTCCGCAGCCTCTGTCCCACTCCTGTGTCATGTCCGCAGCCTCTGTCCCCCTCCTGTGTCATGTCCACAGCCTCTGTCCCCCTCCTGTGTCATGTCCGCAGCCTCTGTCCCCCTCCTGTGTCATGTCCGCAGCCTCTGTCCCCCTCCTGTGTCATGTCCGCAGCCTCTGTCCCCCTCCTGTGTCATGTCCGCAGCCTCTATCCCTCTCCTGTGTCATGACTCTGCAGCCTCTGTCCACCTCCTGTATCGTGTCCGCAGCCTCTGACCATCTCCTGTCTTTTATGTCTGCAGTCTCTGAGGGGATCCTAGAAAGATGTCAAGAGTGGGAGCACCGTGATGGGGGTTACGGGAAGAAACGGACGTGTGGACTGTGGAGAGGAGGTCAGAGCCGCCAAGCTGGAGCCGTCTGACTGAGCCCCGCACTGTGGACCTGAGAGCAGGTCAGTGACAGCGCCGCCAGGCCAGTCTGAGGGGGGGGGCACTGATCTAAGGAGGGGAGTAAATACAATAATGTAAGGGGGCACTGATATAAAAGGTCCCCCCCTATATTAGTACCCCCCCCTTACCTTAGTGTATTCACTCTGTGGAAGGTGGTCTCTATTCACCAGAGCCCCCCTCAACATCAGAGTTCCCCCTTACATCATGATCTGCAGCGTTCCCCTTTACATAAGAGTTCCCTTGCACTGTAAGGGGGCATCCTGCAGACTCTGATGTAAGTGGGAACTCTGTGCTGGCTGGGTTATAGTAACCTAACCTTCATGTGAATTGAGAAATATGTTTTTTTACTTTTGTTTAACTGAAACACATTGATATTAGCATTAGCTGTGCGTTTATAGTTGAAATATTGATATTTGCACTGTTTAGCACTAAAAACAGTAATTTTAGGTACTTTTTTGCAGCGTCAGTAAAAAATGCGGCTCTGCCAGTAATCTTCATTTTTTTTGCCAGTAAGAAATTGGTGCCGTACAGAAATTTTGGCATTCTTGCCAGTAAATTTCACTTCAGGGGGTTGGCAACACTGGTTGGAATGGAGTAATTCTCTTGTTTGTAGGGATGTTCAGGTCACTTATTATACCCTCGATTGGGGCCTTGAAAATGTCTGTCCCTCTCATAATTGGAATAATTGGACCTGGGTGGAGGCCTAGGTGATGGTCTCCTATAATTATCCTCCTGCCCATGATGTGTTGTTCTAGGAGTGTAACGATATCCTTCATCCTGATTTCATCTATAGTCTCCTCTCTTATTATAGTTTTGGTTGCTTGGTGTTCTAAAACGAAGTGGCCTACCTTTCTGAGGTGGTACGTTGCGTTGTTGTGATCTTCCCATTCTCAGAGGTTGTGAAACACTCTGAGAGGGGAGGGGGTTCTGGGTCGAGGATTACCACCTTAATTAGGGGATATAGTAGGATTTTCATCATTACTACTATTCCCTGTTTCCTCCTGTTTCTGCCAACTAAATTCCAGACCAGATTTACAAACTCCCACATCCCTAATGAATTTTTTCTCTTTATTTGGTTTTTGTTCTCGTTCCTCTCTGCAGATCCTTTGAAAGGTGTCAATTTGTCTTTAAGGGTTTTTATTTCTTGGTCTAAATTATGTAATTTATCTCGCTTTTTCTCCACTAGGAAGCTAATTTAATTTCTGCCTCATTAAAATATTAAAACCAAGCTTTCAATCCCAGGTCTCATTTTTGGGGGAGTACATCCCAACGGAAACTCCTAGGAACCATCTGTTCTGAGATATATGGTTTCAGAAAGGCTATGTCCCACTTTGCAAGCAATTTGGAGATCATAAGGTTTTTCAACCTGAGGAACATGCCTCCCATTTGTGATTCTCTCAGTCAAAACAAATACACTCTCTGCAGAAAATGTCTTTGTAGATCTATATTCAAACGCTTCCATATTGGATGAATTTATGGAAAAATGTAAATGTGTAAACAAATATAAGAAGGAAAGAGAGAACAGCGCCCTCTAAGTGCAGTAAATGCGTTTTAATAAGGGACAAATAAAATGATTGCACTCACAGGATTGTGGTGAAAGCAGGAATGGTATATATCATCCGCTCCTGACTTCGGGGTGAGATGAGAGGGGGAGAGTGGGTCCGGCGTCGCTGTAGTGAACAAATATAAACAAATATATACTGTAGATGTCTCAATGCAGAAGTATCACATGTCAAGTGTATTTCATAGGAATATCTAGAGAGGCTTGGAATACATTTTTGGGGAGCTTGCCACTCTATTCTTTTCGTGATGGCTCATGTGGGAAGTGAGGCCCGGAACGCACATCCGGTATAGCCCTTCCCACTTTGCTCTCTTGATGGCTGGAAGAAAAGCATGGAATGCATGCCTATGTGCCATCTTTGATTTCCATAAAATCTATTAAGTATCGATAAAGAGGCATTGAACGCATGCCCAGCACCATATTTGAACACCTTTCCGATCTTCAATCCAGGCGATCTATTGCCAAATCGGACAGAGAATTTCAATTGGACTGTAGATCTATATAAATCCCAGTGACTTAACATGACCCCCACACCCTAGATGGTGTCCAATAGGACGAAACACATCTGGTGCTGTTTGTAACATCACTATGATCCTTTTTCTACTATGCATGGATTTGATGTTTATCCTTTTAGCGCTATTTACAAGTGGACCTATGTAAGTGTACATCTACCTTTTAAATAAATGGTTTAAAACAGTTTTACACTATGTACGGATGCTTGTTGTTTCCTCTACATGTATCTGTGAGCTGCCAATTTGCGTGATGAGGTTAGCCATGTGTCGGGAGCCTGTCCTTTGAGGGTTGATTCCTTCTACCTATTTTTGGGTCAATTGGATATCCTAATAACCATTGGAAAGTGTTGGATACGGTTGGAGTGATTGCCTGTAACTGTGTGTTTGACTCAGTACTTGCAGTATATGAGTCCACATTTTCTGGTAAGCGTGCTGGCTTTACACATTGGAGGTGGACACGGGGGACCCATGTTTTCACAACAAGACCACTGTTTACTGGACTATTGCTTTTTAATTAATTTTTAAATCTACAAATTTTCTGATTTTTCAGGTTTTGACTACCATAGACACTTGCTTTATGCTTTATTTCATAATTTTGCGGCACTGAGAGTGATATGTCTGAACCAGTAGACAATATTAGTTTTTTTGCTTTATATATGTTTTTTACACTTCAGCGCTGCTTTATTGTTTACTTATGTTTTTGCACTATATGTCTAGTGAAGTGCCAGCAGCTACATATATTCTCTAAACTCAGTTCTATCACACGATAATATTATTCTAATGTGCTAACTTTACCCCATTAAAAATGTCCCCCTTGACCCCTTATTTTCTTTTACAAGCAGGTGTTTAGCAATATTTTCAGGATTTTACCTTTACCGGTAATCTGGTCTTATCTAAGCTGAACTTTAATTTTAGGCCCCATTACAAATGCTAATGTACTGATTAATAAGCCTTTTGTCTGAGCCAGTGCTCAATTTGTGACTTGTCTCACTGATTACAGGATTCCCATTAGTTTGAAAGTCTTATGAACTTTTAAGGCCACGCGCCACAGGTACAAGATACAAGATGAGGTGCTGAAAATCATATGTGCTACAGCACTGGCATACCTGGGTAAAGGGAACTGTCATCAACTAACTCTTTTTAGGATACTCATATCAATAAACCATTTACAGCACGTACCGATGCTGAATTTTTTTCAACCTCTGGAACTGGGACAGTCTACACTGCTCCCCTTCCACACCCCTTTAGCCCTGATTTTGAAGCCCCTAGTTGTAGCACTTAGAAGAATGGGGGTTTAAAAGTTGAAGAAAAGTTCTGCACTGTTGCTGAGCATAGACATAATACATTACTATACCAAGGAAAGCTTCGGTAACTGCTAATTTCATATTATTTAATGATAAGTATTATGTAGATATCTAACTGATGACAATGTCACTTTAAGCACCACTAAATGTTGAAACACTGCTCCTAAAATAACATGGGATTTGCATTTTTAAGACCTGTTTTGTATGAGAATACCAGCCTGTGTGTCTTGCGTGGCAGATTGGTTGTTATGAGAGGGAGGGGAGCCACACTGTATCAACAAAACTGGTGGATTCGAACCATGCATGCAGAATTCTAGGTGCAGATCAGCCGACTATCCGATGAAGCAGAGTTTTTAATGTTTGTTCAATTAAGGCTGTAACTGTAATTAACTGTAGTTGTCATGATTTCATCATTAAAGAATGTAATTAGAAAAAAGGGTAATGTGGTGGTCCAACAGGGATGTATAATTAAATGCTTAAAACTGAAACTCATATGCAAAATAAGAAATACACCAGATTAATACATATACAAAACAAAATGAGATAAGTGCTAGAGTAAATAACTTTGATCTAGATAACCACTTTAAATTATTGTTATTATTTTTAACAGTATTCAGATTTTTTATAATCAGTAACACTAAAGATTTCTTATTTTAATGTTAACTTTAACAATGTTAATAATGTTTCTTGTTTAATACTTTATAGTAATCAGAACTGTGCTAGTCCATAATTGCTTATAATAACAAGTCATACTTTACAAAAAAGTTCTTATAATATTAACACTACACAAATTTGTGACATTTTGTTTAATAACGATGACATAAAAAATGCTATACAGCGGTGCGGTCATGTTAGAAATAGCATGGCATGTTAGGTCATTAAGGTGTTAATTAAATGAGTTTCCAACTTATTAAATAAAACTGGCTGTGCAAAAAAAAAAGTACTGGAATGCATTTTAAGACATCCAGTAATTTGACATGATTCTGAATTTATTGCATCGTTTTACTGAAAAGAGGTCATGTTTTACTATCCTCACAGAAATTATGGGCAAGGTACATTTACTGAAACTTGATAAAAAGCCTTGTAACAGAAGAAAAGTCAATGATTACTTAATGCTTAAAAAAGAAAGGGTCAATTTTTAAGGATATAATTTGCGCTGGTATATGAACCAAAATGTTATTTTCTTTAACCACTTAAGCCCCAGACCATTTGGCTAGCCAAAGACCAGAGCACTTTTTGCCATTCGGCACTGCGTCGCTTTAACTGACAACTGCGCGGTCGTGCGACGTGGCTTCCAAACAAAATTGACGTCCTATTTTTCCACAAATAGAGCTTTCTTTTGGTAGTATTTGATCATCTGTGCAGTTTTTATTTTTGCGCTATAAACAAAAATAGACCGACAATTTTGAAAAACAAACAAACAATATTTTGTACTTTTTGCTATAATAAATTTTTTTTTAAAAAGCAATTTTTTTCTCAGTTTAGGCCGATATGTATTCTTCTACATATTTTTGATAAAAAAATCACAATAAGCGTATATTGATTGGTTTGCGCAAAAGTTATAGCGTCTACAAAATAGTGGATAGTTTTATGGCATTTTTTTTTCTAGTAATGGCGGCGATCTGCGATCTTTATCATGACCGCGACTTTATGGTGGACACATCTGACACTTTTGACACTTTTCTGGGACCATTGTCATTTTTACAGCGATTACTGTGAAAATGACACTGCCAGTAAAGGGGTTAACCACTAGGTGGCGCTGAAGGTGTTAAGTGTGTCCTAGGGAGTGATTCCAACTGTTAGGGGGAGGATCTACCAGTGACACGTCACTGATCACTGTTCCCGATCACAGGGAACAGTAGATCACTGATGTGTCACTAGGCAGAACAGGGGAATGCCTTGTTGACAAAGGCAAGAGGTTAAAGAATTTTTTTTCATTTCAATCATCTGACTTGTCCATTTTCCACTGTGTTGGGTGATGATTGTGGATGGGGGTGCGTTCCCAACAGTACAGGATTTGTGCCTACTTTTGTTGTTCAAAGTTTAGCGGATGGATGAAAATAGGGTGGTTGCCCACCAAAGTGAACCTTCAGAGGCAGCTACCACCATTAAATGACAACTTCTTGCGGTCTGGATGCATTTTTGGTTTCTAGGACACAATCAGCTGCCTGCCTACTGACAACCAAGGATGCTAGGTGGGCTGTCTGCCTCCGTCCTAGCAAACAATGACATCACATCATCTGCTGCCAAGACACAGACGACCGCATAGCCATTAGTTATTATAGTGCTCAATAATAATGACAGTTTCCAAAAAGAAAAATCCCTACAAGATTCTAATCCTAGATAGATGGTTTATAGGGTTTTCAATGAGGTGAGGTCGTCCAAAATACATATCAATGCCTTTGGTTGTGGACAGGATTTTAAGAAGGAAACCCATGCTAAATACAAAAAAAGTGAATTTCCCCCAAAATGTATACCAAACCTTCATCTGAGCACTGAAAGTCAAGTAAAGAGGGTGGGAAGCAGCGAGCCATTTAAACCATTTTAAGCCCCATGCCCTAAACAAGGGGAAGGTACCTTGCCAGTGGAATTCCTTGTGTCCATGTCAATGTGGACAAGGGCCTCTCCCCCCAAGACACTGGCCAAGTGGTTGTGGGAGGCTGTGGGTGTACTGCTACCCAATATGAATGTGTAAAGGATGTATAGCACTCCTGGCTTCCTTTTAAATGAAATTGTAAAGAAACAGATCACAAGTTACATAGTTACATAGTTACATAGTAGGTGAGGTTGAAAAAAGACACAAGTCCATCAATAGGGATGAGCCCCCCCGATATTCGGTTCACACCAGAACATGTGAACAGGCAAAAAATTTGTTCAAACACGCGAACACCGTTAAAGTCTATGGGACACGAAAGTGAAAAATCAAAAGTGCTCATTTTAAAGGTTAATATGCAAGTTACTGTCATAAAAAGTGTTTGGGGACCCGGGTCCTGCCCCAGGGGGACATGTATCAATGCAAAAAAAGTTTTGAAAACTGCAGTTTTTTCGGGAGCAGTGATTTTAATAATGCTTAAAGTGAAACAATAAAAGTGAAATATTCCTTTAAATTTTGTACCTGGGTGGTGTCTATAGTATGCATGTAAAGTGGCGCATGTTTCCCATGTTTAGAACAGTCCCTGCACAAAATGTAATTTCTAAAGGAAAAAAAGTCATTTAAAACTCGTGGCTATAATGAATTGTCGGGTCCCGGCAATACAGATAAAAGTCATTGAAAAAAATGGCATGGGTTCCCCCCCAGTCTATTACCAGGCCCTTTGGGGAACCCTGAACCAAAATGTAAAAAAAAAATTGCGTGGGGGTCCTCCCAAATTCAATACCAGGCCCTTCAGGTCTGGTATGGATAGTAAGGGGAACCCTGCGCCAATTTAAAAAAAAAATGGCGTAGGGGTCCCCCTCAAAATCCATACCAGACCCTTCAGGTCTGGTATGGATTTTAAGGGGAACCCCGCGCCAAAATAAAGAAAAATGGTGTGGGGTTCTCCCCCAAAATCCATACCAGACCCTTATCCGAGCATGCAACCTGGCAGGCCGCAGGAAAATAGGGGGGACAAGAGAGCATCCCCCCACCTAAACTGTACCAGGCCACATGCCCTCAACATAGGAAGGATGTCAACAAAGGGCATCATCCCCACAACCCTTGCCCGGTGGTTGTGGGGGTCGGCGGGCGGGGGGCTTATCGGAATCTGGAAGCCCCCTTTAACATTTTACCCGCCCATGTGAATTGGTAACGGGGTACATTGTACCCCTACCATTTCACAAAAAAAGTGTCAAAAATTGTAAAAAACACACAGACACAACTTGGGACAAGTCCTTTATTAAAAAAGAAAAACAAATTCCAGCGATGTAATCCTTCATCGTCCCGGGATACGGAGAAACACGCCGCCACGTCACAATCTGCCTCAATGGGAGGTGCCCGCCGAATGACGCGAGACCCGCCGTGACAGCTCTTAAATAGCTGAGGGTGGGGCCACCGTGACGTGCGCAGATGACCCCGTTCCCTATGACGCAATGGGGAAATGCCGCGGGGTTACCCAGTGACATGTACGGGTGACCCCGCCCCCCTCTGATGCAACAGGGGTTTCCGTGGCATCAGAGGGGGCGGGGTCACCCGTGACGCCATGGGGAAACTGCCGGAATCCCCGTTGCATCAGAGGGGGGCGGGGTCACCCGTACATGTCACTGGGTAACTCCGCTGTGTTTCCCATTGCGTCAGAGGGGGGCTGGGTCTCCCGAGCACATCACGGGTGGCCCCACTCTCGGCTATATAAGAGCTGTCATAGCGGGTCTCGCGTCATTCAGTGGGCCGCCTCGATCATGGTGGCGTGTATCCTCGGGTCGTGGAAGGATTACATCGCTGGATTTTTTTTTTCTTTTTTATTAAAGGACTTGTCCCAAGCTGTGTCTGTGTGTTTTTACAATTTTTGACACTTTTTTGGGTGAAATGGCACTGGGGGACACCTACACCATTTAAAAAAAAAAAATTGGCACAGGGTTCCCCTTAATATCCATACCAGACCTGAAGGACCTGGTATGGAATTTGGGGGGACCCCCACGCATTTTTTTTTTATTTTGGTTTGAGATTCCCCTTAATATTCATACCAGACCCAAAGACCCTGGTAATGAACTGGGGGGATACCCATGCCGTTTTTTTCAATTACTTTTATCTGTATTTCCAGGATCCGACAATTTATTATAGCCACAAGTAGTTTTAAATTACTTTTTTTCCTTTAGAAATTACATTTTGTGCAGGGACTGTTCTAAACACTGGAAACATGCGCCACTTTACAGGCATACTATAGATGAAATTTAAAGGAATATTTCACTTTTATTGTTTCACTTTAAGCATTATTAAAATCACTGCTCCCGAAAAAACTGCAGTTTTTAAAACTTTTTTTTTGCATTGATATATGTCCCCTGGGGCAGGACCCAGGTCCCCAAACACTTTTTATGACAATAACTTGCATATTTAAAATTAGCATAGACTTTTAAAGGGTGTTCCGCGGCTTTCGAATTTGCCACGAACATCCCAAATTGTTTGCTATTCGGCGAACAGGCGAACACCCGATGCTCGAGTCGAACTTACATCCTTGCCGCTGTTACAGTAAAGAACCCTCTACGTAGTTTAAGGTTAAACCTCTTTTCTTCTAATTTTAATGAGTGGCCACGTGTCTTGTTAATCTCCCTTCCGCGAAAAAGTTTTATCCCTATTGTGGGGTCACCAGTATGGTATTTGTAAATTTAATTCATATCCCCTCTAAAAGTGTCTTTTCACCAGAGAGAATAAGTTCAGTGCTCGCAACCTTTCCTCATAACTAATATCCTTTTATTAGCTTTGTTGCCCTTCTTTGAACTCGCTCCATTTCCAGTACATCCTTCCTGAGGACTGGTGCCCAGAACTGCACAGCATACTCCAGGTGCGGCCGTACCAGAGTCTTGTAGAGCGGAAGAATTATCGTTTTATCTCTGGAGTTAATCCCCTTTTTAATGCATGCCAATATTCTGTTTGCTTTTTTAGCAGCAGCTTGGAATTGCATGCCATTGCTGAGCCTATCATCTACTAGGACCCCCAGGTCATTTTCCATCCTTAATTCCCCCAGAGGTTCTCCCCCCAGTGTACAAATTGCATTTGTATTTTTGCCACCCAAATGCATTATTTTAAATTTTTCTACATTGAACCTCATTTGCCATGTAGTTGCCCACCCCAACAAATATGTATGTTCCATGGTATGAAAACATTGCCAACCATATTGTCCAGCAATATAGATCTACATCAATCACAATGAACGAATCCTGCTTACCCTCCAGAAGAAAAAACAAACACGCCAACACGTCAGCTTTAAATGATTGCTTGCCACAAATGATGGCTCCTTACTGCTTAGCTGACTGTAAAAATATTGGGATTTCCCAGGTTATTTAATTGACCAAATATTTTCATGACCATATTTGGTCAATAGAGATGGCCTTGCGGTTTGCCCCGCGGCCGGTTTGCGGCGAACTTTGCGCGTTCGCTATTCGACGAACCGGTGAACATATGGCGCTATTCGCGGCTGCCATATTCTTTTACATTGTGAAGAACTTTGACCCATGACACATCCATCATGTGGTACAGGACAGCCAATTGAGACATTTCAGCACATGGACATACCCCCTACCTTATAAATAGACCTGATCTGGCTGCCATTTCACATTCTGTCTTTTGTCAGTGTAGGGAGAGGTTGCTGTGTGGAGCAGGGACAGACTGTAGTGACACAAATGGCTAACTAATATAGGTCCACAAAAGTCCTTTTAAGGACTGGTATATGTGTACTAATGTTTGGTGTGCAGTATATAGGGGTGTAATACATTTTTCTTTTTCGTACATCACGGGACACAGAGCGACATAGTCATTACTAATGGTTATATAGTTACCGTCAGGTGCTGGCACTGGCAACTTCCAAAACCGGAAGTACCCTCCCCTATATAAGCCCCTCCCATCCGGGAGCACCTCAGTTTTTTGCCAGTGTCTAAGGTGTTGGCCAAGAAGAAACATGTGTTTTTCACTGAGCTTGCGTACAGGTTCTTTTGGGCCTCAGTAAGCTATTCCGGATCCGACCAAAAAAGCTTCATAGCTAAACGGTCGGTACCCGGGCCTTGCAGAGAAGAGCAAGGTTCTGCCTGTAATGCTTCTCTTAGGAGAGCTGGACCCTGGGATCCAGAGCTCTGGTCATACCCACGACCAAGATGTTTTCTGTGCAGGGTGCTATACAGGTCCAGGGGAGTGGAATCCTTGGGAACCCGGTCCCTGAAGGTTTGATTACAATGCCTGCCGTGATAGGTGAAGTTTGGGCTTTTGTGGACCAAACAAAGTCCTGCGGCGGGGAACAGGTAAGTGGGGGCCCCCAGGAACTTGGTTCTATTGGGGGACCCCCAAGCCTAATTTGTCTTTCTGTCTGTTACCTAACGGTATTCCCGCTAATATCTGTGCATGCCTGTAACTACTAAAAAAATGTAATAATTTTTAATGGTGGTCAAGAAAAAAAAAAAAAAAGAATGTTTTTTTATATATGTTTAGTATATTAAACTGCGGTACCTGTGTTTGTCCACTAGAGGCCGCTGTGGAATGTTTTTCTTGTCATATGGACTAGTTTCTTCTCAGAGAGCAAAGTCCAGGCAGCTGGTGAGTTCTCCTACAGGAAACTGTTTCCTCTGCCATGTTGCAGTGTTCGTCTATCCCCCGGCCTGCGGCAAAGGGGGCCCTGGCTCCTGTCCCTGGTTTCCATGTTTGAAAATTAGCGCCGAAGCGCACGTGGCCGTGCGCGTGCGCGTGCACGCGCCTCTATATATAGAGGTGGCCGGAAAAAGGGGCGGGGCCTGGGGGATGACGCTCTGTGCGCGCCGCAGCGCTTCTGCGCATGTGCGGGCGTCCCAGCAGGTTTTTAAAAAGCCACATTATTGCAGTAAGCTGGCTATGAAGTACAGAGACAGAGCTGGCAACATTTAAAGGCATACAGCAAGCGGTTGATACAGGCATCCCCTAGAAAGGCACATTAGTAGACACCAACTGTGATATAGCAGCAATTGTGCTAGACTATTCTCAGTAAAAGTGGTGTATTACGGCTGGAATACCTCAGCTTTAGGCTTAGGAATATGCCGTCCAGTAGCTCCGGAACTGAATCTTCCAGGAAGCGAAGGGGGTCTCATCGGGCTCTGAGGATCTTGGGCATACTCCTGCTGCACCAGTCTCCCCTGAAGTTCAGAGGTAAGTGACCGTAGAGACCCCGCAGGGGTACTTGGTACTGTGGCTGTCCTCAGTTAACCTGCTCCTGTGTATGTAACAGAGGAGGTTTTTTCCTCAGCTCTGGGAGGATTAGAGAGAGATTGTCAAAATTTATCGCTGCCTCCCTGTCAGGGAAAGCACGCCCGATCTCCGTCTCCTCCTTCAGAGTGCCTGTTAGCAGAGCAACAGTCCCATACAGGGATCGACCTGCCTGAAGGGGATCAGGATGAGGTTGATTCTGTTATAGAGGAATCAACAGTAGGGGAACCTTTTCTCAGCATCTCAAGCTGAAAGATTATGGGTTCAGTCTCTGACTAACATGGTCCGATCAGCATTTAAAAATGCACCTTGCGGAACCATCAACCACTACTGTATCCTCGTTGGGGTCGCTAGAAGCCCCCAGACTGTTTGTTCTTTTCCACTTCACCCTTTACTGAAAGGGCTCATTTACCAGGATTGGGAACGTCCTGAGAAAATATTTATTCCCCCAAGAGATTTCCGGTGGTCTATCTCATGGAGGATAAGTTCATCAAAAAAATAAAATAAAAAATGGAAGGTCCCTACAGTGGACGCAGCCATCTCTTGTATGTATAAATCACTGACATGTCCAGTGGATAATGTCCAAATGTTCAAGAACCCAATAGATAAAAGATTGGAGTCCTTATGAAAATCTGCTTGGTGATACAACCAGCAGTAGCAGCTATTGGGGTCTGCTAAGCAGTGAAGGATCAGTTGAAACAGGTCTTGAGGGACTTGACAGATCAGCAGGCTTTGCCCTAGCTGATCTACCTAGAGCCTTAGGCTTTGCGGTTGACGCCATAGAGGATTCAGTCCATCAGGCCTCCCGCCTTATGCTGTCTATAGACATATGCGTAGGCTCCTATGGCTCAGAAACTGGTCTGCTGAAGCTCCCTGTAAAGAATGGCTGGTTAGCGTCCCATTTCATGGTGAACGCTTATTCAGGGAAAACCTGGACAAATATATCCAGAAAATTTCCAGCGGTAAAAATACGCTCTTGCCGGTTAAAAGCAGAGTTAGAGGTCCCTCTTTAAGGGGCCTGCTTCTCCAGTCCCTGGGGCATCGGCTGTGTAACAGTTCCGACGGCCTCCTCGGTCAAATCCCGGGGGTAAAAAACAGGGACAGTAGCAGGGTAATGAGAAACCCTGGGTCAGGGGAGGTACAAAACCTCCCCCAAAGTTAAATTCATTGAAGCCCCCACTCAGTCGGGTGGGGGGAGGACTCCAGTTGTTCGCAAGGAGACCTGGCGGGACACGATCAAGACAGATAGGTGCTCTCCGCAGTAGGTTTGGGATACAGTTTGGAGTTAAAAGACTCTCCTCCTTCCCATTTTTAAGGTCAAACGTGCCAAGGGATCCCCGGAAGAGAGAGTCCCTCCTGTTGGCACTAGAACAACTATTGCTCCAAGGAGTAATTATGGAAGTTCCCCTGGAAGAATGAGGGTTCGGGTTTTACTCAAACCTCTTTACAGTCCCGAAGCAAACGCGGACGGGAGGCCCATATTAATTCTAAAAGGGCTATACAAATTCCTGTATATCAGGACTTTCCGATGGAGTCGATCCGATCGGTGGCCACTGCCCTACAAGGGGAGGATTGGTTAGCCACGATCGACATCAAAGATGCTTATTTGCACATTCCCATCTTTCCAGTCCACCAAAAATTTCTACGCTTTGCAGTAGAAGGGCGCCATTTTCAGTTCAGAGCCTTACCCTTTGGTTTGGCCACAGCACCACGAGTGTTTACAAAAATTCTGGCCCTTTATTGGCCAATCTAAGAACACAAGGTGTAATGATAATGGCATATCTGGATGACTTGTTGCTGATAGACCACTCAGTGAAAAAACTAGACGTGGTCGTTCACAAGACGATCAAGTATCTGGAATCTCACGGTTGGATTATCAACCGAGACAAGTCAGCCCTAAAAACCAGTCAAAAGTCTGGAATACTTGGGGCTAAGGTTGGATTCAGGCCAGAGAAAAATATTCTTGCCTCGAGGAAAGGTGTTGTCTTTGAAAGATTTGATCCACTTAGTGGGTACAAAAAAGACAGCCGTCCATACGCCTGTATATGAGGCTGCTGGGAAAAATGGTGGCATCATTCGAAGCAGTACCCTACGGTCAATTCCATTCAAGGAATTTGCAAGGGGCCATACTGTCAGCCTGGAACAAAAAAGTTCAGGCCCTAGACTTACAATGTCCTTGTCCCCTTCCGTTCGCAAGAGCCTCCGTTGGTGGTGGGTTCCCCAGAATCTGGAAAAAAGGAAATCCTTCAGTCCGATTTCTTGGAAGGTGGTCACTACAGATGCCAGCCTTATAGGCTGGGGAGCAGTACTGGAGCAATAGTCTCTCCAGGGCAGATGGTCGGATGCAGAAAAGGCCCTGCCCATCAATCTCTTAGAGATACGAGCAGCCCGGTATGCCCTAGTAGCATGGACATCCAAACTCCAAGGGTCCCCTGTCAGAATTCAATCATCAGGGGGGCACCAGGAGTCGTGCAGCCCAGAGGGAAGTAAATTACATCCTGAAATGGGCAGGAAAAATATGTCCCAGCCATATCTGCGGTATTCATTCCAGGAGTGGAGAATTGGAAGGCGGACTTTCTAAGTCGCCAGCAATTAGGCCCAGAGGAAGGGTCCCTTCACCCCGAGGTTTTCTGGACAATATGTCAGCGGTGGGGAACATCGGATGTAGAACTTCTAGCATCCAGATTCAACGCAAAGGGGGATAGGTTTGTCTCTCGGACAAGGGATCCCCTAGCTTGCGGCTCGGATGCCCTAGTGTTCCCTGGGGATCAGTTCAAGCTGATATATGCATTCACACCGCCACAATGGTTACCTCGATTACTCCGCAGAATCAGGGTAGAAAAGAAACCAGTGATTCCGGTGGCTCCAGCGTGGCCCCGAAGAGCGTGGTACGCGGAGATTGTAAAATTTCAGTGGGGAGTCCTTGGACTCTCCCACGTCGTCCGGCTTTCGCAAGGACCGATATACCACCCTTCCTTACCAGCCCTAGGTTTGACGGCCTGGCTATTGAAGCCCACATTCTAAAAAAGAGAGGGCTCTCTAATGCTGTGGTATCTACCATGATCAATGCCAGGAAGCCGGTATCCAGGCAGATCTACTATAGAATCTGGAAGGCGTACATCGGGTGGTGTGAGGCCAAGAAATGGCATCCACATAAGTACGTAATAGGTAGGATTCTGGACTTCCTACAGTGGGCTGTAGATAGGAAGCTTGCCTTGAGTACTATCAAGGGTCAGATTTCGGCCTTGTCAATATTTTTTCAAAGGCCCTTGGCTTCGCATTCACTAGTCAAAGCCTTTATACAAGGAGTGATGCGTATTAGTCCTCCGGTTAATATTCCCATATGTCCATGGGATCTAAACTTGGTTCTGTCGGTTCTACAGAAACAACCATTTGAACCATTACAGCATATTTCCTTGGTGCTTCTCACCAGGAAATTGATTTTTCTAGTAGCCATTTGTTCGGCTAAAAGAGTATCGGAATTAGCAGCTATGTCCTGTAAGGAGCCATATCTGGTTATCCATAAGGACAGAGTAGTGTTACATCCTCATCCAGCCTTTCTTCCTAAGGTGGTATCGAGTTTTCATTTGAACCAAGATGTGGTTCTTCCTTCTTTTTTCCCCAAGCCTACTTCGGTAGAGGAAAAGTTATTGCATTCTTTGGATGTAGTAGGAGCAGTTAAACCTTATCTAAAAGCCACTGCTCAGATTCGCAGAACGGATACTTTGTTTATTCTGCCGGAAGGCCCCAGAAAGGGTCAGGCAGCGTCAAAATCTACTTTAGCCAAGTGGATTCGACAGGTCATAATACAAGCCTATAGCTTGAGAAGTAGACCGCCTCCGTTCAAAGTTAGGGCGCACTCCACGAGAGCAGTTGGAACTTCATGGGCAGTGCATCACCAGGCCTCCCTGGCTCAAATCTGTAAGGCCGCAACATGGTCTTCGGTACACACGTTTACTAGGTTCTACCAGGTGGACGTTAGAAGTCAGGAGGATGTCGCCTTTGGGCGCAGTGTGTTGCAGGCCGCAAAAGATCCTCATGTCTGATAGCGCTCAGCTTATATATGGTGTATCCCCCCCCTCATTTGGCATTGCTTTAGGACATCCCATTAGTAATGACTATGTCGCTCTGTGTCCCGTGATGTACGAAAAAGAAAATAGGATTTTTATAACAGCTTACCTGTAAAATCCTTTTCTTGGAGTACATCACGGGACACAGAGCTCCCACCCCTCTTTGGGGACACTTATTGCTTTGCTACAAAACTGAGGTGCTCCCGGATGGGAGGGGCTTATATAGGGGAGGGTACTTCCGGTTTTGGAAGTTGCCAGTGCCAGCACCTGACGGTAACTATATAACCATTAGTAATGACTATGTCGCTCTGTGTCCCGTGATGTACTCCAAGAAAAGGATTTTACAGGTAAGCTGTTATAAAAATCCTATTATAATATACTTTCTAATATAGAAAGCATATTATAGTGGATTTGTATTGTGCCGCATTGTGACTGCTGAGCAGTTCTGCAGCGATACTACAACTACAAAGACTGACAAACGCAATTAGAAAAAAGTATTATAACTGGTGTAAAAGACCAGTGGCCCCCCAAAACGACAGATTGAAGTGGGGTGTTATATACCTTCTTCCACATATACTGCGCTTCTCTAGAGACTTTTGTCACAGGGTCATTTAAAAAATGACAGGCAGAGGAAGAGGCAGGCCCTTCCGCAGGGGTGGTAGAGGTAGGGCAGGAGCACCAGGCCGGAGCCAAAGTGGGAAGTTGCAGAAGGTGTGTTCGATTACGTCAAAGGACGCACCAGACTTGGTTGAGTGGCTCACTCAGCCTTCCTCTTCTGCACCCTCCTTATCCTCTCTATCTGCACCCTCTTCACTCTCTGCTGTGTGCACCCCCAAAGACACTACCACCAACACCACCACCACCATATACCCTCTGCTTGAGGAATTATTTTCCGATCCATCACAAGACATTTCCGATGTGCAGCCATTCTTGGCAATGGATCAGGAAGAGGAGGTAGCAACAACCGCCACTCAGCAGTCTGACGACTGTACCCAGATCAGCCCAAGGAGGTTGGTCCCCGCTGTTGCTGCCTACTCCGAGATCTCTAATGTTAGTGGTGGGGAAGGTGACGTCGATGATGATGTGTCTATGGACGTCACGTGGGTGCCCACAAGAGAGGAAGAGGAGGGGAGTTCAGAGGGAGAGATGGACCAGCAGATAGGGAGGAGAAGCAGGCCGAACTTACATTGCACAGGAGGGACAAATCAGACTGCTAATGTATCAGAAGCGAGCCATCAACCATGTACGGTCACATCTGGCGCTCCCAGGACGCCTACACATGGCTCCGCAGTGTGGGCTTTTTTTAACGTGTCCGCTGCTGACAATAGTGTTGCCATCTGCAGCCTTTGCAGTCAACACATAAGTCACGGTAAGCCCAACACTCACCTAGGGACGAAGGGAAGAAGGGAAGAAGGCACATGAACTCCCATTACCGAGCCCAGTGGGAGCAACGCCATCAGAACCCATAAAGCCACACTCCAGGCTCTCACCGTCCAGCCTCTTCAACTTCTCCTTCTCCTCTCTCCTCACAATTGTCCTCCACTCCACCTTCCATCATGCCGTCCTCACGTTTTTATGGAAAAAGGCAGGCTTCCGTGGGCCAAATGTTCGAGCGTAAAAAAATTATGACGCTGGATAACCCTCTTGCCCAACGGTTGACCACTGGCTTGTCGGAACTGATAGCCCGCCAACTACTGCCATATAAACTGGTGGACTCGGAGGCCTTTTGAAAATTTTTGCCCATTGGAACACCACAATGGAAGGTCCCAGGAAGGAAATATTTCTCGCAGAAGGGCATCCCAGAGCTATATGGCCATGTTCAGCGGCAAGTGAATGTATCTCTGGCACACAGTGTCAGTGCCAAGATACATCTGACCACAGACACGTGGTCTAGCAAACACGGGCAGGGAAGGTATATAACTTTTACTGCCCACTGGGTGAACCTTCTGACGGCCGTCAAGCATGTAACCCGTGGCACCCGTGTAGATTTGGTTTTACTGCCATGGATTGCATGCCTCTTCTTCTCTTACTCCATCCTCCCTCTCCTCCTCGGCTGACTCCTCCTTTTCTGCTGCTACCGTCTCTTCCGCTGCGCTGCCCAAGATCCCCAGAACCTATTCGACATGCCAGGTGAGATGTTGCCATGCTGTGCTGCGTCTGTTGTGCCCGGAAGCTAAGAGCCACACTGGCCCTGCACTCCTTTCAGCTTTGCATTCACAGGCAGATCAGTGGCTAACACCACTCAATTTGACAGTTGGTAAAGTAGTGTGCGACAAAGGTGCCAATCTACTGAGTGCATTGAAACAGGGCAAAATTACACACGTGCCATGCATGGCACACATCTTGAACTTGGTCGTGCAGCAATTCGTTGTCAAATACTCTGGGGTCCAGGACGTCTTGCGGCAGGCAAGGAAAATCTCGGCCCATTTTAGAAGATCTTACACGGCCATGGCTCGCCTTGCTGACATTCAGCGGCGACACAATCTGCCCGTCAGACGTCTTATTTGTGACTGCCCGACGCAATGGAACTCAACCTTGTATATGCTTGATAGGCTGCTCCAGCAGAAAAGTGCAGTTAACGACTACCTGTGCGAACTCTGCGGCAGGACAGGTTCTGGGAGCTTGGATTTTTTTCACCGCGCCAGTGGCTGCTCATGCGCGATGCATGTAGACTTCTGCGGCCATTTGATGAGATCACCAAACTGGTCAGTCGCAGCCATGGCGCCATCAGTGACATCGTACCTTACGCCTTCTTTATGGAGCGTGCATTGCGTTGTGTCATTGATCAAGCCGTCAAGGAGCAGGAGCAGGAAGATGAGGAAGTCGCAATGCTGGATGAATTCCCAGGGGGGGCTACTCCATCTGAGACAAGTCAACAACAGGAGTCTGAAGAGGAGTCAGAGGAGGATGGTGCCGGGGCGGATGAGGAGGAGCAAGAAGAGCATGCTTTAAACCTTTCTGGGATCCCTGTTGTTGTCTGTGGATGGGGGGAGGAGAACGAGGACGACATTATCCTGGATGATGAGCAGGAGCCAGGCCACCACACCGCTTCAAGTTTAGTGCAAATGGGGGCCTTCATGCTCCAGTGTTTTAAGAGGGACCCCCATATAAAAAGCATAAAGGGCAAGGACCAGTACTGGGTGGCAACGTACTTAGACCCCCGGTACAAACAAAAAATGCTGGAAATGTTACCACCATCACAGAGGGCTGTCAGAATGGAGCACTTCCAGGCCTTTCTTAGAGAAATGATGCATTCTGCTTCTGCGTGCACTGGCAGAGGAATTTCCACTCACAGAGAAACAGTTGCGGGTACCAATCCAACAGCGCCTGCAAGAAGAGGGCGGTTTGAAGTTGTGTTGGTCACTTCTGATATGAGATCATTCCTTCAGCCGACCCATCGACAGCTGTCATCCGGATCCAGCATCAGGGAATGCCTAGACCGACAGGTGTCCGACTACATCGGGTTAACGGCCGATGTGGACGCTCTGAGAAGTGATGAACCCCTGGACTACTGGGTGGGCAGGCTTGACCTCTGACCAGAGCTTGCACAATTTGCAATGGAACTGTTGGCTTGCCCCTCATCCAGTGTCCTGTTCGAAAGGACGTTCAGCGCAGCAGGGGGTTTCATGACCTATAAGCGCACTCGCCTAGCTCACGACAGTGTTGACTACCTCACATTTCTAAAAATGAATGAGGCATGGATCTCAGAGGAATTCAACACATGTGACCAGTAGACCATGTTTGATTCAAATTCCTCATGACAGGCCACAAATATCCACCACCACCCATAACAATTCATGGTCCCTGTCTTAGGTAAATACAGTGGCATAAAAGGCTTTTTATGTCCGTTGAATGCCTAATTTTTGGGGCCTGTAATGGCCGAAACGTATTTATCCTGTGAATGCCTAATGTACCTCCAGCCACAGAATACAAAGTTCTTTACTGTCAGGTGAACGCCTGTTGGCTAATTTTTGGGGCCTGTACTGGCCGACACTTACTTCTTTACCCAGGCTGTGAATGCCTAATTTTTCAGACTGGAATTGAAAATCAATGGGTCTGTAAACGTTCCGCTAAATTGTGGAACGGATACGGACCCATTTTACAGACGTGTGAATGGACCCTATATGTATTTGACATGTATTTACCGGCTGCTGTCAGTTCTGGCTGATTTAGGCCGAGCTATTACACTAAAACTGAGCAATATTACAAAAAACAAAATACACGTTATAACTGTATAAATGATTTATATAACTTATAAAAAAAATAAAAAATTTATGGCAACTTTTCCAATAGCAGGATCATCTCCTGCACCCTGGTCTGGTCTTGCCTCTCCTCCATGGCCATCATGCGCTCCTGAATTGACAAAATTTTGCAGATAAAAAAAGAATGCTTGTCGATCGCAGATTCACTTAATATTTCTGGTTAGGGATGAGCCGAACACCCCCCGGTTCAGTTCGCACCAGAACCTGCAAACGGACCAAAAGTTCGCGCGAACGTTAGAACCCAATTAAATACAATGGACGTGAACATTCGAAATCTAAAATGCTAATTATAACGGCTAATATGCATTTTATTGTCCTAAAAAGGGTTTGGGGACCCGGGTTCTGCCCCAGGGGACATGTATCAATGCAAAAAGAAGTTTTAAAAACGTCAGATTTTTTGGGAGCAGTCATTTTAATGATGCATAAAGTGAAAAAAAAGTGAAATATTCCTTTAAATATCGTACCTGGGGGGTGTCTAAAGTATGCCTGTGAAGTGGCATGTGTTTCCCGTGTTTAGAACTGTCCCTGCACAAAATGACATTTCTAAAGGAAAAAAAGCCATTTAAAACTGCTTGTGACTTTAATGTCATTTCTTGTCCTGGCAATATGGATGAAAATCTTTGAGAAAAATGGCATGGCTACCCCATCACCCCCCCCTACCCCAGCCCATTACCAGCCCCTTTGGGTCTTGTATGGATATTAAGGGGAACCCCGCACCCAAAATAAAAAAAGGCCCTATATACTCTGAACAGCAGTATACAGGCGGTGAAAACAAGACAGGGACTGTAGGTTTGTTCTTAAGTAGAATCTGTTTGTAATTTTGAACAGGTACATTGTTTAAAGCCCCGTACACACGATCGGTTTGACTGATGAAAACCGTCCGATGGATGGTTTTCATCAGACCAACCGATCGTGTATGGTACCCATCGTTCTTTTTTCCATCGGTTGTAAAAAATAGAACTTGTTTTAAAATTTTCCGATGGATAAAAAACCGATGGGAATTTCCGATCGTCTATGGGCAAGTCCATCGGTTAAAAAACCCACGCATGCTCAGAATCAAGTCGACGCATGCTCAGAAGCATTAAACTTAATTTTTCTCGGCTCATCGGAGTGTTTTATGTCACCGCGTTTGGAATGGTCGGTGTTTTGACTGATGGTGTGTGGCCAAGACTGATGAAAAACAGTTTCATCGGATTTCCGATGGACAAATCCATCGGACGAAAATCCATAGGTTATCCGATCGTGTGTACGGGGCTTTAGTGTACCTCCAGCCAAAAAATATATTTTTAAGCTTTTTGGAAAACAAAGGGAAGGGTTATCACCCCTGTAACATTTGTTTTGCTGTCTGTGCACCTGTTCAGAAGATTTCACCTCACTTTCCGTCCCAATGACAAATGTTTTTGGAAAAGTGGGGTTTTTATTGAAACAAGGATTGGTGATAAAGCATCAGTAGAGAGGAGACACCTTTTTCCCATATTAACTCTTAAGCCTCGTACACACGACCGAGAATCTCGTCAGGAAAAAACACGTTGTTTTTCTTGTCCCAGCCGAGTGTACAGACGCTCAATTCAAAGAACTCGCGGTTCTTTGAATGGAGCGAATGCGGTGACGTCATCGACTACGACGAGCGTGCGCCATCTTGCTACACCCTAACTATGCCTAGGAAGCTACCGCGCATGCGTCAAAGTCATTTCGAGCATGCGCGGGCTTCCCGGAGGACAGGTAAGTGTACACACACACACTTTTCTCGTCGAGAAACAGGCTGACGAGAATCTCGACGAGAAAATAGAGAGCAGGTTCTCTATTTTTCTCGTCGAGATTCTTGTCGGTTTTCTTGACGAGATACCTGATAGCCGCATACACATGACCGATTTACTCGGCAAGAAAGCTCTGCCAGCAAGTTTCTTGTCGTTTTTCGACGAGAAACTCGGTCGTGTGTACGAGGCTTATCAGGAGAGAATTTCCCTTCCTAGGGGTAGATTTCCTCTCACTTCCTTTTGTCTCCTTCCGTTTGCAAGTAGGAGTCGTTTGTAAGTTGGATGTTTGAAAGCAGGGGCCTGCCGTATATACTCTGCTGAAATTTGCCCCTTAGATGTTGGTGTTGCCACAACACTGTGAGCCCTCACAGTTACTCTTGATGGGCGCTGGAACATCCTGCTGTGAACTATTATATCAGGAATTGTAATTACATGCCATTGTTGAACAGTGGTAGGAAAAATTGGGCCTTTGGTGGTGGTGCTGGTGCTACAACACTGTCAGCCCTCACAGTTACTCTTGGTGGGCACATGAATGGGCCCTACTGTTAAATATTAGATCAAGAATTGTAATTGCATGCCCCTGTTGAGGAGGGGCAGAAAAATTGGGCCTTTGGTGGTGGTGGTGGTGTTGCCACAACACTGTAAGCCCTCACAGTTACACTTGGTGGGCGCAGGAATGGGCCCTGCTGTGAATTATTAGATCAAGAATTGTAATTACATGCCCTTGTTGAACAGGGGCAGAAAAATTGGGCCTTAGGCACTGGTGCCACAACACTGCAACCCCTCACAGATACTGTACTTGGAGCACAGCAATGAGCCCTGTTGCAAAGTATTGCATCAAAAATTTTAATTACACGCCCCTGTTAAACAGGGGCTGAAAAATTGGGCCTTAGGCACTGGTGCTGGTGCCACGACACTGCAACCTCTCCCAGATACTCTAGTTGGAGTGCAGGAATGAGCCCTGCTGCAAAGCATTGCATAAAAAATTGTAATTACACGCCCCTGTTAAACAGGGGCTGAAAAATTGGGCCTTAGGCACTGGTGCTGGTGCCACGACACTGCAACCTCTCCCAGACACTCTAGTTGGAGTGCAGGAATGAGCCATGCTGGCAAAGCATTGCATACATTTTTTTAATTACATGCCCCTGTTAAACAGGGGCTGAAAAATTGGGCCTTAGCCACTGGTGGTGGCACCCAGAAATAAAAATGTTCTTCCAAGCTATTATTAGGAATCGGATCATTTAGGAGGAGGAGGATAGTCAGTCAACATAACAGGACAGTCACTCAGCATCAGCATAGGCAGTCTTGAAGGGATGTGACATTTCAAAATAAATTATTCTGTTATATCAGCTTCAGGTGCTTGGTAGCTGGTGGTGATCCAAGACTGGTTCATCTTTATGAAGGTCAGTCGATCAACCGAGTTGGTGGACAGGCGCACCCTGTGATTCGTGACAAAGCCCCCAGCAGCACTGAATGTGCGTTCCGAAAGAACGCTGGATGCAGGACAGGCCAGTAGCTCAATTGCATACTGTGCAAGCTCTGGCCAGTGATCCATCCTCAAGACCCAGTAAGCCAGAGGATTTTTCGGTGGGAAATGTGTTCAAGTCTGATCTTGCCCCTAGTTATTCCTGCACCATGTATATCAGATGCTGGCGATGGTTGCTGAAACCGATCATACCTTGGGGCTGCGGACTAAAAAATTGTCTGATTGCATCAGTCAGACGGCCACCTTCCCCACCACTCCTTCTTTGACTGACCGAAGCCTCAGCAACTCGTTGTCCAGGAACAGGAGTTTGTAACCTCCCAGTCTCTGGGAACGCATTGCACAGACCTTTCTGCAAGGCCTCTCGGTGATGTCTCATCCTCTGCTCCTTCTGCAACGGTAAGATAAGGTCCACGTCTGAAACCTTACCCTTGTAACGTGGATCAAGGAGAGTGGCCAGCCAGTAATGGTCCCTCTCCTTGATCCGAAGAATACGAGGATCCTTCCGCAGACTTTGCAGGATCAGGGAGGCCATGCAGCGTAGGTTAGCTGAGGCATTCGGTCCGGAGTCCTCTGGGTCACTAAGGATGACATGATCCGCAGCCACCTCCTCCCATCCACGTACAAGTCCACGGGTTTCTTGGTACTGTAAATCATCCCTAAAAGACTGCTGCTGTTGATGCTGAGTGCCAGGCTCCACCTCCATGCTGACACAATCCTCCTCCTCCTCCTCTTCCTGTGCGATGGGTGGGACAGAAGGAACACTGTCTGGGTAAAGGGGGCCTTGAGAGGCAAGGAAGTCCTCCTCTTCCTGCCTCTGTTCTGCCTCAAGTGCCCTGTCCATTATTCCACACAGCGTATGCTCCAACAGGTGGACAAGAGGTACAGTGTCACTGATGCATGCACTGTCACTGCTCACCATCCTCGTGGCCTCCTCAAATGGTGCCAGGACAGTGCATGCATCCCTGATCATGCCCCACTGGCGTGGTGAAAAAAACCTGAGCTCCCCTGACAATGTCCTGGTGCCGTAGTCACACAGGTACTCATTTATGGCCCTCTGCTGCGTGTGCAGCCGCTGCAGCATGGCCAACGTTGAGTACCACCTGGTGGGCATGTCACATATAAGGCGGTTCTTGGGCAGGTTCAACTCCTTTTGCAGCTCAGCCAGCCGAGCACTGGCATTGTATGATCTGCAGAAATGCACACAGACTTTCCTGGCCTGCCTCAGGACATCCTGTAAGCCCAGGTATCTGCCCAAGAACCGCTGCACCACCAGGTTAAGGATGTGAGCCACACAGGGCACATGGGTCAGTTGTCCCTGTCGGAGGGCTGAGAGGAGGTTGGTGCCATTGTCACAAACAACCATTCCTGGCTTAAGCTGCTGTGGCGTCAACCACCTCTTGGCCTGCCCCTGCAGAGCTGACAGAACCTCTGCCCCAGTGTGGCTCCTGTCCCCCAAACACACCAGCGCAAGCACGGCATGGCATCTTTTTGCCTGCGTACTTGCGTAGCCCCTTGAACGCCTACGGAGCACCGCTGGTTCCGAGGACAGAGCACAGGAAGAGGCCATGGAGGATGAAGAAGAGGGGGGGGTGGTGGAGAGAGGTGTGTCACAACCAGGCCCGGACTGGGACAAAAAATAGGCCCGGGCATTTTAGACTGAGCAGCCCGGGGGGGGGGGGGGGCGGTGGTGCTTTGCGGCTGCGGTTAATAATGGGATGTGGGGTTCCAGCACCTTGTACCTCTGGACCCCTTTACATTACACAGCACCCTGCACCTCTGGGCCCCTTTACATTACACAGCACTCTGGACCCCTTTACATTACACAGCACCTTGCACCTCTGGACCCCTTTACATTACACAGCACCTTGCACCTCTGGACCCTTTTACATTACACAGCACCCTGCACCTCTGGACACCTTTACATTACACAGCACCCTGCACCTCTGGACCCCTTTACATTACATAGCATCCTACACCCCTTTACATTACACAGCACCCTGCACCTCTGGACCCTTTTACATAACACAGCACCCTGCACCTCTGGACCCCTTTACATTACATAGCACCGCACCTCTGGACCCCTTTACATTACACAGCCCCCCACAGTTTGTTACACAGACACCCCCTAACAGTTCTGGACCCCCTGCATGTTACACAGACCCCCTACAATACAGAACCCCCTACAATATAGAAACCCCCCTACATTACAGAACCCACCTACATTACAGAACCCACCTACATTTCAAACCCCCCTACAATACAGAACCCCCCTACAATACAGAACCCCCCCTACATTTCAGACCCCCTACATTTCAGACCCCCCTACAATACAGAACCCCCCTACATTACAGAACCCCCCCTATGTAGTGACATGTGCAGCAGTAACTTACAGCATGCCTGGAGATGAAGACACTCTGGCTGCTGTGTCCTCCTTTCCTTCTCCTTCAGCTGAGTGAACGAGTCTGTGGGAGGAGTGGAGGGGGCAGCCACACCCCCAGCTCAGCCCACCAACCCCGGCTGCCTCCAGAGACATTGGAGATGATGGGGAGCAGGGGAGGGCTGGCAGCCTTAGGCCTGGGGGGCAAGTCCAGTCAAGTGGCACTTTGAAACACCGAATAAGCTCACCATCCCCAGTGCCCATCAGCGCAGCCTCACCAGTGCCCATCAGCGTAGCCTCACTAGTGCCCATCAGCACAGTCTGTTCAGTGCATGGGGATTAGAGAGGAGAGTACCCGGATTACACAGAGCGGAGATCTCCCACTTGCCCAGCGTGGCCATGATGGAAGTCATCAGTGTGCTGTTTATCATAAGAGCCAGTCCAGGAGGCGGGACTTTGTATGACAGTGGCCGCCAGGTAAGTGGGAGATCACCGCTCTGTGAAATCTGGTGGCGCTCCCCCTCCGAGGCAGCCCAATGGGCACAGACCCTGGGCGCCCTCTCACCATCTCGCAGTTCACCCGCTCCCAATTGGCCATACTTGGTCCAGGGACAGTGTCCTCAGTCCGGGGATGTCTGGTCACCCTAGGCTAGTGGCCAGCAGGACCCACAGGTCAGTGGTCAGCAGGACCCACAGGTCAATGGCCAGCAGGACCCCCAGGTCAGTGGCCAGCAGGACCCACAGGTCCGTGGCCAGCTCCCAGCAGGACCCACACATGTGGGTCTTGCTGGGATCTGCCTGTGCACCTGGGGGTCCTGCTGGCTGCGGAACTGTGGGTCCTGCTGGCTATGGCCTGTGGGTCCTGCTGGCCATGGCCAGCTCCCAGCAGGACCCACAGTGTTGAGGGTGATTTTTAAGTTACTGGGTGGGCACTTGCCTGGGGCAGGGTAAATAGGGTGTATGGGGGGGGGTAGATGGGATGTGGGGTTCAGCTGTGGGTGTCAGGGTCTCTCACCTCAGTGATGGCAGCTGCCCTTACCAGTACCAGCTCAGCAGGTCCTTGCATGGCCTCCTCCGATCCTGGGGGTGTGAAGTGATGCTCCTGTCCTGGAGTCAAGTAAACTTGCAGCCCAAGCCAGTCATGTGGGTCCCAACTCCCTTGCTGCCCAGGGGTAGACTGACAACACCCAGAGCCCCCAGACCAAATAAAGCAAGGGCCCCCTGTCAGGCCCTGCCCATGACCCATTCCTGGCCCTATCATGACCCACCCCTGGCCCCGCTCCTTCAATTTGTACAAAGTACTACTTTTAAAAAAAAAAACACTGTTTAACAACAGAGTCTAATGGGACCTGGAGGGGGGTCTTTTTCTAACAGTGTCCGATGGACAGTCTGTTAGAAAGTGTCCCCTCCAGGCCCCATTAGGGACTAGAACATAGTCTAATGGGACCCCCTCTTTGTGCCATGACTCTAACCCCTGCCCCAACCTCTCACAAAGTTGAAATAAAATTGTAGCACTACTCTTACCTTAACTATGGGTGCTGTAGCTGTGGCTGGCTCCCGCATCCCCTGAGGCTGGTTCCTGTGGGTGGCTAGCTGGCACCTGTTGGTGGCTGGCCAGCACCCTGCTGTGGCTGGCTGGATCCCTGGTGTGGGTGGGTAACCGTGGGTGGCTGGCTGGCATCCTGCTGTGGATAGTCACTGTGGCTGGTTTGCTTCTGTGGGTGGCTGGCTGGCTCCCTGCTGTGGGTGGGTCACCGTGGCTGGCTGGCTGGCTCCTGTGGGTGGTTGGCTGGTTTGCTGGTGTGGGTGGGTCACCGTGGATGGCTGGCTGGCACCCTGGCCCTGCTGTGGATGAGTCACCATGGGTGGCTGTCACCCTGGCCCTGCTCTGGGTGGGTCACTGTGGGTGGCTGGCTTCTGTGGGTGGCTGCCTGGCACCCTGCTGTTGGTGGCTGGCCTGGCTCTCTGCTGTGGGTCAGTGGGTGGGTCGGTGGCTGGCTGGCACGGTGCAGCATGCTGTGAGTGACTGGCCTGGCTCCCTGCTGTGGGTGGCTTGCACTGTGCAACCTGCTGTGGGTGACTGGCCTGGCTCCCTGCTGTGGGTCAGTGGGTGGGCAGTCATGGTTGGCACAGTGCACTCTGCTGCTGGTGGCTGGCCTGGCTCCCTGCTGTGGGTCAGTGGCTGGCTTGCACGGTGCACCCTGCTGTGGGTCAGTGGCTGGCTTGCACGGTGCACCCTGCTGTGGGTCAGTGGCTGGCTTGCACGGTGCACCCTGCTGTGGGTCAGTGGCTGGCATGCACGGTGCACCCTGCTGTGGGTGGGTGGGTGCTGGCCTGGCTCCCTGCTGTGGGTCAGTGGCTGGCTTGCACAGTGCACCCTGCTGTGGGTCAGTGGCTGGCTTGCACGGTGCACCCTGCTGTGGGTGGGTGGGTGCTGGCCTGGCTCCCTGCTGTGGGTCAGTGGGTGGGTGGCTGGCTGGCTGGCACAGTGCACCCTGCTGCAGGTGGCTGGCCTGGCTCCCTGCTGTGGCTGACAGAGAGGGGGTGGGCTGACAGAGGGGAGAGTGAGCTGACAGAGGGGGGGTGGACTGACAGGGGGGAGCTGATAGAGGAGGGGTGGGCTGAGAGTGGGGGTGGGCTGACAGAGCAGGGCTGACGGGGGTGGGCTGAGATGGGGGGGTGGACTGACAGAGGGGGGGCTGACAGAGGGGGGGTGGGCTGACAGAGGGGAGCTGATAGAGGAGGGGTGGGCTGACAGAGCAGGGCTGTTGGGGTGGGCTGAGATAGGGGGTGGGCTGACAGAGAGGAGGTGGGCTGACAAAGGGGGGTGGGCTGACAGAGAGGAGGTGGGTTAACAGTGAGGAGGCTAGGGGAGGGGCGCTGACAGAGAGGGGGTAGATGAGACTTAGAGACCTCAGAAACATGCAGAGAGGCAGGACTCCAGCAAGTGGTCACGACCAGCCCCGCTTGGCCGCATCCACACGTGACCAGCTCCGCCGATCCATTTGCAGGGCGCGCGCAACACAAATGCCCTGTGATTGGCCGAACAGGGTCATGTGCGGCCGCACGCTGTGGAATTCTGGGACTTGTAGTCATGATGCGAGACTCGCATGATGCGAGTCTCGCATCATGACTACAAGTCCCAGAATTCCACAGCGTGCGGCCGCACATGACCCTGTTCGGCCAACCACAGGGCGTTTGTGTAGCCTGCCGCCTACAAGTCCCAGAATGCCACAGCATGTGGCCGTGCATCTGGCCGACTTCATTTAAAAAAAAATGGCAGCGAGGGCCCCTTGCATCCCGGCCCAGCCTGCCCCTGATGGGGAGACGTGACATGCTGTCCGGCAGCCTGAGGGCTGCCGCGGGCCGCTGCGGGCCACCGACGGCCCGCGGGCCGCCGCGGCCCACGGGCACTTGCCCGGTATGCCCTATGGCCAGTCCGGGCCTGGTCACAACCAGTAGTACCATTTTGGAGGCGTGGCGGCGGAACAACCTCCAACACTACTGCACCTTGTCCTGCATCCTTCCCAGCTGCCAAAAGAGTGACCCAATGGGCCGTGAAAGAAAGGTATCGTCCCTGTCCATGCCTGCTGGACCATGAGTCAGCGGTAATATGCACCTTACCGCTGACCGCCCTGTCCAGCGAGGCATGGACATTGCCTTCCACATGCCGGTAGAGAGCCGGAATCGCCTTCCGTGAGAAAAAGTGGCGTTTGGGAACCTGCCACTGAGGAACCGCACATTGCACAAACTCACGGAAGGGGGCCGAGTCTACCAACTGAAAAGGCAGCAGTTGAAGTGCTAGCAATTTAGCCAAGCTAGCATTCAACCGCTGGGCATGTGGATGGCTGGGAGTGAACTTCTTTTGACGGTCCAGCATCTGGGGCAGGGAAATTTGCCTGCTACAATCGGACGTCGGTGTACTGCTAGCAGAGTGCCCGCAAGTACTTGGCTGTGACACACCTAATTCTACACCTTCATTCCTCTCAGTGCAGGTTTCAGTGGGGTTTGAGATCCCAGCTGATGAGGAGCAAGAAGAGGTCCGCTTTGTTCTTTGGTGTGGGTCTTTAAGGTACGCTTGCCAACGAGCTGCATGGCAGGTCAACATATGTCTGGTCAAGCATGTGGTGCCCAAGCGGCTGATGTTTTGACCACGCGAGATACGCTTGAGACATATGTTGCAAATAGCAGCGGTGCGATCTGATGCACTCGACTCAAAAAAGGCCCACACCAAAGAACTTTTGGAATAATGAGCAGAGGCAGCGCCCTGCACAGGCGGAGCTCTGCAGTGTGATTCAGTCGGTGTGCTGCCCTTACGCTGGCCCCGGAGGGCATCCTGCCTCGTTGGAGATGTGCCTCCTCCTCATCCTCCCCCTCCTCCTCTCTCCTATCAGGCACCCACGTGGAGTCAGTGACCTCATCATCCCCTCCCTCCTCATCACTGAAGCCAATCTGGCAGTATGCTGCAGCTGCTGGAACATGACTGCCAGATTGCTGTCCTTCTTGAGCATCCCCTCTCTCTGCGCTCACGCTACTGCCTTCCTCTATCTGGGTATCATCATCAGACCCTTCAAAACGCTGGGCATCCTCCTGGAGCATGTACCCAACACTGTGCTCAAACAGTTCGGGGGACTCCTCAGGAGGACATGGTGGGTCTAGGGAAGGAGTGACTGATGATGACATTGATATGAGGGAAGAGGACACTTTGGCAGCTGCTTTGCCAGTACCCTGAGCCTGGGTGAGAGAGGATGAGGAGGATGAGGAGGGCTTGGTCATCCACTCTACCAAGTCTTTGGCATGATGCGGCTCAACACGTCCAGCTGCCGAAAATAAGGACAAGCGTGTCCCATGGCCACGTGCTGATGACGATGCACCGCGTCCACGACCAACACTGTTGTCTCTAGACACAGAGCCTGCTTGCCCTCTTTTATTGACTCCTGACTGTCTGCCTCTTCTTGTTGGCCTTCCGGACATAGTAATGGACTGCAGGGAGATGGGAAAACCAGTAATTGGAGTAGTGTATATTGTGCTGGAGGCACACAACACCCACTAACTCCTGCAGATGCCTTTATTAGAGAACACCAACAATAAAGGGTAGATACAGGTGTATACTGTGCTGTGCTGGAGGGACAAAACACCCACTAACTCCTGCAGATGCCTTTATTAGAGAACACCAGCAATAAAGGGTAGATACAGGTGTATACTGTGCTGTGCTGGAGGGACACAAGACCCACTAACTCCTGCAGATGCCTTTATTAGAGAACACCAGCAATAAAGGGTAGATACAGGTGTATGCTGTGCTGGAGGGACACAAGACCCACTAACTCCTGCAGATGCCTTTATTAGAGAACACCAGCAATAAAGGGTAGATACAGGTGTATACTGTGCTGTACTGTAGGGACACAACACCCACTAACTCTTGCAGATTAGGGATGAGCTTCGTGTTCGAGTCGAACATACGTTCGACTCGAACATCGGCTGTTCGATCGTTCGACGAAGATCGAACGATTTGGGCCGTTCGCGCCAAATTCGAGTGACGCGAACGGCCCACAATGCACTACGCCATCGCAGTGTCATCCAGGCGCTGTGATTGGCCAAGCATGCACTGTGACCCCGCATGCTTGGCCAATCACAGCGCCGGCAGCGAGGAGAGCAATGATTGGCCACAGGCAGGATGCCTGTGGCCAATTATTGCTGAGGGTGTTTAGTACACGCCCCACACTATAAAAGGCCGCCAGCACGGCGGCCTAGTGTAGTGTGTTCCGGAGCAGGGATAGAGCAGCATAGGCAGGGACAGTGACTTTTATTTCTTTCTTGCTTAACCTGGATTCCTTTAGTTTAGGGAAAGAGAAGGATAGGTAGGGAGAGTGTCAGTGTGTTTTGTGCTTGTGCTATAGTGTGCTTAAAAAAAACATTTTTTCTAGGGACAGAAAACTGTAGGTAGGGAGAGTGTCAGTTTCTTTCACTGTGCAAGTCCTTGTTTCTAGGGACCTGGAAGGACAGTGAGTGAATTCTCCTTGTGCTATATTGTGCTTAAAAAAAACATTTTTTCTAGGGACAGAAAACTGTAGGTAGGGAGAGTGTCAGTTTCTTTCACTGTGCAAGTCCTTGTTTCCAGGGACCTGGAAGGACAGTGAGTGAATTCTCCTTGTGCTATATTGTGCTTAAAAAAAACATTTTTTCTAGGGACAGAAAACTGTAGGTAGGGAGAGTGTCAGTTTCTTTCACTGTGCAAGTCCTTGTTTCTAGGGACCTGGAAGGACAGTGAGTGAATTCTCCTTGTGCTATATTGTGCTTAAAAAAAACATTTTTTCTAGGGACAGAAAACTGTAGGTAGGGAGAGTGTCAGTTTCTTTCACTGTGCAAGTCCTTGTTTCCAGGGACCTGGAAGGACAGTGAGTGAATTCTCCTTGTGCTATATTGTGCTTAAAAAAAACATTTTTTCTAGGGACAGAAAACTGTAGGTAGGGAGAGTGTCAGTTTCTTTCACTGTGCAAGTCCTTGTTTCCAGGGACCTGGAAGGACAGTGAGTGAATTCTCCTTGTGCTATATTGTGCTTAAAAAAAACATTTTTTCTAGGGACAGAAAACTGTAGGTAGGGAGAGTGTCAGTTTCTTTCACTGTGCAAGTCCTTGTTTCCAGGGACCTGGAAGGACAGTGAGTGAATGCTCCTTGTGCTATAGTGTGCTTAAAAAAAACATTTTTTCTAGGGACAGAAAACTCTAGGTAGGGAGAGTGTCAGTTTCTTTCACTGTGCAAGTCCTTGTTTCCAGGGACCTGGAAGGACAGTGAGTGAATTCTCCTTGTGCTATAGTGTGCTTAAAAAAAACATTTTTTCTAGGGACAGAAAACTGTAGGTAGGGAGAGTGTCAGTTTCTTTCACTGTGCAAGTCCTTGTTTCCAGGGACCTGGAAGGACAGTGAGTGAATTCTCCTTGTGCTATATTGTGCTTAAAAAAAAACATTTTTTCTAGGGACAGAAAACTGTAGGTAGGGAGAGTGTCAGTTTCTTTCACTGTGCAAGTCCTTGTTTCTAGGGACTGGGAAGGACAGTGAGTGAATTCTCCTTGTGCTATAGTGTGCTTAAAAAAAACATTTTTTCTAGGGACAGAAAACTGTAGGTAGGGAGAGTGTCAGTTTCTTTCACTGTGCAAGTCCTTGTTTCTAGGGACTGGGAAGGACAGTGAGTGAATTCTCCTTGTGCTATAGTGTGCTTAAAAAAAACTTTTTCTAGGGACAGAAAACTGTAGGTAGGGAGAGTGTCAGTTTCTTTCACTGTGCAAGTCCTTGTTTCTAGGGATCTGGAAGGACAGTGAGTGAATTCTCCTTGTGCTATATTGTGCTTAAAAAAAACATTTTTTCTAGGGACAGAAAACTGTAGGTAGGGAGAGTGTCAGTTTCTTTCACTGTGCAAGTCCTTGTTTCCAGGGACCTGGAAGGACAGTGAGTGAATTCTCCTTGTGCTATATTGTGCTTAAAAAAAACATTTTTTCTAGGGACAGAAAACTGTAGGTAGGGAGAGTGTCAGTTTCTTTCACTGTGCAAGTCCTTGTTTCTAGGGACCTGGAAGGACAGTGAGTGAATTCTCCTTGTGCTATATTGTGCTTAAAAAAAACATTTTTTCTAGGGACAGAAAACTGTAGGTAGGGAGAGTGTCAGTTTCTTTCACTGTGCAAGTCCTTGTTTCTAGGGACCTGGAAGGACAGTGAGTGAATTCTCCTTGTGCTATATTGTGCTTAAAAAAAACATTTTTTCTAGGGACAGAAAACTGTAGGTAGGGAGAGTGTCAGTTTCTTTCACTGTGCAAGTCCTTGTTTCTAGGGACCTGGAAAGACAGTGAGTGAATTCTCCTTGTGCTATATTGTGCTTAAAAAAAACATTTTTTCTAGGGACAGAAAACTGTAGGTAGGGAGAGTGTCAGTTTCTTTCACTGTGCAAGTCCTTGTTTCTAGGGACTGGGAAGGACAGTGAGTGAATTCTCCTTGTGCTATAGTGTGCTTAAAAAAAACATTTTTTCTAGGGACAGAAAACTGTAGGTAGGGAGAGTGTCAGTTTCTTTCACTGTGCAAGTCCTTGTTTCAAGGGACAGAGAAGGACACCTGAAGGTAGCCCTTATTGCTTTTTTCCCATCTCCCTGCAGGCCATCTATTAGAATGTCTGGAAGGCAAACAAGGAGAGGCAGACAGTCAGGAGGCAATAAAAGAGGGCAAGCAGGCTCTGTGTCTGGGGGCAACAGTGCTGGTCGTGGACGCGGTGCATTGTCATCAGCACATGGCCATGGGACACGCTTGTCCTTCTTTTCCGCAGCTGGACATGTTGAGCCACATCATGCCGAAGACTTGGTAGAGTGGATGACCAAGCCCTCCTCCTCCTCCTCATCCTCTCTCACCCAGGCTCAGGGTACTGGCAAAGCAGCTGCCAAAGCGTCCTCTTCCCTGGTATCAATGTCAGACTCATCATCAGTCACTCCTTCCCTAGACCCACCATGTCCTCCTCCTGAGGAGTCCCCCGAACTGTTTGAGCACAGTGTTGGGTACATGCTCCAGGAGGATGCCCAGCGTTTCGAAGGGTCTGATGATGAAACCCAGCTACAGGAAGGCAGTAGGGTGAGAGCAGACAGAGGGGATGCTCAAGAAGGACACCAATCTGGCAGTCATGTTCCAGCAGCTGCAGCATACTGCCAGATTGGCTCCAGTGATGAGGAGGGAGGGGATGATGAGGTCACTGACTCCACGTGGGTGCCTAATAGGAGAGAGGAGGAGGAGGATGAGGAGGAGGCACATCTCCAACGAGACAGGATGCCCTTTGGTGGCCAGCGTAAGGGCAGTACACCGACGGAATCACACCGCAGAGCTCCGCCTGTGCAGGGCGCTGCCTCTGCCCGTCATTCAAAAAGTTCCTTGGTGTGGGCCTTTTTTGAGGCTAGTGCATCAGATCGCACAGCTGCTGTTTGCAACATATGTCTCAAGCGTATATCGCGTGGCCAAAACATCAGCCGCTTGGGTACCACATGCCTGACCAGACATATGTTGACCTGCCATGCAGCTCGTTGGCAAGCCTACCTCAAAGACCCACACCAAAGAACAAAGCGGACCTCTCCTTGCACCGCATCAGCTGGGATCTCCAACCCCACTATAACTTCAGTCCTCTCTGAAACATGCACTGAGAGGAATGAAGGTGTAGAATTAGGTGTGTCACAGCCAAGTACTTGCGGCCACTCTGCTAGCAGTACACCGACGTCCGATTCTAGCAGGCAAATTTCCCTGCCCCAGCTGCTGGACCGTCGAAAGAAGTTCACTCCCAGCCATCCACATGCCCAGCGGTTGAATGCTAGCTTGGCTAAATTGCTAGCGCTTCAACTGCTGCCTTTTCAGTTGGTAGACTCGGCCCCCTTCCGTGAGTTTGTGCAATGTGCGGTTCCTCAGTGGCAGGTTCCCAAACGCCACTTTTTCTCACGGAAGGCTATTCCGGCTCTCTACCGGCATGTGGAAGGCAATGTCTTGGCCTTGCTGGACAGGGCAGTCAGCGGTAAGGTGCATATTACCGCTGACTCATGGTCCAGCAGGCATGGACAGGGACGTTACCTTTCTTTCACGGCCCATTGGGTCACTCTTTTGGCAGCTGGGAAGGATGCAGGACAAGGTGCAGTAGTGTTGGAGGTTGTCCCACCGCCACGCCTCCAAAATGCTACTACTGGTTGTGACACACCTCTCTCCTCCACCCCCTCCTCTTCTTCTTCCTCCATGGCCTCTTCCTGTGGTTTGTCCTATGAACCAGCGGTGCTCCGTAGCCGTTCACGGGGCTACGCAAGTACGCAGGCAAAAAGATGCCATGCCGTGCTTGCGCTGGTGTGTTTGGGGGACAGAAGCCACACTGGGGCAGAGGTCCTGTCTGCTCTGCAGGGCCAGGCCGAGAGGTGGTTGACGCCACGCCAGCTTAAGCCAGGAATGGTGGTTTGCGACAATGGCACCAACCTCCTCTCCGCCCTCCGACAGGGACAACTGACCCATGTGCCCTGGGTGGCTCACGTCCTTAACCTGGTGGTGCAGCGGTTCTTGGGCAGGTACCCGGGCTTACAGGATGTCCTGAGGCAGGCCAGGAAAGTCTGTGTGCATTTCCGCAGATCTTATAATGCCAGTGCTCGCCTGGCTGAGCTGCAAAAGGAGTTGAACCTGCTCAAGAACCGCCTTATATGTGACATGCCCACCAGGTGGAACTCAACGTTGGCCATGCTGCAGCGGCTGCACACGCAGCAGAGGGCCATCAATGAGTACCTGTGCGACTACGGCACCAGGACAGGGTCAGGGGAGCTTGGTTTTTTTTCTCCACGCCAGTGGGGCATGATCAGGGATGCATGCACTGTCCTGGCACCATTTGAGGAGGCCACGAGGATGGTGAGCAGTGACAGTGCATGCATCAGTGACACTGTACCTCTTGTCCACCTGTTGGAGCACACGCTGCGTGGAATAATGGACAGGGCACTTGAGGCAGAACAGAGGCAGGAAGAGGAGGACTTCCTTGCCTCTCAAGGCCCCCTTTACCCAGACAGTGTTCCTTCTGTCCCACCCATCGCACAGGAAGAGGAAGAGGAGGAGGAGGAGGAGGAGGAGGAGGATTGTGTCAGCATGGAGGTGGAGGCTGGCACTCAGCATCATCAGCAGCAGTCTTTTAGGGATGATTTACAGTCCCAAGAAACCAGTGGACTTGTACGTGGCTGGGAGGAGGTGACTGCGGATCATGTCGTCCTTAGTGACCCAGAGGACTCCGGAGCGAATGCCTCAGCAAACCTACGCTGCATGGCCTCCCTGATCCTGCAAAGTCTGCGGAAGGATCCTCGTATTCTTCGGATCAAGGAGAGGGACCATTACTGGCTGGCCACTCTCCTTGATCCACGGTACAAGGGTAAGGTTGCGGACCTTATGTTACCGTCGCAGAGGGAGCAGAGGATGAGACAACTCCGGGAGGCCTTGCAGAAAGGTCTGTGCAACGCGTTCCCAGAGACTGGGAGGTTACAAACTCCTGGTCCAGGACAACGAGTTGCTGAGGCTTCGGCCAGTCAAAGAAGGAGCGGTGGGGAAGGTGGCCGTCTGACCGATGCGTTCAGACAATTCTTTAGTCCGCAGCCCCAAAGTATGATTGGTTCCAGCAACCATCGCCAGCGTCTGATAAACATGGTGCAGGAATATCTAGGGGCAAGGTCAGACTTGGACACCTTCCCCACCGAAAATCCTCTGGCTTACTGGGTCTTGAGGATGGATCACTGGCCAGAGCTTGCACAGTATGCAATTGAGCTACTGGCCTGTCCTGCATCCAGCGTTCTTTCGGAACGCACATTCAGTGCTGCTGGAGGATTTGTCACGGATCACAGGGTGCGCCTGTCCACCGACTCGGTTGATCGACTGACTTTCATCAAGATGAACCAGTCTTGGATCACCACCAGCTACCACACACCTGATGCTGATATAACAGACTAATTGATTTTAACATGTCACGTCCCTTCAAGACTGATGCTGATGCTGAGTGCCTGTGCTGTTATGTTGACTGGCTATCCTCCTCCTCCGAGTCCTCAATGATACGATTGATGATGATAGCTTGGAAGATCATTTTTGTTTATGGGTGCCGCCACCAGTGGCTAAGGCCCAATTTTTCAGCCCCTGTTTTACAGGGGCGTGTACTTACAATTTTTTTAGCAATAATTTGCCATAGGGCTCATTGCTGTGCTCCAAGTACAGTATCTGTGAGGGGTTGTAGTGTTGTGCCACCAGTGCCTAAGGCCCAATTTTTCAGCCCCTGTTTAACAGGGGCGTGTCATTACAATTTTTGAAGCAATACTTTGCAACAGGGCTCATTGCTGTGCTCCAAGTACAGTATCTGTGAGGGGTTGTAGTGTTGTGCCACCAGTGCCTAAGGCCCAATTTTTCAGCCCCTGTTCAACAGGGGCATGCAATTACAATTCTTGATCTAATAATTCACAGCAGGGCCCATTCCTGCACCCACCAAGAGTAACTCTGAGGGCTTACAGTATTGTGGCAACACCACCACCACCACCACCACCACGAAAAGCCCAATTTTTCAGCCCCTGTTCAACAGGGGCATGCAATTACAATTCTTGATCTAATAATTCACAGCAGGGCCCATTGCTGCACCCACCAAGAGTAACTGTCAGGGCTTACAGTGTTGTGGCACCAGCACCACCATCAAAGCCCCAATTTTTACTACCACTGTTCAACAATTATATGTAATTAAAATTCCTGATATAATAGTTGACAGCAGGGCGTTCCAGCACCAACCAAGAGTAACTGTGAGTGCTTACAGTGTTGTGCCAACACCAACAACTAAGGGGCCTATTTCTGCAGAGTATATACGGCAGGTCCCTACTTTCAAACATCCAACTTACAAACGACTCCTACTTGCAAACGAAAGAAGACAACAGGAAGTGAGAGGAAATCTACCCCTAGGAAGGAAAATTCTCTCCTGTAAGAATAAATATGGGAGAAAGGTGTCTCCTCTGTACTGATGCTTTATCAGCAATCCTTGTTTCAAGAAAAACACCACATTTCAAAAACAGTTGTCATTGGGACGGAAAGTGAGGTGAAATGTTCTGAACAGGGGCACAGACAGCAAAACAAATGTTACAGGGGTGATAACCCTTACCTATGTTTCCCAAAAAGTTTAAAAAAAGATTTTTGGGCTGGAGCTACAGTTCAACAATGTACCTGTTCAAAATTACAAACACATTCTACATAAGAACAAACCTACAGTCCCTGTCTTGTATGCACCGCCTGTATACGGCTGTTCAGAGTATATAGGGCCTTTTTTATTTTATGTGCGGGGTTCCCCTTAATATCCATACAAGACCCAAAGGGGCTGGTAATGGGCTGGGGTAGGGGGGGGGGTCATGGGGTAGCTATGCCATTTTTCTTAAAGATTTTCATCCATATTACCGGGACCAGACATTACATTAAAGCCGCAAGAAGTTTTAAATGGCTTTTTTTTCCTTTAGAAGTGTCATTTTGTGCAGGGACAGTTCTAAACACGGGAAACACGTGGCACTTCACAGGCATACTTTAGACACCCCCCAGGTACGATATTTAAAGGAATATTTGACTTTTTTTTTTCACTTCATGCATCATTAAAATGACTGCTCCCGAAAAACGACCGTTTTTAAAACTTCTTTTTGCATTGATACATGTCTCCTGGTGCAGAACCCGGGTTCCCAAACCCTTTTTAGGACAATAACATGCATAATAGTTGTTATAATTAGCACTTTAGAATTCGAACGTTCGCATCCATTGTATTTAATAGGGTTCTAATGTTCGTACGAACTTTCGGTCCGTTCGCGGGTTCTGGTGCGAACCGAACCCGGGGGTGTTCGGCTCATCACTATTGCAGATGCCTTTATTAGAGAACACCAGCAATAAAGGGTAGATACAGGTGTATACTGTGCTGTGCTGGAGGGACACAAGACCCACTAACTCCTGCAGATGCCTTTATTAGAGAACACCAGCAATAAAGGGTAGATACAGGTGTATGCTGTGCTGGAGGGACACAAGACCCACTAACTCCTGCAGATGCCTTTATTAGAGAACACCAGCAATGAAGGGTAGATACAGGTGTATACTGTGCTGTACTGGAGGGACACAACACCCACTAACTCTTGCAGATGCCTTTATTAGAGAACACCAGCAATAAAGGGTAGATACAGGTGTATGCTGTGCTGGAGGGACACAACACCCACTAACTCCTGCAGATGCCTTCATTAGAGAACACCAGCAATAAAGGGTAGATACAGGTGTATGCTGTGCTGTGCTGGAGGGACACAACACCCACTAACTCCTGCAGATGCCTTTATTAGAGAACACCAGCAATAAAGGGTAGATACAGGTGTATGCTGTGCTGTGCTGTGCTGGAGGGACACAACACCCACTAACTCCTGCAGATGCCTTTATTAGAGAACACCAGCAATAAAGGGTAGATACAGGTGTATACTGTGCTGTGCTGGAGGGACACAACACCCACTAACTCCTGCAGATGCCTTTATTAGAGAACACCAGCAATAAAGGGTAGATACAGGTGTATGCTGTGCTGGAGGGACACAATACCCACTAACTCTTGCAGATGCCTTTATTAGAGAACACCAGCAATAAAGGGTAGATACAGGTGTATGCTGTGCTGTGCTGGTCCGGAGTCCTCTGGGTCACTAAGGATGACATGATCCGCAGCCACCTCCTCCCATCCACGTACAAGTCCACGGGTTTCTTGGTACTGTAAATCATCCCTAAAAGACTGCTGCTGTTGATGCTGAGTGCCAGGCTCCACCTCCATGCTGACACAATCCTCCTCCTCCTCTTCCTGTGCGATGGGTGGGACAGAAGGAACACTGTCTGGGTAAAGGGGGCCTTGAGAGGCAAGGAAGTCCTCCTCTTCCTGCCTCTGTTCTGCCTCAAGTGCCCTGTCCATTATTCCACGCAGCGTATGCTCCAACAGGTGGACAAGAGGTACAGTGTCACTGATGCATGCACTGTCACTGCTCACCATCCTCGTGGCCTCCTCAAATGGTGCCAGGACAGTGCATGCATCCCTGATCATGCCCCACTGGCGTGGTGAAAAAAACCTGAGCTCCCCTGACAATGTCCTGGTGCCGTAGTCGCACAGGTACTCATTTATGGCCCTCTGCTGCGTGTGCAGCCGCTGCAGCATGGCCAACGTTGAGTACCACCTGGTGGGCATGTCACATATAAGGCGGTTCTTGGGCAGGTTCAACTCCTTTTGCAGCTCAGCCAGCCGAGCACTGGCATTGTATGATCTGCAGAAATGCACACAGACTTTCCTGGCCTGCCTCAGGACATCCTGTAAGCCCAGGTATCTGCCCAAGAACCGCTGCACCACCAGGTTAAGGATGTGAGCCACACAGGGCACATGGGTCAGTTGTCCCTGTCGGAGGGCGGAGAGGAGGTTGGTGCCATTGTCACAAACAACCATTCCTGGCTTAAGCTGCTGTGGCGTCAACCACCTCTTGGCCTGCCCCTGCAGAGCTGACAGAACCTCTGCCCCAGTGTGGCTCCTGTCCCCCAAACACACCAGCGCAAGCACGGCATGGCATCTTTTTGCCTGCGTACTTGCGTAGCCCCTTGAACGCCTACGGAGCACCGCTGGTTCCGAGGACAGAGCACAGGAAGAGGCCATGGAGGATGAAGAAGAGGGGGGGTGGTGGAGAGAGGTGTGTCACAACCAGGCCCGGACTGGGACAAAAAATAGGCCCGGGCATTTTAGACTGAGCAGCCCGGGGGGGGGGGGGGCGGTGGTGCTTTGCGGCTGCGGTTAATAATGGGATGTGGGGTTCCAGCACCTTGTACCTCTGGACCCCTTTACATTACACAGCACCCTGCACCTCTGGGCCCCTTTACATTACACAGCACTCTGGACCCCTTTACATTACACAGCACCTTGCACCTCTGGACCCCTTTACATTACACAGCACCTTGCACCTCTGGACCCTTTTACATTACACAGCACCCTGCACCTCTGGACACCTTTACATTACACAGCACCCTGCACCTCTGGACCCCTTTACATTACATAGCACCCTACACCCCTTTACATTACACAGCACCCTGCACCTCTGGACCCTTTTACATAACACAGCACCCTGCACCTCTGGACCCCTTTACATTACATAGCACCGCACCTCTGGACCCCTTTACATTACACAGCCCCCCACAGTTTGTTACACAGACACCCCCTAACAGTTCTGGACCCCCTGCATGTTACACAGACCCCCTACAATACAGAACCCCCTACAATATAGAAACCCCCCTACATTACAGAACCCACCTACATTACAGAACCCACCTACATTTCAAACCCCCCTACAATACAGAACCCCCCTACAATACAGAACCCCCCCTACATTTCAGACCCCCCTACATTTCAGACCCCCCTACAATACAGAACCCCCCTACATTACAGAACCCCCCCCTATGTAGTGACATGTGCAGCAGTAACTTACAGCATGCCTGGAGATGAAGACACTCTGGCTGCTGTGTCCTCCTTTCCTTCTCCTTCAGCTGAGTGAACGAGTCTGTGGGAGGAGTGGAGGGGGCAGCCACACCCCCAGCTCAGCCCACCAACCCCGGCTGCCTCCAGAGACATTGGAGATGATGGGGAGCAGGGGAGGGCTGGCAGCCTTAGGCCTGGGGGGCAAGTCCAGTCAAGTGGCACTTTGAAACACCGAATAAGCTCACCATCCCCAGTGCCCATCAGCGCAGCCTCACCAGTGCCCATCAGCGTAGCCTCACTAGTGCCCATCAGCACAGTCTGTTCAGTGCATGGGGATTAGAGAGGAGAGTACCCGGATTACACAGAGCGGAGATCTCCCACTTGCCCAGCGTGGCCATGATGGAAGTCATCAGTGTGCTGTTTATCATAAGAGCCAGTCCAGGAGGCGGGACTTTGTATGACAGTGGCCGCCAGGTAAGTGGGAGATCCCCGCTCTGTGAAATCTGGTGGCGCTCCCCCTCCGAGGCAGCCCAATGGGCACAGACCCTGGGCGCCCTCTCACCATCTCGCAGTTCACCCGCTCCCAATTGGCCATACTTGGTCCAGGGACAGTGTCCTCAGTCCGGGGATGTCTGGTCACCCTAGGCTAGTGGCCAGCAGGACCCACAGGTCAGTGGTCAGCAGGACCCACAGGTCAATGGCCATCAGGACCCCCAGGTCAGTGGCCAGCAGGACCCCCAGGTCCGTGGCCAGCTCCCAGCAGGACCCACACATGTGGGTCTTGCTGGGATCTGCCTGTGCACCTGGGGGTCCTGCTGGCTGCGGAACTGTGGGTCCAGCTGGCTATGGCCTGTGGGTCCTGCTGGCCATGGCCAGCTCCCAGCAGGACCCACAGTGTTGAGGGTGATTTTTAAGTTACTGGGTGGGCACTTGCCTGGGGCAGGGTAAATAGGGTGTATGGGGGGGGGGTAGATGGGATGTGGGGTTCAGCTGTGGGTGTCAGGGTCTCTCACCTCAGTGATGGCAGCTGCCCTTACCAGTACCAGCTCAGCAGGTCCTTGCATGGCCTCCTCCGATCCTGGGGGTGTGAAGTGATGCTCCTGTCCTGGAGTCAAGTAAACTTGCAGCCCAAGCCAGTCATGTGGGTCCCAACTCCCTTGCTGCCCAGGGGTAGACTGACAACACCCAGAGCCCCCAGACCAAATAAAGCAAGGGCCCCCTGTCAGGCCCTGCCCATGACCCATTCCTGGCCCTATCATGACCCACCCCTGGCCCCGCTCCTTCAATTTGTACAAAGTACTACTTTAAAAAAAAAAAAACACTGTTTAACAACAGAGTCTAATGGGACCTGGAGGGGGGTCTTTTTCTAACAGTGTCCCATGGACAGTCTGTTAGAAAGTGTCCCCTCCAGGCCCCATTAGGGACTAGAACATAGTCTAATGGGACCCCCTCTTTGTGCCATGACTCTAACCCCTGCCCCAACCTCTCACAAAGTTGAAATAAAATTGTAGCACTACTCTTACCTTAACTATGGGTGCTGTAGCTGTGGCTGGCTCCCGCATCCCCTGAGGCTGGTTCCTGTGGGTGGCTAGCTGGCACCTGTTGGTGGCTGGCCAGCACCCTGCTGTGGCTGGCTGGATCCCTGGTGTGGGTGGGTAACCGTGGGTGGCTGGCTGGCATCCTGCTGTGGATAGTCACTGTGGCTGGTTTGCTTCTGTGGGTGGCTGGCTGGCTCCCTGCTGTGGGTGGGTCACCGTGGCTGGCTGGCTGGCTCCTGTGGGTGGTTGGCTGGTTTGCTGGTGTGGGTGGGTCACCGTGGATGGCTGGCTGGCACCCTGGCCCTGCTGTGGATGAGTCACCATGGGTGGCTGTCACCCTGGCCCTGCTCTGGGTGGGTCACTGTGGGTGGCTGGCTTCTGTGGGTGGCTGCCTGGCACCCTGCTGTTGGTGGCTGGCCTGGCTCTCTGCTGTGGGTCAGTGGGTGGGTCGGTGGCTGGCTGGCACGGTGCAGCATGCTGTGGGTGACTGGCCTGGCTCCCTGCTGTGGGTGGCTTGCACTGTGCAACCTGCTGTGGGTGACTGGCCCGGCTCCCTGCTGTGGGTCAGTGGGTGGGCAGTCATGGTTGGCACAGTGCACTCTGCTGCTGGTGGCTGGCCTGGCTCCCTGCTGTGGGTCAGTGGCTGGCTTGCACGGTGCACCCTGCTGTGGGTCAGTGGCTGGCTTGCACGGTGCACCCTGCTGTGGGTCAGTGGCTGGCTTGCACGGTGCACCCTGCTGTGGGTCAGTGGCTGGCTTGCACGGTGCACCCTGCTGTGGGTGGGTGGGTGCTGGCCTGGCTCCCTGCTGTGGGTCAGTGGCTGGCTTGCACGGTGCACCCTGCTGTGGGTCAGTGGCTGGCTTGCACGGTGCACCCTGCTGTGGGTGGGTGGGTGCTGGCCTGGCTCCCTTCTGTGGGTCAGTGGGTGGGTGGCTGGCTGGCTGGCACAGTGCACCCTGCTGCAGGTGGCTGGCCTGGCTCCCTGCTGTGGCTGACAGAGAGGGGGTGGGCTGACAGAGGGGAGAGTGAGCTGACAGAGGGGGGGTGGACTGACAGGGGGAAGCTGATAGAGGAGGGGTGGGCTGAGAGTGGGGGTGGGCTGACAGAGCAGGGCTGACGGGGGTGGGCTGAGATGGGGGGGTGGACTGACAGAGGGGGGGCTGACAGAGGGGGGTGGGCTGACAGAGGGGAGCTGATAAAGGAGGGGTGGGCTGACAGAGCAGGGCTGTTGGGGTGGGCTGAGATAGGGGGTGGGCTGACAGAGAGGAGGTGGGCTGACAAAGGGGGGTGGGCTGACAGAGAGGAGGTGGGTTAACAGTGAGGAGGCTAGGGGAGGGGCGCTGACAGAGAGGGGGGTAGATGAGACTTAGAGACCTCAGAAACATGCAGAGAGGCAGGACTCCAGCAAGTGGTCACGACCAGCCCCGCTTGGCCGCATCCACACGTGACCAGCTCCGCCGATCCATTTGCAGGGCGCGCGCAACACAAATGCCCTGTGATTGGCCGAACAGGGTCATGTGCGGCCGCACGCTGTGGAATTCTGGGACTTGTAGTCATGATGCGAGACTCGCATGATGCGAGTCTCGCATCATGACTACAAGTCCCAGAATTCCACAGCGTGCGGCCGCACATGACCCTGTTCGGCCAACCACAGGGCGTTTGTGTAGCCTGCCGCCTACAAGTCCCAGAATGCCACAGCATGCGGCCGTGCATCTGGCCGACTTCATTTAAAAAAAAATGGCAGCGAGGGCCCCTTGCATCCCGGCCCAGCCTGCCCCTGATGGGGAGACGTGACATGCTGTCCGGCAGCCTGAGGGCTGCCGCGGGCCGCTGCGGGCCACCGACGGCCCGCGGGCCGCCGCGGCCCACCGGGCACTTGCCCGGTATGCCCTATGGCCAGTCCGGGCCTGGTCACAACCAGTAGTACCATTTTGGAGGCGTGGCGGCGGAACAACCTCCAACACTACTGCACCTTGTCCTGCATCCTTCCCAGCTGCCAAAAGAGTGACCCAATGGGCCGTGAAAGAAAGGTATCGTTCCTGTCCATGCCTGCTGGACCATGAGTCAGCGGTAATATGCACCTTACCGCTGACCGCCCTGTCCAGCGAGGCATGGACATTGCCTTCCACATGCCGGTAGAGAGCCGGAATCGCCTTCCGTGAGAAAAAGTGGCGTTTGGGAACCTGCCACTGAGGAACCGCACATTGCACAAACTCACGGAAGGGGGCCGAGTCTACCAACTGAAAAGGCAGCAGTTGAAGTGCTAGCAATTTAGCCAAGCTAGCATTCAACCGCTGGGCATGTGGATGGCTGGGAGTGAACTTCTTTTGACGGTCCAGCATCTGGGGCAGGGAAATTTGCCTGCTACAATCGGACGTCGGTGTACTGCTAGCAGAGTGCCCGCAAGTACTTGGCTGTGACACACCTAATTCTACACCTTCATTCCTCTCAGTGCAGGTTTCAGTGGGGTTTGAGATCCCAGCTGATGAGGAGCAAGAAGAGGTCCGCTTTGTTCTTTGGTGTGGGTCTTTAAGGTACGCTTGCCAACGAGCTGCATGGCAGGTCAACATATGTCTGGTCAAGCATGTGGTGCCCAAGCGGCTGATGTTTTGACCACGCGAGATACGCTTGAGACATATGTTGCAAATAGCAGCGGTGCGATCTGATGCACTCGACTCAAAAAAGGCCCACACCAAAGAACTTTTGGAATAATGAGCAGAGGCAGCGCCCTGCACAGGCGGAGCTCTGCAGTGTGATTCAGTCGGTGTGCTGCCCTTACGCTGGCCCCGGAGGGCATCCTGCCTCGTTGGAGATGTGCCTCCTCCTCATCCTCCCCCTCCTCCTCTCTCCTATCAGGCACCCACGTGGAGTCAGTGACCTCATCATCCCCTCCCTCCTCATCACTGAAGCCAATCTGGCAGTATGCTGCAGCTGCTGGAACATGACTGCCAGATTGCTGTCCTTCTTGAGCATCCCCTCTCTCTGCGCTCACGCTACTGCCTTCCTCTATCTGGGTATCATCATCAGACCCTTCAAAACGCTGGGCATCCTCCTGGAGCATGTACCCAACACTGTGCTCAAACAGTTCGGGGGACTCCTCAGGAGGACATGGTGGGTCTAGGGAAGGAGTGACTGATGATGACATTGATATGAGGGAAGAGGACACTTTGGCAGCTGCTTTGCCAGTACCCTGAGCCTGGGTGAGAGAGGATGAGGAGGATGAGGAGGGCTTGGTCATCCACTCTACCAAGTCTTTGGCATGATGCGGCTCAACACGTCCAGCTGCCGAAAATAAGGACAAGCGTGTCCCATGGCCACGTGCTGATGACGATGCACCGCGTCCACGACCAACACTGTTGTCTCTAGACACAGAGCCTGCTTGCCCTCTTTTATTGACTCCTGACTGTCTGCCTCTTCTTGTTGGCCTTCCGGACATAGTAATGGACTGCAGGGAGATGGGAAAACCAGTAATTGGAGTAGTGTATATTGTGCTGGAGGCACACAACACCCACTAACTCCTGCAGATGCCTTTATTAGAGAACACCAACAATAAAGGGTAGATACAGGTGTATACTGTGCTGTGCTGGAGGGACAAAACACCCACTAACTCCTGCAGATGCCTTTATTAGAGAACACCAGCAATAAAGGGTAGATACAGGTGTATACTGTGCTGTGCTGGAGGGACACAAGACCCACTAACTCCTGCAGATGCCTTTATTAGAGAACACCAGCAATAAAGGGTAGATACAGGTGTATGCTGTGCTGGAGGGACACAAGACCCACTAACTCCTGCAGATGCCTTTATTAGAGAACACCAGCAATAAAGGGTAGATACAGGTGTATACTGTGCTGTACTGGAGGGACACAACACCCACTAACTCTTGCAGACGCCTTTATTAGAGAACACCAGCAATAAAGGGTAGATACAGGTGTATACTGTGCTGTGCTGGAGGGACACAAGACCCACTAACTCCTGCAGATGCCTTTATTAGAGAACACCAGCAATAAAGGGTAGATACAGGTGTATGCTGTGCTGGAGGGACACAAGACCCACTAACTCCTGCAGATGCCTTTATTAGAGAACACCAGCAATAAAGGGTAGATACAGGTGTATACTGTGCTGTACTGGAGGGACACAACACCCACTAACTCTTGCAGATGCCTTTATTAGAGAACACCAGCAATAAAGGGTAGATACAGGTGTATGCTGTGCTGGAGGGACACAAGACCCACTAACTCCTGCAGATGCCTTCATTAGAGAACACCAGCAATAAAGGGTAGATACAGGTGTATGCTGTGCTGTGCTGGAGGGACACAACACCCACTAACTCCTGCAGATGCCTTTATTAGAGAACACCAGCAATAAAGGGTAGATACAGGTGTATGCTGTGCTGTGCTGGAGGGACACAACACCCACTAACTCCTGCAGATGCCTTTATTAGAGAACACCAGCAATAAAGGGTAGATACAGGTGTATACTGTGCTGTGCTGGAGGGACACAACACCCACTAACTCCTGCAGATGCCTTTATTAGAGAACACCAGCAATAAAGGGTAGATACAGGTGTATGCTGTGCTGGAGGGACACAATACCCACTAACTCTTGCAGATGCCTTTATTAGAGAACACCAGCAATAAAGGGTAGATACAGGTGTATGCTGTGCTGGAGGGACACAACACCCACTAACTCCTGCAGATGCCTTCATTAGAGAACACCAGCAATAAAGGGTAGATACAGGTGTATGCTGTGCTGTGCTGGAGGGACACAACACCCACTAACTCCTGCAGATGCCTTTATTAGAGAACACCAGCAATAAAGGGTAGATACAGGTGTATGCTGTGCTGTGCTGGAGGGACACAACATCCACTAACTCCTGCAGATGCCTTTATTAGAGAACACCAGCAATAAAGGGTAGATACAGGTGTATACTGTGCTGTGCTGGAGGGACACAACACCCACTAACTCCTGCAGATGCCTTTATTAGAGAACACCAGCAATAAAGGGTAGATACAGGTGTATACTGTGCTGGGGCACACAACACCCACTAACTCCTGCAGATGCCTGTATTATAGAACAGCAAAAAAGTGTAGATACAGGTGTATACTGTGCTGGGGCACACAACACCCAATAACTCCTGCAGATGCCTTTATTAGAGAACACCAGCAATAAAGGGTAGATACAGGTGTATACTGTGCTGGGGCACACAACACCCACTAACTCCTGCAGATGCCTGTATTATAGAACAGCAAAAAAATGTAGATACAGGTGTATACTGTGCTGGGGCACACAAAACCCACTAACTCCTGCAGATGCCTGAGAAAAGAACACACTGTCCCTGCCTATCTAGCTTAGAGAACAGAAATAAAGGGTAGATACAGGTGTATACTGTGCTGGGGCACACAACACCCACTAACTCCTGCAGATGCTTGAGAAAAGAACACACTGTCCCTGCCTGCCTATCTAGCTTAGAGAACAGTAATAAAGGGTAGATACAGGTGTATACTGTGGTGCGGCACACAACACCCACTAACTCTTGCAGATGCCTGAGAAAAGAACACACTGTCCCTGCCTGCCTATCTAGCTTAGAGAACAGCGATAAAGGGTAGATACAGGTGTATACTGCGCTGGAGGCACAAAACACCCTCTAACTCCTGCAAATGCCTGAGAAAGAAAAACACACTGTAGAACACACTGTCCCTGCCTATGTAGCTCTTTCCCTGCACGCCGGAACACACTACACAAGGCCACCGTGCTGGCCGCCGTGTACTAAACCCCCCTGAGCTATGATTGGCCACAGGCATCCTGCCTGTGGCCAATTATGGCTCTCCTCGCTGCCGGCGCTGTGATTGGCCAAGCATGCGGGGTCACAGTGCATGCTTGGCCAATCACAGCGCCGGCATTGCAGTGCGATGGCGCAGTGCATTGTGGGCCGTTCGCGTCACACGAATTTGGCGCAAACGGCCCACAAAGTTCTGGTTTCGCCGAACAGGCGATGTTCGAGTCGAACATGCGTTCGACTCGAACACCGAGTTCATCCCTACTTCTGGTATGTCAGTGTCCATGTTGTGGGACTATGTGTGCACAGCTAGTAAGTATTTTGTGGCTGCAAATATGACCTGGAGGTTCTTCGTGTTCGCCTGCCATTAAAATGAATGGGACCCGCCGCGAACCTGCGGTTCGCAAACATTTGCACGTTCACGAACTGTCTCATCAGATGTGCGTCCATCACTATTGGTCAATGGTGTCACAGGGTATATCAGGTGATGTTATTGATCACTGTACGAGAGGCCTCCCTCTACACATCAGGCTCTACCACAAGGTACGTGACAATGACTATCACAGTATGTAGTGTGGACCACCGCAGTGAGCATCCGAAACAGCCTTCCAGATATCAGATATTGCACACTTAAATCATACCAACCTGGACCAATGTAAGTTTGCTGAAAAGATAATTCCTGGAGTTCCATTTTAACTTTTCCCAAATTATGGTACTGTATAGAGATGAGCAGATGGTTTGTTCCAAATTAAGGTTCAGACCAAACTTTGGCTGTTTGAGCATTCAGACAAATGCCTGAACTTTTGCCCATGCGATCCTTGTTAGGCAGCATCATATGTAAAAGTGATCAGGGAATCTGCTCCCACTAGGGGGCAGACTGGACAACCAGGAACTGATAACAGCTGAAATTAGGCCATGGCATTAGCCACAGAGGAGACACAGGTGGCTACAAGGAATCTGGGTTGAGCTGCATACCCGACAACACTGGTAGATGGAACCCAGGGTGTGGGCTAACTGGCAATGTTCCGGCCGAATTTATGCTCAGTCCGAACTGCTCGCCCAACACTAACAGCAAGCCTGCATGCTCAGATTAAGGGGCTGCTTTGGATTTTCAGGGTACCTCACACATTTTTCTTTTTGCATAGGGTACCGCCTTAAAACCCATACCAGACTCAAAGGGTCTGGTATGCATTTTTTTGGGTTAAGAGGCACTCTGTAGTAAAAGTAGAGTTGGCTGAATGGTTCGGACCGAGCAAAAGTTCGGCCCAAACATCGCCTGTTCACCCATTTGGCGAACACCTGAATTTGTGGGGGGGCTTGGCCGGATTTTTTCTCACTCAGCACCCCACAGTGCACTGCACGCTTTACAGCGCACTCTAGAGCCCTAATTGGAAGAAGCAATGCACCTGACCACGGGTCAGGTGCAAGGCTTTTTCTCCATAAGGACACAGAGCACTGTTAGAGCCCTAAATGGACAAAGTCATGATGACTTTGCCCAATCATGGCTCAGTGCTCATAGTTCCACCCACACTATAAAAGTTTCCTTCCCACAGGACGCTTTTCCAGTGTGTTGTATTCATGTACATAAATATAGTAACCCTTAAGTACAGGGTGCTAAAAGTTTATTATTTTTTATTATATTATTATTTTATTATCTTTTGTCTTTTAGCACCCTGTACTTAAGGCTTACTATATTTATTTCCATGTATACATATTCTTGTAGGTTTAATATAGGATATACAAATTATACATTTATATAGTTATGGTGATTATACGTGACGTTTATTATGGATTAGGCATTGGAATATATACATCTTCCCAAAAAACAACGTTTCATGAGTCATGATTGACATTTCAACCAGTTTTAGATGTGCATACCAATTATTTATGGAAACATGTGAAGTTACTTGTTCAATTTTATTCTGTGATATGTAATTGGTTTGTACTTTCATCTATGTACGGTTCAAGATAACTACAAAAGTATTCCATTTGCTTGAGAGCCCTGGATGGGAGATTTCTTGGAGGGCAGTGGCCTGTAGACATCTTGGCAAGATTTGTATGCCTGTGCTGGCCCTTGGACTTACCTTTTCCAGGTGCTCTCTATCTCTTGATTTGATTGTGTATGGGGAAGTGGCCTCAATGGTACTCATTTTCCATTGGTCACCTTCTCCTATATATATACCTGTACACGGCCAAGCCATGCTACACTAGCTATGATTAAGCACCAATCCAAGGTGTGAAGCCGTTTGTGTCCCCCTTTCTGTACAGTATGGACTGACTGTTTTTCTGGATTTTAAATACCAATAGGTGTTGCGTCGGAGTGCGGCCTTCCAGGTCTATTTTTTCATTCCTTGATCTCTTGCAGAGCCTGCACCTGTGTGCCTTATTAGGGCATGTATTCCATGGAACTCCTGTTTGAGAGCGCCAATCCTTTTCTCTTTGTCTCAATAGTGTGACAGTATAGTGTGAGTATTAGGGATGAGCCAAACACCCCCCTGTTCGGTTTGCACCAGAACCTGCGAACAGACCTAGAGTTCGCGTGAACTTTAGAACCCTATTAAATACAATGGACACGACCGTTCGAAATCTAAAGTGCCAATTATAAAGGCTTATATGCAAGTTATTGTCATAAAAAGGGTTTGGGGACCTGGGTCCTGCCCCAGGGGACATGTATCAATGCAAAAAAAAGTTTTAAAAATTGACGCTTTTTTCGGGAGCAGTGATTTTAATAATGCATAAAGTGAAACAATAAAAAGTGAAATATTCCTTTAAATTTCGTACCTGGGGGGGGAGGGGGGGTGTATAGTATGCCTGTAAAGCAGCGCTTGTTTCCCTTGCTTAGAACTGTCCCTGCACAAAATGTCATTTCTGAAGGAAAAAAAGACATTTAAAACCACTCGCGGCTATAATGAATTGTCGGCTCCCGTCAATACAGAGAAAAGTAATTGATAAAAAAAGAAAATAAGGGGAACCCTTCATCAAATAAAAAAAAAATTACGTGGGGTTCCCCCCAAATATCCATACCAGACCCTTCAGGTCTGGTATGGATTTTAAGGGGAACTCCACCCAAATAAAAAAAAATGGTGTGGAGTTCCCCCAAAAATCCATACCAGACCCTTTATCCAAGCACGCAACCTGGCAGGCCGCAGCCCCCGCCTACGTCTTGGCTGAGCGGACCTGATGGGGATCTTCCTCTTCAGTGTAAAAAAATGAATAGACCCGCCCCTTCTCACGTTCCCCATCAGGTCCGCTCCTGATGGGGAACGTGAGAAGGGGCGGGTCTATTCATTTTTTTACACTGAAAAGGAATTTCCCTATCAGGTCCGCTTAGCCAATGATGAAGGCGGGGTCTGAGATCGCCGCGGACACTGGATTACATCGCTGGAATGTGTTTTTATTTTTTTATTTTTAATACAGGACTTTTCCAAGGTGTCTGTGTTTTTTTTACACTTTCTTCGTGAAATGGTAGGGGTACAATGTATCCCTTACCAATTCACATGGGGGGGCCGGGATCTGGGGGTCCCCTTTGTTAAAGGGGTCTTCCAGATTCCGATAAGACCCCTGCCCGCAGAACCCCACAACCACCGGGCAAGGGTTGTGGGGATGAGGCCCTTGTCCCCATAAACATGGGGACATCCTCCCCATGTTAAGGGCATGTGGCCTGGTACAGTTCAGGGGGGGGGGCGCTCTCTCGTCCCCCCCTCTTTTCCTGCGGCCTGCCAGGTTGCGTGCTCGGATAAAGGGTCTGGTATGGATTTTTGGGGGAACTCCACACCATTTTTTTTTAATTTGAGGTGGAGTTCCCCTTAAAATCCATACCACACCTGAAGGGCCTGGTATGGATATTTTGGGGGAACCCCACGCATTTTTTTGTTTTAATTTGCAGCAGGGTTCCCCTTAATATCCATACCAGACCTGAAGGGCCTGGTAATTGAATTTGGGGGGACCCCCACGCATTTTATTTTTTTTATCAATGACTTTTCTATGTATTGCCGGGAGCCAACAATTCATTATAACCGCGAGTGAGTTTTAAATGACTTTTTTTCCTTTAGAAATGACACTTTGTGCAGTGACAGTTCTAAGCACGGGAAACAGGCGTGACTTTACAGGCATACTATACACACACCCTAGGTTCGAAATTTAAAGGAATATTTCACCTTTATTGTTTCACTTTAAGCATTATTAAAATCACTGCTCTCGAAAAAACTGTCGTTTTTAAAACTTTTTTTTGCATTGATACATGTCCCCTGGGGCAGGACCCGGGTCCCCAAACACTTTTTATGACAATAACTTGCATATAAGTCTTTAAAATTAGCACTTTAGTTTTTTCCCATAGACTTTTACAGGGTGTTCCGTGGCTTTTCGAATTAGTGCGAACACCCCAAATTGTTCGCTGTTCGACGACCATGTGAACAGGCAATGTTCGAGTCGAACATGAGTTCGACTCGAACTCGAAGCTCATCCCTAGTGAGTATAGTGTGAGTATAGTCTGTCAGTATAGTGTGAGTAAAGTGTAGTGTGTCAGTACAGTGTGAGTATAGTGTGAGTATAGTGTAGTGTGTCAGTATAGTGTGAGTATAGTGCAGTGCATGGATCCTAAAACTTTTGCCCTCCAGCTGTTGCGGAATTACACATCCTATGAGGCATTGTGAAACTGTGCCATTCAAATACATGACTAGGCATGATGGGAATTGTAGTTCCTGAACAACTGGAGGATCATAGTTTGAAGACCCCTGGTGTAGTGTGTGAGTATACTGTGTCAGTATAGTATGAGTATAGTGTATAAGTATAGTGTGAATATAGTGTGAGTATAGTGTAGTGTGTCACTAAAGTGTGAGTATAGTGTGTCAGTATAGTGTGAGTATAGTGTAGTGTGCTAATGTAGTGCAGTGATTAACACAGTATTACATAACATTTAGTGCTCTATACATTGGCGAATATTTTTTTATTTTTTTTGGGTTGCTGTGTGTTTTTGTTTTTTTTTGTCCCCTGCCTTCCCCCTTTTTATTAAATTGTCAGCTACAGTTTTTCTGACTGCAACACTGGTGTTCCCTCTTTTTATTTATTTTTTATAGTTTTTCCATTTCTGTCTGCACCAAACACCACTTTTCATTCAAAAAAGTGCATCCAATTACACATTTCCCCGTTTCTATTAAATTTGTGTAATAAGCCCCCCATCATGTCTTGGAGACCAACAAGGAGAGGCAGACACTATGAGGAGCCCAACAGCATCTGTGTCCACAGGCAAAGGTGGACATGGTCCGTCCTCAGGCAGGGCACGTTTGTTTCTGCTTAGTAATGTTGCCCGTGCTATCCAGCCACACCATGCAGAGGAGGTGGTGGCCTGTCCTACTAAATCATTCTCATCCTCTATGACCCAAGCTGATACTAGTGCGCAGTCCACCGATATTTGAACACATCATCAGCCATTTGCTTCTTGAGGATGCACAGAAATGACATTGGTTTTGAGGTAGAAGAAGGGAGTAGCATGAGCCAACATCAAATTGGCAGTCATGTTCCCCCTGCTGCAGTGTATTGCCAAGTTGGCTCCAGTGATTAGGAGGTCACTGATGCGACATGGGTACCAGATAAAGCAGAGGAGGAAAGTGGGGGGAGAAACAACCCTAAGGAGGCAGGATGTCCTCCAGAGGCAGCCATCATGGAACAGTAGAGAGCAGCCACATTATTCCACCAGGTTGTGGAGCTGTTATCTCCCGGCCTACTTCCCACAGCTCAGCTGTCTGTGACCTTTTTAGCACAGGTGCAGCCGATCGCACTGTTGCAATTTGCAATCTCTGATCAAGTGTGGCCAAAACACCAGCCATTTGGGTACCACATGCTTGACAAGGCATTTAACCTCCCACCATTTAGCTTTTGGCAAGAGCATTTAAAAGCCACACACAGGGACACAATTCTTCTCCTCCTCACTCCTCACCTTACATGTCTACCCCCGCTATATCTCAGCTATGAGGAAAGATTAGAGGAACTGAAGTTATTCACTCTTGAGAAGAGGAGAATAAGAGGGGATATGATCAACATGTACAAATATATAAGGGGTCCATATAGTGAACTGGGTGTTGAGTTATTCACTTTACGGTCAACACAGAGGACACAGGGGCACTCTTTACGTCTAGAGGAAAAGAGATTTCATTTCCAAATATGGAAAGGTTTCTTCACAGTAAAAGCTGTGAAAATGTGGAATAGACTTCCTCCAGAGTTCTGGCCAGCTCAGTAGATTGCTTTAAAGAAAGGCCTGGCTACTTTCCTAAATGTACACAATATAGCTGGGTACTAACATTTCTAGGTAAAGTTGATCCAGGGAAAATCCAATTGCCTCTCGGGGGATCAGGAAGGATTTTTTTCCCCTGCTGTAGCAAATTGGAGCATGCTCTGCTGGGGTTTTTTGCCTTCCTCTGGATCAACTGTGGGTATAGAATTAGGTAAATTGTACGAATTTTTTTATTTTGTTCATTTTTTTATGTTTGAACTTGATGGACTTGTGTCTTTTTTCAACCTGACTTACTATGTAACTATGTAACTATGACCTCTCAGCAGCCTCCACTGACAGGGATGATTGTATAGCAAAGGGTGTCACAGGTCCTTGCAACATGTCTGCCAGCATCACACCACCAGCTGTAAAGTATAGCAGGCAAATTTGTCTGCCCCAGCTGCTGTAGTGAAAAAAAATATACTCCCTGCCACCCACATGCCCAGCGTCTAAATTGCAGCTTGCCCAAATTTCTGGCTTTACAACTTCTGCCTTTCCATATGGTGGATTCTGCTCCATATTAATCTTGGCCTGAGTGTACTATAATTTGGCTTCTTCACATAAGGCTTGCTCTCTGTGGTGCAAAACTTTGTTATTTCCATACAAAGTCTGCCAAAAGAGACACCAGAATTTATCCAAAAAATCTCTACTCTTGTTCTGAATGCACTAAATTGTAACCTCATCATACAGACTGGCTCCCCAGGCTGTTTACAAAATAAAGAAAGCTTGCAAGGAAAATCAATTTAAATGTATTTTTTTTTCCTTATAAATGTCAGTTTTGCTGCAGCAGGTTCTATACACGGTACAGATCAGCCACTTTACTGCAGACTAAGGGGACCCCCCCCCCCCCCCCCAGACACTACATTTAAAGGAATTTTAAATTTTTATTGTTTCACTTTAAGCATCATTAAAATCCCTGCTCTTTTTTAAAAGTTATTTTTTGCATTGTCACATGTCCCCCAGGGCAGTCCCAGGCCCCCCCCCCCCTACCCTTCTTATGACCAATAACTTGCATATTGTTATAAGTGTGTAGTGGTATAAGAATATGGTTGTGATGTATACGTGGAAAATATAATAGAAGTAATAGACAGTTCCTCCAGCCGTTTACGGCAAATATGAAATAACTTAATAAACAATATAAATTTAGTTCAGACACTCGATAGTATACCACAACTTTTCTGAATTCTTAAAGCTATGGTGATTGCTTACCAAATATACAAATATATCCCAATAATATTAATAAATAAAGATTTTTTTTTAAATGCATGTATATTTATATATCTAATTACTGGTGATTTGTATTTCAAATACACAATCAAAAAAATAACACAATCAAAATGCAATTACTTTTAGATTTTAAATGCAAACACAGACGCTTATAGAACCTAAAAATGTTAAGAACTGTGATACAAAAATAACAAAATAAAATACCTAACACTCTTGAAAAAGTTTCCCAATCTCTGCAGCAGCAGGAGAGAAAGAAACCACTCAAAAGAGCAAAACAATTACCACAATTGAATATGTTCTAAAGAAAATAGATTTGCTGAAATAGCAGGAACAATAAACAAACCACCTGGTCTATACCGCCAATAGCAACCTAGTTACAATACAGATCTGCACCCAATTTCACCATACACCATACAATTTCTGGATACAAAATAGATGAATATGTGGAAAAATTTTGTAGATCAATTCAACCTACACAATGTAAATAATGAATATATAAAAAAAACTCTTGCAATAAAATACAATTCCTATGCTTTTGGAAGCAAAGAGAGTTAGTAACGATACTTAGTCTTTTCAGATATCAGCAGTGGTCAGCGAGCAGTACTTCCTTCTCAGTGGGATCAAGAAACTGTCTCTCCATTTCCTAGCCTCATTATCAAATTTTATACGATTTGAGACTATTGTCTGTATTATTTCACAATATTGACTGTTTTCTGATTGACGAGTCAAATGAGGGCAGAGAATCAGGTTGCCCTGTAAAATTTGATATGGAACTTTTAATTTGTTAATATGAGCCATATTGAAGGTGATATGATGGCTGCTTTCCTTTATAACTTATCTGGTGCATTGTGTTATAATTACAATCTACTGGTTATAGGAAAATTGGATCTTTGCGGTTATCAGTCAATAACACCTTTTCCTATAATATCTTGATAATATTTAGTCAAAAGTTATATTGAATTCCATTTGTAGGAACATATCATGTCCTTTGTTTTATGGTGTCTCATGAAATTACACTTGTGACCTGCCAGATGACACATTTATGTTTATGAATAGAAGATAATTTCAATATTTTCCCATTGATAACTTCCATCCTTAGTTTATTACAACTTGCTTGATTAGGTTGTTGATCTTAGCTATGACTGGGTCCCTTGAATATAACAATTCCAAGAAATGTAATATATATATATATATATATATATATATATATATATATATATATATATTGTTTCTATATATTCTGGAATTTTGTCTTGAGGTTGTAACTGAACTCATTTGGGTAGGTATTGAACTATATGGTCCCACTATTGTCTATTTTTTAAAGCTGAGTAAACACTGGTTGTCTTTGGGGAGGGTCAAAGTCCAGACTCTTTTTAGCCTCAGAACAATAAGGGTAGTCAATTGTCTTGTCTGGGTTATCAACACTTCTCATACAAAACTGTAATATCCCTCAGCCTTGGGTCTCCCTTGATTAAATACTTTTATTTGCTGATATGGAGGTGAACGTCTCCCATCATTGTATTATTTTGCTGCATGGTTATACAAGTTTGAAACCTTATTTGCAATTCTAAACTGGGTCAAAACAGATGCTGGTGTTCAAAGTCTATTCTGTGTATGTTATAAGATCTTTCCTTTGTCAGCTAAGTATCTTGGATTAATTATCTATTGTCCAAAAGCTTTTCCTGTCTCAGGAAAGCGTGAGAAGTTTTTCTCCAAAGGTTTTATGGGTCACGTATTAATACATGATTTATGCTTTTTTTTATGTATCAATACCATAACAATATAAACCTTCAAAATGGGGACTTTTGATTTTCCAAGTTCATGCCCCATATACTTTAATAGGGTTTGCGGTTCGGGTCCGAACTTTTGCAATGTTCGAGAGTTCTGCAACAAGTCGAACCGGGGGGGTGCGGCCCATCTCCAAGTTAAAGTAACATTTACAAAAGAAGAAATTATACTGTTTAAATTACCAGTAAACAATGTTTCATTGGTTCTTAAAAAAAAGGAACAGCACACAGACCTCTTTCAAGGTCCCCCTGAATTTGAAGGGGTCTTTGTACAATTTTTTTTTTTTTTAAACAGATACCATAATGGAAATGTCATTTACCAGCAAATAAACACCATTATTTCCTTTGTTGTTATCAGTGTTTTAAAAAATCACTACTCCCAGACAAAAGGAATTTTTAAAAACATTTTTTTTTGCACTGGTACATGTTACCCAGTGCCCATCTCTAGCTATATTCTTAACAACCCTTTATCTACTAACCCAGAAAATGGCCATTTGTTATTTGAAAGATTCAGCTCTTATTGATTTCAATGGGGTTCTGCTTTGGCACTCAGACTTCTTGGATATTTACCAAACCCTGCTTCAACTTAAAGTGGTTGTAAACCCTTTACAACCACTTTAACCACTTAAGACCCGGACCATTATGCAGCTTAAAGACGTGGCCACTTTTTGCGATTCGGCACTGCGTCGCTTTAACTGACAATTGCGACGTGGCTCCCAAACAAAATTGGCATCCTTTTTTTCCCACCAATAGAGCTTTCTTTTGGTGGTATTTGATCACAAAAATAAAGCGTCAATTTTGAAAAAAATTCTATATTTTTTACTTTTTGCTATAATAAATATCCCCAAAAAATATATTAAAAAAAAATGTCCTCAGTTTAGGCCGATACGTATTCTTCTACATATTTTTGGTAAAAAAAAAAAAATCGCAATAAGCGTTTATTGATTGGTTTGCGCAAAATTTATAGTGTCTACCAAATAGGGGATAGTTTTATTGCATTTTTATTAATAATTTATTTTTCTAGTAATGGCGGCGATCAGCGATTTTTATTGTGACTTCGACATTATGGCGGACACACAGGACACTTTTGACACTATTTTGGGACCATTGTCATTTTTACAGCAAACAGTGCTATAAAAATGCACTGGTTACTGTAAAAATGACAATGGCAGTGAAGGGGTTAACCAGGAGGGGGCGCTGTAGGGGTTAAGTGTGCCCTGGTGTGTGTTTCTTACTGTGGGGGGCGTGGCTTAGCGTGTGACATCACTGATCGTCGTTCCCTATGACAGGGAGCAATCGATCAGTGACAGGCTCACTAGGAAGCACGGGGAGAGGTTTGTTTACACTTACCTCTCCCCGTTCTTCCTCTCTGTGACCTGATCGTGGGACACCGGTGGCTGTTCCCACAGGGACTGTCACAGAGAAGAGGGCCGGGTTGCGAGCTTTCCCGCCGGCGGCGCACTCGCGACCCACTGCTGGGATCTTAAAGGGGACGTACCTATATGCCCTTGTGCCCAGTCGTGCCATTCTGCTGACGTACATCGGCGTGCGGCGGTCCTTAAGTAGTTAACCTACAGGTAAGCCTAGATTAAGGCTTACCTGTAGGTGCTTGAAATATCTCCTAAACCTCCACAGATATTTACTAAAATTGCGGGCGCCGCTGTCTACGGCGCATGCGCCGTTCCTGATTGAGGCCATGCCGTCACTGGTGGCTCCCGCGTGCATGCGCGGGAGTGACGTCATCGCGGCTCCGGCCAATCACAGTGCCGGAGCCGCGAAACCCGGAAGTAACCCCCGGGCGAGATGTCGGCTGCCTGAGCATTGGAAGAGGATGGCTGCGGGGGCTTCGATCGGAGGTGAGTGTTACATAATGAGCTAGTATGCTATGCTAGCTAACTAAAGGGAAAATTAGCTTGACATTTCAAAAGCATATCCTCCTTTAAAGATATGTTTAGAGCATGGGATTTTGAAAAGTTTATTTGTAAGTTTGTTAAAGATTTAAAGTTTGTTAAAGATGTATGTTTGTTAATCCGGATCCGTAAGAAACATTAGAACATCGTCTGCAAAGGCAGCTAGCTTGTAAGTGCAATCGGAGGTAGTGACTACATCAATATCAGAATTCATCCATAGCTGGTGGAGCAATGGCTCTAGGGTTAAGATAAAAAAGTGGACAGGGGGAAACCCTGACGGGTTCCATTTGATATAGAAAAGGCATTCTATAGGTGCCCGTTGACTCAAACTTTTACCGTGGGAAACGAATATAGTGCTAAAATAAAGCCCAACATATGGTCTAGGCTCTCGTAGGCTGAGCATTTTAAGCACCTCTGTCATGTAGTCCCAGGCCACTGTATTGAATGCCTTCTCAGCATCCAAAGAAAGAAAGAATTCTGGCTGGTGAGAGAAAGAAAGACAATGATGTATGTTGATAGCTTTCAGGGTGTTATCTCTCGCGTTCCTTCCTGGTATGAAGACTACTTGATCAAGAGATATAAGTTTAGAGAGTATAGGAAGTAGATAAAAAAATAAAATAAAATTGGATGTCTACGTTTATTAGTGAAATTGGTCAATTGGTCTGATTTGTAACCAAAGAGGGGTCTTTACCTGTCTTGGGAATTACAGTTATATGGGCCTCTAATAGATCTCAAAAAGATGGAGCATGGGAGGATAGGGAGTTAAAGGCCTTTAAAAAATGGGATAGGAGTGCATCTGAGAAAGTCTTATAATAACCTACCAACAAACCGTCTAGGCCTGGGCTCTTCCCTGGTTTCAATTGTTTAAAGCACCAATGTAGCTTCCTCTGTAGTGAGAGGGCGTTCTAGATATTTAGCCTCAGAAGTTGCCAAGAGTTTAGGGCTGTATTGACGCACAAATTCAGTAATCAACTTATGCCTAGCAACACCATCATCAGACAGCTCTGAGGAGGACATGTTGTAGAATTTAAAATAATATTGTACAAATTGGTTTGTTATATCCTCGTTGGTGACCACTGTGCAACTGGAAGAATCAGTTAAAAAATGTACTGTTGTAGCTACATTTTTGGATTGAAGTGCTCTAGCCAGGAGTTTCCCTGACTTGTTTCCATATTCGTGAAACATTTTTTAGGAAAGGATATATTTGCATTTTATTGTTTTACCCAATTCTTCAAGAAGATTGGTCCTAGCCTGTAAAAGGTCTTGTAACCATTTTGCTGCATGTGACTGCTTGTGTGCTCGTTCAAGCAAATAAATATGAGTGGTCAGGTCATTAATACGAGTCTGTTTTTCTTTCTGTCACTTGGTAGCTAAAGCAATCAGCTCAACTCTAATAACAGATTTGTGGTCTGCCCACTGTGTCATTGACAATACTTCAGGGAAGTCGATTTCAATTAAGTATTGCTGTAAGTGCTGATGTACAGAGGATACAACTACAGGGTGAGTCAACAGTGAAGGGTCAAGATGCCATATCGAGGGACAGGAAGTCCAGGAACATTAAGGTCATAGAGATAGGGTGGTGATCAGATAGGTACATAGGGTCGTTAGACGTGTTATGTAGTAGTGGGAGGTCTCTTTGGGTGAGAAAAAAATAATCTATTCTGGTATATCGATGATGGAAGGCTAAAAAGAAGGTGTAATATTTTACCTTTGGTAATGTATACCATGTGTCATAGAAAAGTAGCTTTCTTAGCTGTGTTTTGATCGCTCGTAACGCCTTGTATGGTAAAGAGGAAGTCCCATTAGATGTATCCTGGATGGGATTGAGAGAGAGGATGAAATCACCTCCCAGAATGGAAGGGTGTGAGAAGTTGTAAAGTTGAATGGAAAAAGGAGACCTGTTGGGTGTTCAGAGAATAAATGTTGGCTAGTATAATGGGTTTCCCTTGAATCTCCACACTTATGGGTTTCCCTTGAATCTCCCCACTCCGCAGGGATTTTCAGCTGTGCCACAGATGAGAGATGCAGGCCATGGATGTCTCTCCATTGGTGGATACCAGATGAGATGAGCAGTAGGACCCAGTGGAGCTTATGATGGTGCAGACTGTACACAGCAGAAAACAGGTTGCAATGGAAAGTGTAGCAGGCTTGATACAGCACGTAGGAGGTATTGCAGACTGGAACAGCAGGTAGGTACTGCAGGTTGGTACAGCAGGCTGGGTACTGCAGGTAGGCATCAGGGCAGATCACAGAAGACAGGGTGAATCAGGAGGCATAGTCAGGGACATATGCCAAAGTCAGTAAGCCAGTGGTCAGCAGACATAAGAGCAGAGACATGGTCAGGCAAGCCAAGGTCATACACAGGACAGGAGACAGGAGCAGATCCATAGGCAATCCGAGGTCAGCGCTGGGAGAGAGACAAGAGGTATCCAAAGGCAGGAAGGGTCGTAAACAGGAGATCAGAAGTGTAAGCACACACAGGAACAGGAAACAGGAAGCTGAAGAACAGTCAGCAATGTCCATGAGCCACAGTCACTCTTTTAAAGGCCAGAGGGCGCCAAGATCTGACATGCATTGCGTGCACGAGCACACACACAGCTTTGTGCAGGTGCTGCCATATTGGAAATTGGCCACTGTGCAAGGCCTATGGGCAACTTTTTTCTGGCTGGTCTTGACACATGGGCTAGGTACAGTGTACACACCCCTATTACTTTACCATTAAAGTACTGGATATGACTGACAGGGATTGCGTATAAAAATGAGAGCTGAATCCTGTGGATGAAGTTGTGCCTACATCTGCTGGAGTAACATTTGACCGACAGAGCGGTACTTAGGGTGCTCCATCCATAAACTGACAGAGATAGTACCTCCATTTCAGTAAAAGATTTATCTTCCGGGTCACATTTAAATTATGTGGTGTATAACTGAAAAACATATCCCTGTGAGCCATCAGCCCGATAATAAGTAGTGGCAAGGGTTAATTACTGTAGAAGTACAAATAAGGTATAAAGTACTTTCAAATGGGAAAGAAATGTGAGCATGAGGAGAAAGTGTAGAAGGAATGATGATATATTCCCTTAAAGGATCACAATAAGCACTAAAAAATGTGCAATATGCAGCCTATATCCTTAGGCTTACTCTGGATAATGTAGGAAACCAGACACAGCAGGAATCCGGGTGCAGACCTAGATAATGGTGTAGTCCTAGGGATAACCTTTATGGATGAGTTAGGGAGTGAAATAAGTTCTTCCTTCCATTGGGTATATAATCTTACATAGGGATGGTGGATGGTGGAAACTGGACTCTAAGGCACACAGAAAGGGGGCAATGGGAGGTAAATAGTCTCCAAAGGGTGTGAACTAATGTAATAAAGGATGGGATGAAGTTAGTTAACTGGTAGCAATAGATACAACAAAGTAGGGACAGCTCAATAAAAATAAATGATGCAAATGTGGGTGAAGTAGGGAAGAGGTTAGGCCCCTAACTGTTACATTGTGATGTGAAGGACGAAACATCAATGGTCTCGGAGTGGCCTCTGGTGATCCGGGGATTTTTTGGGGCTTGAGCCCTGCTGCGGTCCCAGGAAGATGAACTGAAAATTCCCTCTGGATAGCGAATGGTGGTGTCTGTGCCTCTGGTCTTGAGCTTCCATAGGTTCTCCACAAGACAGGGTGTTCCTCGAAGAAGTCAGGTAAAAATCGACATACCAATTTGGTACATCATTCAGTGGGATGTCCAGGATCTGGCAGAATTGTTACAGATCTTCTGGGACACATAGAAGGGCTGTACGGCCTTGGGTTGAGGCTGAGAGGCAAAATGGAAATTTCCAGCGGTAATGTATGCCTTTGAAGCAGACCCCTGGTGAGCGGCAGTTTTTCCATCTCCTGCACTTGAACAGCCAGCGCTTGGATGTCATGGCGCAGATCCGTAATGGTGGCTGACAGGGTGTCTTTGATGTCCACCACAATACTGCGGCGGTCGCCCAGACTGGGCTGCTACTGTTGGAGTGTAGATCCATTTGGAGAGTAGGGAATAGAGCTAGCTGATCTGCGCCAGATTTTAAGGAGAAATTGAGTTTGTGTATGTCCCTGAGAAGAAGCAGCCATGCTGCTTATCTGTGTGCAGAAGATCGCAAGGATGCTTTGGCTTAGCCTGCCACTAGAATCCCAAAGAGGGCAGGATCAGATAGCTGAGGAGCTGTGGGATTATTTTCCCATGAAAAATCCTAAAGAAAGCCTCTGATGGTGCTATATCCTCTGTGGACAGGAACCTCCAGAGTTGAGTGTCCATCTTCCTCCGAGGTCAAACCTCGCCTCCGATTCATCTCATTTTTAAAAGTTTTTTATTTTTTTTCTACATCACTACTGCTTACTAATTACTCAGTTGAAATAATCTATTCAAATTCAAACATTTCAGGCCAATACTTTAGTTAAGAAAAAAAAAATGTTTTTTTATATAGAATTATGTACTGATATGCAAAATTGAGTCTGCTGTATTGTAAATGATACAAAATGTATAAATTATGTACAGAATTGTGTATTGAGAAATGTACACATGACATTAAAAGTATCGAAATTAAGAGCCCTCCATTTGCAGAATTCTTGTTTTTGCATTGACACATCCCAAACCACTTATAATGGTTTGTGTCTCTACACAGAGGATAACACCAGAGCTTGTTGTAAAGTAAACCAATTAAAGTAAGAATTGTCATCATGTTTGTTTTTTCTCTTAAAATTAATGATTCAGACTTGCTTAAACATAACTTTGGAACTCTGTCCAAGGATTACAAATCTACCAGTGGGGTAGCTGGCAAAGTCTAAGACCATGTGGGATTGATGAGTATGTAACCTATTTAGAGCATAAGAGAACAGGAGAAAATATAAATATATAATCACACTACTTGTTATCCTATTTCAATAGAGTTAGATGTAAAAAAAAATATATATATATATATATATATATATATATACACAATATATATAAATATATATATATATATATATATATATATATATATATATATACATACACACACACAGAGTATCTCACAAAAGTAAGTACACCCCTCACATTTTTGTAAATATTTTATGATTTTTGTTGACTTGCAACAGATGTGGGATGTTTTAATGAACACTAATTTGGTGGATGGATTTATAATTATATCACTACATTGATTGGAAATACCGTATATCCTCGAGTATAAGCCGACCCGAATATACAGTAAGTCGAGGCACCTAATTTTACCACAAAAAAATGGGAAAACGTATTGACTCGAGTATAAGGCTAGGGTGTCCATCTGCATGCCTCACTGTGCCTCACTTTGCCTCAGTGTCCATGTGCATGCCTCACTGTATCCATGCCTCACTGTGTACATGCCTCACTGTGTCCATGCCTAGACTGACGTTTAACGTGGGTGTCTATCGGGTGGACTAGACCTACTTACGTGCTGTACTTGAGACCATAGGATTACACACACACACACACACACACGTTGGCTTGGATCATGGTATTTTACTCAGATCCAAGTGCACAAGTGAAGGTTAATGGATTCCTCTCCCCCAGATTCCCGATCAGAAATGGCACGAGACAGGGGTGCCGGCTTTCGCCTATCCTTTTTGCCTTAGTGCTAGAATCGTTTCTGCGCACTGTAAGGGGAAACATCAACATTAAAGGATTGACGGTGGGTCATACAGAGCACAAACTCTCAGATATATGCTGACAACGTGCTATCCCACCTCACAGAACCCCTGATCTCACTGCCAAATCTGATGTGGGAACGCCAACATTTTGGGTTGCTTTCTAATTTTAAAATTAATTACGCAATATCGGAGATACTTCCCATCCAGATGCCGCCCTCACTAGCTGATCGGTTGCAAACAGCCTTCCCGTTTACCTGGGCTAAGTCATCCCTGAAATATCTAGGCATCCGGTTAACAGATAGATTTGACGCCCTCTATGCTGCCAATTCCCCCCCCCCATTGCTAACCACAGTGAAAAATGACTTGGCTAATTGGACTAAGACAGCCCTTACTTGGATGGGAAGACTGGCCGTAGTAAAGATGAACATCATCCCACGCATACTGTTCTACATGCAGATGATACCCATGTCCCTCCCTAGAGGTTTTTTCATCCAGGTGTCTAGTCTGATATCGAAATTTATATGGCACGACCGGAGACCGAGAATTGCACTTAGGTTGTTGACACGCCCGAGGGAAGCGGGGGGTCTGGCCTACCAGATAGTCAAAGGTATCATATGGCACTCATCCTGCAGAGGATACTCAATTGGCTCTTCCACACTACCTCCAAACTCTGGGTTTCCCTGGAGAAGTATATGGCGGGCAGGAACCTATCTTATGCCCCATGGGTGTCCCGGGAGCACAGGCGGCTGTCAGAATTTACTTCCCCACTGACGACTCAGGCCTTAGGAATCTGGGATCGGCTCAATGCTAGACTGGCACTGGGAGGCTTTTTGTGGTTCCCGCCGGGGGAACAAGTGGCTTTTTTTGGGCCCTGGGTCGACGATGGTAGGGCTAGCTGTGGTGAGCTTCTGCAGGATGGTAAACTCTTACCCCTGGAGACACTTGGAGAACGGAACGGGAGCTTCCCCATGGACTTTTGGCGCTACAGGCAATTACACCATTTCTTTGTGACTCACGGGGACTCCATACGGGACATCTCTACGCTCAAACCCTTTGAACGCCTCTTTATAGAAGAGGAAACGATCCCACATATGATCTCTGAACTTTACCACTTACTTAGCTTTATGGCCTCTAAGCAGAAACCTGCATTTGTTAGGGCTTGGGAACGGGATTTAGAGACGGTTTTCACCCCCCACCCAATTGTCACACCTATACCAATTCACCCGATCCAGCTCCATTGATTCCAAAACCCAGGAAACAAATTATAAAATATTGTCGTGCTGGTACCGGGTACCAGTGAACCTAGCTAGGATCTACCCAACCACGTCAGACCGGTGCTGGAGGGGATGTAGCTACAGGGGTACACTCCTATGTATTTGGTGGGATTGTCCAGTGATCAGACCCTATTGGGAGGACTTACAGTCCCAGATTAAGAAAATCCTAGACCTGGACATCCCTCTCTCCCCGCTTCACTTTCTGTTGCACATTCTTCCTATGCCAGTGGGCCAGTACAGACGGAGTGTACTGCCCCACCTATTGAACGCAGAAAAGCAGCTACTTCCTATATATTGGAAACGTCCGCAAGTTCCCAGCAGGAAGGAATGGATACGTAAGGTTGGTGAAATATGGGAGGCGGAGGAATGGATCGCCACATGCAGGAATACCCGGGATCGCTTTTCCGGCACCTGGTCGGCCTGGGCGACGTATGTTTTAGACCCAGGATACGTGACCTCAAGTCTGGATGTAGCACTGTTGGAACTGGCAGACCCTTCCCTTAAGCAAAGACCTCGGGCTCCCTAAATTGACACAGAGCCTTCAGTTACACTGTTTTGGCCTAATTAAGCAACTAGAGGGGGAAGGGAGGAGATGTGACTTTTTTCTTTTCAGCCACTTAACACGCAGTGAGGTGATGGAGGCAAGTGGCGCGGGGGAGGTGCTGGACGTATTACCCCAGGTATGTTCCTACTGAGCCTAATGCCTTTCTTTTCCTCCCCCCACCTTTCTTATTATTTTTTCTCGTCTTCTTTTTACTGATTCTCCCTGCCTTTTTTATATTGGTCCTCTCACCTCAATTGACCTAGTTGTTGACATGCCAGGAGATGGGTGGGCCTTGGAGGTACCGGCCAGTCTGACGGACACAGGACCTTGTTGCCGGGGGGCAGCCTGGCCCCCACGGGGGGACAGGCACTTCTTTTTGCCACCTCGGTGCGGATGTCTCGACCTAAATGGGGACCGGCCGGGGTTGTTGCATGCGGGGAGGTAAGCTGGAGGTCTATTGTGGCCCCCCTCCCCTCGTGCCCGCCCGGCCGATTTACCCCCTAATCTGCACATTATCTAGTGCACTAACTGCCGTCCAGATGACTGGCCAGCCTGACTTCCGGTTCTCACTTAAGTTATGCCCATTAGGACATCGGGTCGCGATGTGATTGTCTGTTTGTCTGTTTTCAATGTTCTATACGTTTTTATGTTATTCAGAAAAATTATTGGCATACTGTTTGCTGCAAATGCCTGTGACAACATGTGTTGTGATGTACTACCTTGCTGTTCACAAATAAAGATTTTACAAAAAAAAAACATGGGAGTCTATGGAAGTGGTGCCTGGTTTGAAAAATCATTGCTCCCCGGCCGTATGTCCCCCAGACAACAAACCTTTCACACTTGTAGAGGAGATATGGGGCTACATGTGTGCCACATTTCGGGTCCAGGGGACCTACGACCAGCTGGTACTGGGTCCCCAAAATCACAGGAGAAATGACCGTTTAACATGGGTGTCTAGGGAAGGGGTGCCTGGATTTGAAAAATCGGTGCTCCCCTACCGTAGGTCCCCCAGACAATAAACTTTGCACACTTGTAGAGAAAGAGTGGGGCTACATGTGTGCCAAGTTTGGGGACCTACGGCTGGCTGGTACCGGGTCCCCAAATTCCTAGATATCAGGTGCAAAAAGGTGTCTCGAGTATAAGCCGAGGGGGGCATTTTCAGCACAAAAAAATGTGCTGAAAAACTCGGCTTATACTCGAGTATATACGGTAATAAAATATTTACAAACATGTGAGGGGTGTACTCACGTTTGTGAGATACTGTATATATTATATATATACATACATACATACATACATACATACATACATATATACTGTATATATATATATATATATATATATATATATACATACAATTTGCAGTGACTCAGCATAAAATAGTCCTGAAATGTAACGAATGAGTCTCACTTCAAACAGCCAAATTGTTTTGTTTGAAATAGCAGCATCTGTGCCATAAGAAATAATGTGCAGTAGATGAAGGAGATCTGTGAACTGTATAAAAGCGCTCAGCCTGTTATCACACACATCTAAACATTCCCACAGGACATAATTCAGCTTGCCACCTAAGAGGTGGCAATATTCATTCAGCCAGATTGAGCTGATATGTCCCCCAGACATTTTGATAGTGAAAACAGCTTAGAATACCACAGCTTTTAAAATGCAAAGCTATGTAGCCATGCTTAAAATAGGCAATATTAGGCATTTTCAAATTTTAACAGCATTTATCAACACATCTTTGCAGCAATGAAGAGACAAGTTATATACGCTCATTCTCTCTCATGCCAGTAAAGGTAAATCTTTCACCAATTTTGATTAAAAGTCCTGCCAAGGCTATTAATGATAACCTCACTTTTAAATGGAATACTGCCTTTTTTCCAATATGTGTGTTGTTTTTTTTATTTTTATTTTTTATTATTTTGCTGCATACACAATGAAAAGTTATTTTTTTTCTGGGGTGTGGGGGATCTGTTTACAGATTCTTTCTAGCTTTGGCAGCAAATTTTATTAACCTTTAAAGCTATCAATTTATTGGTGAGTTGTTGCTGTCCATGTACTGTATTGCAGGCCACAGCTTATTATGGCTTTATTTAATTTTTTTGGGAACCTGAACATCAAAATCCAATTGATTAGTGATAGCAGATGAGGTAAAAAGAATAACTGAGGTTTAGTCAGAATGGCAGCTCTTTGGATAGCAGAACCAATTATGTAACAAAAATCACTTTTGGGGGACAGAGCAAGGGGTAAGGAGCTACATGGGGTAGTGGCGCAACCTGTGATTTATTTAACAGCTTCCCTACCGCACTATTGTAATATGACGGTGGCAGGAACCCTTTGTCCCTCCGGTCCGCAGTCATATGACGTCTTTTTTTCCCGAGCCTCTAGGGGGCGCATGCGCCCCCACCGCGTTACTCGGCACCCGATGCGCGTGCACGGCGGCCGCGATGTCCGCCGGGCACCCGCGATTGCCCGTGAACACGGCAGGACCGTGAATCTGTGTTTGTAAACACACAGATCCATGTCCTGTCACAGGAGAGGAGACCAATGTGTGTTCCTAGTGCAGAGGAACGCAGATCGGTCTCCTCCCCTTGTGAGTGCCCTCCCCCTACAGTTAGAATCACTCACTAGGGAGCATATTTAACCCCATTGATCGCCCCCTAGTGTTAACCCCTTCCCTGACAGTCACATTTACTGTATAGAGTAATAAATGCATTTTTATAGCGCTGTATAAATGTGAATGGTCCCAAAATAGTGTCCAAAGTGTCCGTCGCAATCAAGATAAAAATCGCAGATCGCCGCCATTACTAGTAAAAAAAAAAAAAAATAGCAATAAAAAAGCCATAAAACGTTCCCCTATTTTGTAGACACTATAACTTATGCGCAAACCAATCGATATATACGCTTATTGCGATTTTTTTAAACAAAAATATGTAGAAGAATACATATCGGCCTAAACTGTGGAAAAAAACATTTTTTTATATATTTTTTGGGGATATTTATTATAGCAAAAAGTAAAAAATATTGTGTTTTTTTCTAAATCTTATTTTGTTTATAGCGCAAAAAATTAAAAACGCAGAGGTGATCAAATACCACCAAAATAAAGCTCTATTTGTGGGGAAAAAAATGATAAAAATCAAATGGCTACAGTGTAGCATGACCGTCATTCAAAGTGTAACAGCGCTGAAAGCTGAAAATTGGTCTGGGCAGGAAGGGGGTGAAAATGCCCTGTATGGAAGTGGTTAAATGTAGTACAAGTCCATAGGTAATCCTTTGAGCTAACCAGCTCTATGTTGAGAAACAGTCCACTGTGTCAGGGCAAGCCTTGCAAGGGAAGTGGAAGCCAAACTCTAAACATGTAAAAGAGAGAGAAAGACACAGGTGCCTCTGAGTAAGGACTGTAGTATTTAATGAAAATAATGAAAAGGGGTGCATTAAAAACACACATTTGAGGTATCTGTATGTAGGCACAATAATGTCCAATGAACCGCACTGTCACCGTCCAGGCTGTCTGCAGCAACCACTTCTCAGTGAGACGTGGTTGCTACAGACAGCCTGGACTGGGACAGTGCAGTACGGTGACAGTGCGGTTCATTTGACATTATTGTGCCTACATACAGATATCCCAAATGTGTGTTTTTAATGCACCCTTTTTCATTAAATACTAAAGTCCTTACTCAGAGGCGCCTGTGTCTTTCTCTGTCTTTTAAGGGGTAAGGTGCGCACCTGCTTTGATCTCCCGTCAGGCTGTCCACTGCGGCCAGTGGGCCAGCTGTACTGGATCCTACCTTGTTGCACATGGGTCCTAAAAAGAACCCCATGATCACCCCAGTGCCAGGAGGCTCTAAACTGAAACAACTTTAGGATTTTTTTCAGCTGCCACAAACCCCGTCAGCACCAGGTGCTGGATCCAACATGGCGTAGGCTTTAGTTCAAGACAAGGGGAGTCTCTCCCCTCATAGCCCTGCACAAATGGATCTTCCACTCTAATATCATTCAGGTCTGTCATTCCATGTACTAGGGTTGCCACCTCATCCCTTTTAACCCGAACACATATTACTTACACAGGTTCTGTGGCTGATTAAGGTGGTAATTAAACTCACTTGGTGCCTTATCTGCATTAAATTAGATTCAGAACCTGTGTAATTCATATGTGTTCGGGTTTAAAGCTATGAGGTGGCAACCCTACATGTACCATTACATGCAGACATAGATCCAGACACATGCAGTGCATTAGGGCAGGGCAGAGCAGATTTGGAAGAATATGTCACCAGAATAGTGGAAGCACATAAGGCAGAGCTACAAGTGATGATCAAAATATTCTCCATATTAGTAACAGGATTGAGGAGGTTAAAAATCTCATGAAAACATGCACGCCAGGATGGAGGAGTTTCGCATAGCAATCTCTCACTACATGCAAATAAATAACTTAATCCTGCATATGGACCACCAGGAGAACCATATGTGCCATAACAATATCATATTGTAAGTGGGACCAGTCACAAAGCTCCTGATTTGTCCACTCTTTTTCAGTCCATTTTTATTCAACTTTTGGAACGCCGGAAAGATGATCCATTGGAAATTGACAGAGCCCTAGGTCCCAAACGTGCTGATCCCAATCGCCCCAGAGACATTATTTGTAGGATATTGTGTATGTGATTATCTGCACACAAGCATGTGAATACATATAGCTGCAAGCATTAAGTGAAAAAATCCCTTGAATGTGTATAACAAATAATAAATGAATGCTGTGTTATCACCAAAAGTTTATCTGTGAGTAATAACCGCTGTCTGTGAACTGATATTGTACAGTATGTGTTTTCAGCAATCATCAAATAATCAGAAAAAAAAAAAAACACGGAATAAACTATCAATTAATAATAAACAAAAAACTGTAAATGTCTATACTGTATTTGTAAATGTGGTAGTCCTATACTTGTGATATATATCACTCCGAGGTAAGTGCTGAAAAAACGTGCAAGTAGAAAACAGCACAGTGAATCCCTTTTGTACAAATGCTCACCTCACTATATTAACCCCCATGACAAAGGTTAATATGCACTCCAACAATGAACAGACTCCTTTCCTTCTAAAGTAGCAAGGACTTTGACTCTTGGAGAACCTCAGCAGCTTAGGTGGGTGGATGGGTGGACGATTCAGTGTGTATTTACATGTTAAAAAACAATAAAATCCTATATAGTGCTCACTGTTGTTTTAGGTCCCCTGATGACTTCAATACGATGAAAGGCCTAGGGGTGTGGTTGAGGCATGGCTTTACAGCACTGAGAGAGAGAGTAAGCTGACAGTGGAAGTTTACATTGAAGGATCCAATCCATTGCCGTCCGTCCTGACGGTTGCAGATGAGAACTTTTTAAAGCTGTATAGGCTCATGTCTGGTCTTAATAGACGTGAGTGGCTTTCCATTTTTATGATTTTTTCAATAAAATAACAGTGTCATAATTATCATAATAATCAGGGGACCCCAATGATGCTCTAGAGTATGAAACTAGTTTGGTGGAGAAAGAGTGCTGACGTCATCGCTGCCTCAAGGTGTTGTTTTCAGGGCCTTAGCTGTAATTCTGGATACTGTTGTTTTTCCCTGTTTTTATGCTATTAAATACTACACTATATACTTCATCTTAAATCGGTCTTTGGTGAGCATTTGTCCCATACAGTGAGCACATTCTACTGGTGGTGAGGCACATCTGTGGTGATTTTTTTTACTGGATATTCCCTTAGACCCATTTCACACTAGGGGCGTCACCATGCAGTGCCGCTATTTTTAGCGGTGCTTTACCATCATTTTTGCGGCACTATTCGCCCTCTAGCGGGGCGCTTTTAACCCCCGCTAGCGGGCAAAAAAGGTTAAAACTGCCGGCAAAGTGCCGCTGCAGCGGCGCTTTGCCGGTGGTTTGGAAACGCTGCCCATAAATTTGAATGGGCAGGGGTACTTTAGCAGCAGTGTATTCACCGCTCCTACAGTGCCTCAAAGATGCAGCTAGCAGGACTTTTTTTACCGTCCTACCAGCGCACCGCTCCAGTGTGAAAGTACCTATTCACTGTGCCTATATGCTGTTCACATTTTTGTACAGCCATTTGATCTGGGGATTGCATTGGTTTAATGGTTTGAGCATACAGTGGTGTTTCACCTTTTTATATTTCATTCAAGTACACAAATAATTCCTTTTTTGTTACTATTACCAATTTTTTGGTGAGCATCCATCTGCTGTTCTCAAAGTCAACTGACCTGGTGGTTGTCATCTCCAGAAGGCCATCACCCTTGGGAGTTTATCCCCAAGGTTTGAGCCCAGTTTGCTGCCTATAATTAGGGATGAGCTTTGAGTTCGAGTCAAACCCATTTTCGACTCGAACATCGCCTGTTTGACATTATGGGCCGTTCGCGCCAAATTCGAGTGGCGCGTCATGGCCCATAATTCACTGCGGCATTGCAGTGCATTGCTGGCTGATGATTGGCCAAGCATGCACTATGACCTGCATGCTTTGGCCAATCACAGCTCGCAAAAAACGGAGAGCCATAATTGGCCAAAGCCAGGGTGGCTTTGGCCAATTATGTCTCAGGGGGTTTAGTACACGCCACACACTATATAAGGCTGCCGGTGTGGCGGCCTTATGTAGTGTATTGCGGTGGTTAAAGAGAGAGGTTTAAGAGAGAGAGAGATACAGTGTCATTTATTTTGAGTTAGATAGAGCAGGCAGGCGAGTCAGTTAGCTGCAGTTACAGTGTGTAGAGGATATATATGCATCCTAGGTGTTGTATATATATTTACACACTGTATTCAGTTTAGCTAGATCTGTTCCTGTTATTCTCTATACTGACAGGCAGGCAGGTGATTGTGCTATCTGCAGTGTTTCACTTAGTGTACTGTGTCCTTTGCACAGCGTGCACCTGATTACAATTGGTGGTGTTCTCATACCAATACCACAGGCAGGGATCTGCTTTATTTTCACTTAGTGTACTGTGTCCTTTGCACAGAGTTCATCTAAAGGTAGCTGAATACAATTGGTGGTGTTCATATACCAATACCACAGGCAGGGATCTGCTTTATTTTTACTTAGTGTACTGTGTCCTTTGCACAGCGTTGACCTAAAGGTACCGCAATACAATTGATGGTGTTCTCATACCAATACCACAGGCAGGGATCTGCTTTATTTTCACTTAGTGTACTGTGTCCTTTGCACAGCGTTCACCTAAAGGTACCTGAATACAATTGGTGGTGTTCATATACCAATACCACCGGCAGGGATCTGCTGTATTTTCACTTAGTGTACTGTGTCCTCCACACAGTGTGTACCTAAAACTAACTGAAGACAATTGCTGCTTTTCTCATACTAATACCACAGCAGGCAGTTGATTGTGCTAGCTGCAGTATAATCACTATAGATCTATATATATACATCCCACCTTTGTGCAGCTACATCTCACTGCAGGCCATTAGTATGTCTGGAAGGCAAACAAGGAGAGGCAGACAGTCACGGGCCAATAAAAAAGGGCAAGCAGGCTCTGTGTCTAGAGGCAACAGTGCTGGTCGTGGACACGGTGCATCCTCATCAGCACGTGGCCGTGGAACATGCTTGTCCTTCTTTTCGGCAGCTGGCCATGTTGAGCCACAACATGCCGAAGACTTAGTAGAGTGGATGACCAAGCCGTCCTCATCCTCCTCATCCTCTCTCACCCAGGCTCAGGGTACTTTGTTTGGCAAAGCAGCTGCCAAAGCGGCCTCTTCCCTTGGCTCAATGGCATCAGTCACTCCTTCCCTAGCCCCACCATGTCCTCCTGAGAAGTCCCCCCAAACTGTTTGACCACAGTGTTGGGTACATGCTCCAGGAGGATGCCCAGCGTTTTGAAGGCTCCGATGATGGTACCCAGCTAGAGGAAGGCAGTAACGTGAGCCCAGAGAGAGGGGGTGCCCAACAAGGACAACAATATGGCAGTCATGTTCCCCCAGCTGCAGCATACTGCCAGATTTGCTCCAGTGATGAGGAGAGAGGGGATGATGAGGTCACTGACTCCACGTGGGTGCCTGATAGGAGAGAAGAGGAGGAGGAGGCACATCAACGAGGCAGGATGCCCTCCAGGGGCCAGCTTAAGGGCAGCCAACCGACTGCATCACACCGCAGTGTTCCGCGTGTTCAGGGCGCTGCTGTCTCTGCGCGTTATTCCAAAAGTTCTTTGGTGTGGGCCTTTTTTGAGACGTGTGCAGGAGATCGCACCGCTGCTATTTGCAACATATGTCTGAAGCGTATCTCGCGTGGCCAAAACATGAGCCGCTTAGGTACCACATGCTTGACCAGACATATGTCGACCTGCCATGCAGTCCGTTGGCAAGCATACAAAAAAGACCCACACCAAAGAACTTGCTCCTCATCAGCTGGGATCTCCAACCCCACTGTACCTTCAGTCCTCTCTGAAACCTGCACTGAGAGGAATGAAGGTGTAGAATTAGGTGTGTCACAGCTAAGTACTTGCGGGCAATCTGCTATCGGTACACCGACGTCAGATTGTACCAGGCAAATTTCCCTGCCCCAGCTGCTGCACCACCGAAAGAAGTTCGCTCCCAGCCATCCACATGCCCAGCGGTTGAATGCTAGCTTGGCTAAATTGCTAGCACTTCAACTGCTGCCTTTTCAGTTGGTAGACTCTGCCCCCTTCCGTGAGTTTGTGGAATGTGCGGTTCCTCAGTGGCAGGTACCCAAACACCACTTTTTCTCACAGAAGGCAATTCCGGCTCTCTACCAGCATGTGGAAGGCAATGTCTTGGCCTCGTTGGACAGGGTGGTCAGCGGTAAGGTGCATATTACCGCTGACTCATGGTCCAGCAGGCATGGACAGGGATGTTACCTATCTTTCATCATTGGGCGACTCTGCTGGCAGCTGGGAAGGATGCAGGACAAGGTGCAGTAGTGTTGGAGGTTGTTCCGCCATCACGCCTCCAAAATGCTACTACTGGTGATTCTGACACACCTCTCTCCTCCACCCCTCCTCTTCTTCTTCCTCCATGGCCTCTTCCTGTGCTTTGTCCTCGGAACCAGTTGTGCTCCATAGGCGTTCAAGGGGCTACGCATGTACACAGGCAAAAAGATGCCATGCAGTGCTTGAGCTGGTGTGTTTGGGGGACAGGATCCATGCTGGGGCAGAGATTCTGTCAGCTCTGCAGGGGCAGGCTCAGAGGTGGTTGATGCCACGCCAGCTTAAGCCAGGAAAGGTGGTTTCCGACAATGGCACCAACCTCCTCTCCGCCCTCCGACAGGGACAACTGACCCATGTGCCCTGTTTGGCTCACGTCCTTAACTTGGTGGTGCAGCGGTTCTTGGGCAGGTACCCAGGCTTACAGGAGGTCCTGAAGCAGGCCAGGAAACTCTGTGGGCATTTCCGCCGGTCATATAATGCCAGTGCTCGGCTGGCTGACCTGCAAAAGGAATACAACCTGCTCAAGAACCACCTAATCTGTGACATGCCCACCAGGTGGAACTCTACGTTGGCCATGCTGCAGCGGCTGCACATGCAGCAGAGGGCCATCAATGAGTATCTGTTGCAATATGGCGCCAGGACAGGGTCAGGGGAGCTTGGATTTTTTCCCCACGCCAGTGGGCCATGATCAGGGATGCATGCACGGTCCTAGCACCATTTGAGGAGGCCACAACGATGGTGAGCAGTGACAGTGCATGCATCAGTGACACTGTCCCTCTTGTCCACCTGTTGGAACACACGCTGCATGGAATAATGGACAGGACACTTGAGGCAGAATAGAGGGAAGAAGAGGAGGACTTCCTTACCTCTCAAGGCCCCCTTTATCCAGACAGTGTTCCTGCTGGCCTGCCTATCACACAGGAAGAGGACGAGGAGGAGGAGGAGGAGGATTGTGTCAGCATGGAGGTAGAGCCTAGCACTCAGCATCAGCAGAAGTCTTCAAGGGATCAATTACAGTCCCAAGACACCCATGGACTTGTACGTGGCTGGGAGGAGGTGGCTGCGGATCATGTCATCCTGAGTGACCAAGAGGACTCCAGACCGAATGCCTCAGCAAACCTACGCTGCATGGCCTCCCTGATCCTGCAAAGCCTGCAGAAGGATCCTCGTATTCATGCTATCAAGGAGAGGGATCATTACTGGCTGGCAACCCTCCTTGATCCACAGTACAAGGGTAAGGTTGCAAACCTTATCTTGCCGTTGCAGAGGGAGCAGAGGATGAAGCATCTTCGGGAGGCCTTGCAGAAAGGTCTGTGCAATGCGTTCCCAGAGACTGGGAGGTTACAAATTCCTGGTCCTGGACAACGTGTTGCTGAGGCTTCGGTCAGTCAAAGAAGGAGCGGTGGAGAAGGTGGCCCCCTTACCAATGCGTTCAGACAATTTTTTAGTCCGCGGCCCCAAGGTATGATCGGTTCCAGCAACCATCGCCAGCGTCTGGTTTACATGGTGCAGGAATACCTAGGGGCAAGATCAGACTTGGACACCTTTCCCACCGAAAATCCTCTGGGTTACTGGGTCTTGATGATGAATCACTGGCCAGAGCTTGCACAGTATGCAATTGAGGTACTGGCCTGTCCTGCATCCAGCGTTCTTTCGGAATGCACATTCAGTGCTGCTGGAGGCTTTGTAACCGATCATAGGGTGCACCTGTCCACTGACTCAGTCGATCGACTGACCTTCATAAAAATGAATCAGTCTTGGATCACCACCAGCTACCAAGCACCTGATGCTGATGTAACAGAATAATTTTCTTTGAAATGTCAGATCCCTTTAAGACTGCCTATGCTGATGCAGAGTGACTATCCTGTTATGCTGAGTGACTATCCTCTTCCTCCTCAATGATCATGCTGATAGCATGTAAGAATTTTTTTGTTTCTGGGCGCCGCCACTAGTGGCTAAGGCCCAATTTTTCAGCCCCTGTTTAACAGGGGCGTGTAATTACAATTTTTAATGCAATACTTTGCAGCCGGGCTCATTACTGCACTCCAACTACAGTATCTGTGAGGGATTGCAGTGTTGTGGCACCAGCACCAGTGCCTAAGGCCCAATTTTTCAGCCCCTGTTTAACAGGGGTGTGTAATTACAATTTTTAATGCAATACTTTGCAGCTGCGCTCCAACTACATTATCTGTGAGGGGTTGCAGTGTTGTGGCACCAGTGCCTAAGGCACAATTCGTATGCCCCTGTTCAACAGGGGCATGTAATTACAATTCTTGATCTAATAATTCACAGCAGGGCCCATTCCTGTGCCCACCAAGAGTAACTGAGGGCTTACAGTGTTATGGCAACACCACCACCACCAAAGGCCCAATTTTTCTGCCCCTGTTCAACAGGGGCATGTAATTACAATTCTTACAATTACAATTCTTGATCTAATATTTCACAGCTAGGCCTATTCCTGCGCCCACCAAGAGTAACTGTGAGGACTTACAGTGTTGTGGCACCAGCACCACCACCACCACCAAAGGCCCAATTTTTCCTACCACTGTTCAACAATGGCATGTAATTACAATTCTTGATATAATAGTTCACAGCAGGACGTTCCAGCGCCCACCAAGAGTAACTGTGAGGGCTTACAGTGTTGTGGCAACACCAACATCTAAGGGCCAAATTTCTGCAGAGTATATATGGCAGGCCCCTACTTTCAAACATCCAACTTACAAACGACTCCTACTTGCAAACGGAAGGAGACAACAGGAAGTGAGAGGAAATCTACCCCTAGGAAGGGAAATTCTCTCCTGTAAAGCCTCGTACACACGACTGGTTTTCTCGGCAAGAACCAGCAAGAAAATTGCTGGCAGAGCTTTCTTGCCAAGTAAACCGTGCGTGTGCACGAGGCTTTCAGGTTTCTCGTCAAGAAAACTGGCCAGAATCTCGACGAGAAAAATAGAGAACCTGCTCTCTATTTTCTTGTCGGGATTCTCGTCGGCCTGTTTCCTGACGAGAAACCCGAGAGTGTGTACGCTTACCTGTTGCTGTGGAAACCTGCGCATGCTCGAAATGACTTTGACGCATGCACGGTAGCTTCCTAGGCATAGGTAGGGTGTTAAGGTATGTACTTACCGAGGCCGAGATGCCGAGAGTGGTTCACCTTTGCGACTTGACGCACTCCACCCCCTGGAGTTGAGACCGGGAGTGGATGGCGATAAGCGGCACCGGCTACCGGCAGGTGGTGGGTACTTGTAGACGGTCCGGTAGTGCTGAGTAGACTGAAGAACAGGCTTCAAGCAGGAACTAGCCGGATTGGTAAAGTTCAAACAGCAGGAGACAATTGAAGCCGGTGCAGGTTGAGTCCGGGTTGCAATTGCAAAGGTAACAGTCCCGGCTGGGGGTCTAGCACAGCAAAAGGTAACAAGTCCAGAGAATACCGGGAACCAGGCAGGAGTTCAAAGGAAACGTGGAAGTCCAAAGGTACAAGCAGGAGGTCAAGGATTGTAGACAGGCAGCAGATCCGAGTCACAGGCCGAGGGTCAAAACACAGGAGAAGGCAGAAGTCCGTATAACAAGCCGAGGGTCAGGTCCAGGAGAGAGATCAGAGGAATCAAGCCAGTCCGGGTCACAAGGAGATTTTCAAGATAGTTTTCCAGAGTCTTGGGTATACAGGAAAGCTGACAAACCAGCAACTTGTCAGTGCAACTGGGTTTCTTTAAATAGGCCCGCCTGGATTCCTATTGGTGCGCCGCCGCGCATGCGTGCGCGCCGCTGCGTCGGCGCGCGCACCCGAGAACGTAGAAGCGCCGTCCCGCGCACGCGCGAATGCGCCGAAGCATCATTCCGCCGCGCGTGCGCATTGGGCGCTGATTGGCGCTGTTGGATGGATTTCCCTGACAGCACCCCCCTCCTAGGGGCGGACTCTGGACGCCCAGACTAGACATCAACTCGGGATGTTCCTGGTGAAAGACTCTAATTAGACGGGGAGCATGTAGGTTCCTAGATGGTTCCCAAGAGTTGTCCTCTGGGGGATACCCCTTCCATTTGATTAAATACTATAATTGCCTGCCTCTTTTCCTGCAGCCCAAGATAGATTCCACCACGTACTCATTTTCACCATCAACCTCCACAGGTGGAGGAGGTGGCTCATCCCTTCCCGGGAAGGAGCTGGAGACTACCGGTTTCAACAGAGACGTGTGGAAGACCGGGGTGTATCCTGTAGGAGTCGGGCAGTGCCAATTCAAAGGCCACAGAGTTGATTACTCGCTTGATTTTAAAAGAGCCTATGAATCTTGGTCCCAATTTCCGTGAAGGGATCGGCAATTTGAGGTTGGTGGCGGAGAGCCATACTTCCTCCCCAACTTTGAAGATTGGATTTTCCTTCCTACCTTTGTCATAGTGTCTCTTGTAAGACTCCTGGGCGTTTTGCATCATTTCCTGGAGTGTCAGAAAATTAGATTGAACAAAGGCTATCCGATCTTGAACAGCAGGAACAGAGCTCTCCGGAATGTCATCAGGGAGGAAGGAAGGATGGAAGCCAAAGTTGGCCCAAAAAGGAGTTTGACTGGTGGCTGAATGCACCGAGCTGTTATATGCAAATTCAGCGTAGGATAATAGGGAGGACCAATCATCTTGTGAGGCTGAGCAAAAACAACGGAGATATTGTTCTAGGGTTTGATTGGTTCTCTCTGTCTGTCCGTTGCTCTGGGGGTGATATGCCGATGATAGGCAAATCTTGACTTCTAAAGATTTGCAAAGTTCCTTCCAGAATTTCGACGTGAATTGAACGCCTCTGTCAGAGGTGATGCTCTTAGGCACCCCATGGAGCCTGATTATCTCCTGAAAAAGGCTTTGGCTGTATCTGCAGCAGAGGGGGTACCGATCATGGGCACGAAGTGTGCCATTTTGGAGAGGCGGTCAATTACGACCAGAATCGTGGTAAAACCTCCAGAGGGCGGTAGATCTACAATGAAGTCCATGGACACATCTGCCCACGGACGTTCAGGGATAGGCAAAGGTTTGAGTAGTCCCCAACTCTTGGTTTTGGGTCCCTTATTCTGTTGGCAACGGGTACAGGAGGCAACATAGGACTTGCAATCTTGTCTCCAACCAGGCCACCAGAAGGAGCGAGAGATTAGTTCCATGTTTTTTTTGGCTCCAAAGTGGCCAGCTAGCTTGTGGTCGTGGAAAGTTTTCAGAATCAGTTGCCTTGTTTCCAGAGGGACGAAGACTTTACCTTGGGACCAGAGCAAGTCATTACGCTTCTCCAGGGAAGGGGTTACTTGGTCAGGACAATGCTTAGAGGCAGCTTTTATGAAGGTTAGTAGATCAGCCTGTGGGATGAGCAGAAAGTTTTGTGCTGATAGGATGGTACTTGGTTCCTCTGCTTGAGGGGTCTCGGGAAACATCCTAGAGAGTGCATCCGCCTTCACGTTCTTGGAACCGGGCCTATAAGAGATATGAAAGTTAGACCTGGTGAAGAAGAGAGCCCATCGGGCTTGTCTGGGTCGAAGACGTTTTGCTGTTCTCAGATATTCTAGATTTTTATGATCCGTGAATATCATGACAGGGTGAGGGGCTCCCTCCAGAAGGTATCGCCATTCTTCCAGGGCGAATTTGATAGCCAATAGTTCCCGGTCTCCGACGTCATAATTACGTTCCGGAGAAGTTAGTTTACGAGAGGAAAAGGCTACTGGATGAAGAAGGGATTTGGGGCCCTGCCTTTGAGAGAGGATGGCCCCAGTGGCTGACTCTGAAGCATCTACTTCCAGAGTAAACGGCAGTAGCGGATCTGGATGCTTCAATACAGGTGCCGATGTGAATGCATTTTTTAGTTTATCAAAGGCATCCTGAGCTTCCTGTGACCAGTGAAAGCGGTAGCCCTGGCGTGTCAGTTGGGTTATAGGTGCCACAATAGAGGAGAACCCCACAATGAACCTCCTGTATAGTGATGAGCCGACCACCCCCGGGTTCGGTTCGCACCAGAACCCGCGAACGGACCGAAAGTTCGCGCGAATATTAGAACCCTATTAAATACAATGGATGCGAACGTTCGGATTCTAAAGTGCTAATTATAACGACTATTATCCATGTTATTGTCCGAAACAGAGTTTGGGAACCTGGGTTCTGCACCAGGGGACATGTATCAATGCAAAAAGAAGTTTTAAAAACGGACGTTTTCCGGGAGCAGTCATTTTAATGATGCATAAAGTGAAAAAAAAAAGTCAAATATTCCTTTAAATATTGTACCTGGGGGGTGTCTAAAGTATGCCTGTGAAGTGCCACGTGTTTCCCGTGTTTAGAACTGTCCTTGCACAAAATAACATTTCTAAAGGAAAAAAAGCCATTTAAAACTGCTTGCGGCTTTAATGCAATGTCTGGTCCCGGTAATATGGATGAAAATCTTTAGGAAAAATGGCATAGCTACCCCATCAACCCCCCCCCCCTACCCCAGCCCATTACCAGCCCCTTTGGGTCTTGTATGGATATTAAGGGGAACCCCGCACACAAAATAAAAAAGCCCCTATATACTCTGAACAGCCGTATACAGGCGGTGCATACAAGACAGGGACTGTAGGTTTGTTCTTATGTAGAATCTGTTTGTAATTTTGAACAGCTGCATTGTTTAAGTGTAGCTCCATGCCAAATTCCTTTTTTTTTAGCTTTTTGGAAAACATAGGGAACGGTTATCACCCCTGTCACATTTTTTTTGCTGTCTGTGCCCCTGTTCAGAACATTTCACCTCACTTTGCGTCCCAATGACAACTGTTTTTGAAATGTGGTGTTTGTATTGAAACAAGGATTGGTGATAAAGCATCAGTAGAGAGGAGACACCTTTCTCCCATATTAATTCTTACAGGAGAGAATTTTCCTTCCAAGGGGTAGATTTCCTCTCACTTCCTGTTGTCTTTTTCCGTTTGCAAGTAGTAGTAGTTTGTAAGTTGGATGTTTGAAAGTAGGGACCTTCCGTATATACTCTGCAGAAATTGGCCCCTTAGGTGTTGGTGTTGGCACAACACTGAAAGCACTCACAGTTATTCTTGGTGGGTGCTGGAACGCCCTGCTGTCAAGTATAATATCAGGAATTGTAATAACATATAATTGTTGATCAGTGGTAGTAAAAATTGGGCCTTTGATGGTGGTGCTGGTGCCACAACACTGTAAGGCCTGACAGTTACTCTTGGTGGGCGCAGCAATGGGCCCTGCTGTGAATTATTAGATCAATAATTATAATTGCATGCCCCTGTTGAACAGGGGCTGAAAAATTGGGCCTTTGGTGGTGGTGGTGGTGGTGATGGTGTTGCTGGTGGCACAACACTGTAAGGCCTGACAGTTACTCTTGGTGGGCGCAGCAATGGGCCCTGCTGTGAATTATTAGAGCAATAATTATAATTGCATGCCCCTGTTGAACAGGGGCTGAAAAATTGAGCCTTAGGCACTGGTGGCACAACACTGCAACCCCTCACAGATACTGTACTTGGAGCACAGCAATGAGGCCTGTTGCAAATTATTGCATCAAAAATTTTAATTACACGCCCCTGTTAAACAGGGGCTGAAAAATTGGGCCTTAGCCACTGGTGGCATCACCCATAAACCAAAATGATCTTCCAAGCTATCATCGTTAATCGTATCATTGAGGAGGAGGAGGAGGATAGCCAGACAACATAACAGCACAGGCACTCAGCATCAGCATCAGTCTTGAAGGGATGTGACATTTTAAAATCAATTAGTCTGTTATATCAGCATCTGGTGTGTGGTAGCTGGTGGTGATCCAAGACTGGTTCATCTTGATGAAAGTCAGTCGATCAACCGAGTCGGTGGACAGGCGCACCCTGTGATCCGTGACAAATCCTCCAGCAGCACTGAATGTGCGTTCTGAAAGAACGCTGGATGCAGGACAGGCCAGTAGCTCAATTGCATACTGTGCAAGCTCTGGCCAGTGATCCATCCTCAAGACCCAGTAAGCCAGAGGATTTTCGGTGGGGAAGGTGTCCAAGTCTGACCTTGCCCCTAGGTATTCCTGCACCATGTATATCAGACGCTGGCGATGGTTGCTGGAACCGATCATACTTTGGGGCTGCGGACTAAAGAATTGTCTGAACGCATCGGTCAGACGGCCACCTTCCCCACCGCTCCTTCTTTGACTGCCCGAAGCCTCAGCAACTCGTTGTCCAGGACCAGGAGTTTGTAACCTCCCAGTCTCTGGGAACGCGTTGCACAGACCTTTCTGCAAGGCCTCCCGGAGTTGTCTCATCCTCTGCTCCCTCTGCGACGGTACGATAAGGTCCGCAACCTTACCCTTGTACCGTGGATCAAGGAGAGTGGCCAGCCAGTAATGGTCCCTCTCCTTGATCCGAAGAATACGAGGATCCTTCCGCAGACTTTGCAGGATCAGGGAGGCCATGCAGCGTAGGTTAGCTGAGGCATTCAGTCCGGAGTCCTCTGGGTCACTAAGGACGACATGATCCGCAGCCACCTCCTCCCAGCCACGTACAAGTCCACTGGTTTCTTGGGACTGTAAATCATCCCTAAAAGACTGCTGCTGATGATGCTGAGTGCCAGCCTCCACCTCCATGCTGACACAATCCTCCTCCTCCTCCTCCTCTTCCTGTGCGATGGGTGGGACAGAAGGAACACTGTCTGGGTAAAGGGGGCCTTGAGAGGCAAGGAAGTCCTCCTCTTCCTGCCTCTGTTCTGCCTCAAGTGCCCTGTCCATTATTTCACGCAGCGTGTGCTCCAACAGGTGGACAAGAGGTACAGTGTCACTGATGCATGCACTGTCACTGCTCACCATCCTCGTGGCCTCCTCAAATGGTGCCAGGACAGTGCATGCATCCCTGGCGTGGTGAAAAAAACCAGAGCTCCCCTGACCCTGTCCTGGTGCCGTAGTCGCACAGGTACTCATTGATGGCCCTCTGCTGCGTGTGCAGCCGCTGCAGCATGGCCAACGTTGAGTTCCACCTGGTGGGCATGTCACATATAAGGCGGTTCTTGGGCAGGTTCAACTCCTTTTGAAGCTCAGCCAGGCGAGCACTGGCATTATAAGATCTGCGGAAATGCACACAGACTTTCCTGGCCTGCCTCAGGACATCCTGTAAGCCCGGGTACCTGCCCAAGAACCGCTGCACCACCAGGTTAAGGACGTGAGCCATACAGGGCACATGGGTCAGTTGTCCCTGTTGGAGGGCGGAGAGGAGGTTGGTGCCATTGTCGCAAACCACCATTCCTGGCTTAAGCTGGCCTGGCGTCAACCACCTCTCGGCCTGCCCCTGCAGAGCAGACAGGACCTCTGCCCCAGTGTGGCTCCTGTCCCCCAAACACACCAGCGCAAGCATGGCATGGCATCTTTTTGCCTGCGTACTTGCGTAGCCCCTTGAACGCCTACGGAGCGCCGCTGGTTCCGAGGACAAACCACAGGAAGAGGCCATGGAGGAAGAAGAAGAGGAGGGGGTGGAGGAGAGAGGTGTGTCACAACCAGTAGTAGCATTTTGGAGGCGTGGGGGTGGAACAACCTTCAACACTACTGCACCTTGTCCTGCATCCTTCCCAGCTGCCAAAAGAGTGACCCAATGGGCCGTGAAAGAAAGGTAACGTCCCTGTCCATGCCTGCTGGACCATGAGTCAGCGGTAATATGCACCTTACCGCTGACCGCCCTGTCCAGCGAGGCCAAGACATTGCCTTCCACATGCCTGTAGAGAGCCGGAATAGCCTTCCGTGCGAAAAAGTGTCGTTTGGGAACCTGCCACTGAGGAACCGCACATTGCACAAACTCACGGAAGGGGGCCGAGTCTACCAACTGAAAAGGCAGCAGTTGAAGCGCTAGCAATTTAGCCAAGCTAGCATTCAACCGCTGGGCATGTGGATGGCTGGGAGTGAACTTCTTTCGACGGTCCAGCAGCTGGGGCAGGGAAATTTGCCTGCTAGAATCGGACGTTGGTGTACTGCTAGCAGAGTGCCCGCAAGTACTTGCCTGTGACACACCTAATTCTACACCTTCATTCCTCTCAGAGCAGGTTTCAGAGAGGAGTGAAGGTATAGTGGGGTTGGAGATCCCAGCTGATGCGGTGCAAGAAGAGGTCAGCTTTGTTCTTTGGTGTGGGCCTTTAAGGTAGGCTTGCCAACGAGCTGCATGGCAGGTCAACATATGTCTGATCAAGCATGTGGTGCCCAAGCGGCTGATGTTTTGGCCACGCGATATACGCTTGAGACATATGTTGCAAACAGCAGCTGTGCGATCTGATGCACTCGCCTCAAAAAAGGCCCACACCAAAGAACTTTTTGAATGACGGGCAGAGGCAGCGCCCTGCACAGGCGGAGCTCTGCGGTGTGATTCCGTCGGTGTGCTGCCCATACGCTGGCCACTCAAGGGCATCCTGCCTCGTTGGAGATGTGCCTCCTCCTCATCCTCCTCCTCCTCCTCTCTCCTATTAGGCACCCACGTGGAGTCAGTGACCTCATCATCCCCTCCCTCCTCATCACTGGAGCCAATCTGGCAGTATGCTGCAGCTGCTGGAACATGACTGCCAGATTGCTGTCCTTCTTGAGCATCCCCTCTCTCTGCTCTCACGCTGCTGCCTTCCTCTAGCTGGGTATTATCATCAGATCCTTCCAAACGCTGGGCATCCTCCTGGAGCATGTACCCAACACTGTGCTCAAACAGTTCGGGGGACTCCTCAGGAGGAGGGCATGGTGGGTCTAGGGAAGGATTGACTAATGAAGATAATGATACCAGAGAAGAGGACGCTTTGGCAGCTGCTTTGCCACTACCCTGAGCCTGGGTGAGAGAGGATGAGGAGGATGAGGTGGGCTTGGTCATCCACTCTACCAAGTCTTCGGCATGATGTGGCTCAACATGTCTAGCTGCCGAAAACAAGGACAAACGTGTCCCATGGCCATGTGCTGATGACAATGCACCGCGTACATGACCAGCACTGTTGCCCCCAGACACAGAGCCTGCTTGCCCTCTTTTTTTGCCTCCTGACTGTCTGCCTCTCCTTGGTTGCCTTCCAGACATTTTAATGGATGGCCTGCAGGGAGATGGGAAAAACAGCAATAAGGGCTACCTTCAGGTGTATATTGTGCAGGAGGCTTAGCAACAATGACACTGACACTGTCCCCTGCCTATCCTTCTCTGTCCCTAAACACAAGGATTGAAAATATGGTTCAGCAAAAAAGTTTAAGAACAGAATAGCACACTGACACTTTCCCTCACTGTCCTACTCTGTCCCTCCCTACAAACAAGATTTAGCACAGAATAGCACACTGATAATTTCTACGAGTGTCCTTCTCTGTCCCTCAACTCAGGGATTGAAAATATGGAACAGCAAAATAGTTTTAGAACAGAATAGCACACTGTCAGTTTCCCTCACTGTACCTCTCTGTCCCTCAACTCAAGGATTGAAAATATGGAACAGAAAAATTGATTTAGAACAGAATAGCACACTGTCAGTTTCACTCACTGTAGCTCTCTGTCCCTCAACTCAAGGATTGAAAATATGGTTCAGCAAAATAGTTTTAGAACAGAATAGCACACTGTCAGTTTCACTCACTGTACCTCTCTGTCCCTCAACTCAAGGATTGAAAATATGGTTTAGCAAAATAGTTTTAGAACACAATAGCACACTGACACTTTCCCTCACTGTACCTCTCTGTCCCTCAACTCAAGGATTGAAAATATGGAACAGCAAAATAGTTTTAGAACACAATAGCACACTGACACTTTCCCTCACTGTACCTCTCTGTCCCTCAACTCAAGGATTGAAAATATGGTTCAGCAAAATAGTTTTAGAACACAATAGCACACTGACACTTTCCCTCACTGTAGCTCTCTGTCCCTCAACTCAAGGATTGAAAATATGGTTCAGCAAAATAGTTTTAGAACACAATAGCACACTGACACTTTCCCTCACTGTAGCTCTCTGTCCCTCAACTCAAGGATTGAAAATATGGAACAGCAAAATAGTTTTAGAACAGAATAGCACACTGTCAGTTTCACTCACTGTACCTCTCTGTCCCTCAACTCAAGGATTGAAAATATGGTTCAGCAAAATAGTTTTAGAACAGAATAGCACACTGTCAGTTTCCCTCACTGTACCTCTCTGTCCCTCAACTCAAGGATTGAAAATATGGAACAGCAAAATTGATTTAGAACAGAATAGCACACTGTCAGTTTCACTCACTGTACCTCTCTGTCCCTCAACTCAAGGATTGAAAATATGGTTCAGCAAAATAGTTTTAGAACACAATAGCACACTGACACTTTCCCTCACTGTAGCTCTCTGTCCCTCAACTCAAGGATTGAAAATATGGTTCAGCAAAATAGTTTTAGAACACAATAGCACACTGACACTTTCCCTCACTGTAGCTCTCTGTCCCTCAACTCAAGGATTGAAAATATGGAACAGCAAAATAGTTTTAGAACAGAATAGCACACTGTCAGTTTCACTCACTGTACCTCTCTGTCCCTCAACTCAAGGATTGAAAATATGGTTCAGCAAAATAGTTTTAGAACAGAATAGCACACTGTCAGTTTCCCTCACTGTACCTCTCTGTCCCTCAACTCAAGGATTGAAAATATGGAACAGCAAAATTGATTTAGAACAGAATAGCACACTGTCAGTTTCACTCACTGTACCTCTCTGTCCCTCAACTCAAGGATTGAAAATATGGTTCAGCAAAATAGTTTTAGAACACAATAGCACACTGACACTTTCCCTCACTGTAGCTCTCTGTCCCTCAACTCAAGGATTGAAAATATGGAACAGCAAAATAGTTTTAGAACAGAATAGCACACTGTCAGTTTCACTCACTGTACCTCTCTGTCCCTCAACTCAAGGATTGAAAATATGGAACAGCAAAATTGATTTAGAACAGAATAGCACACTGTCAGTTTCACTCACTGTACCTCTCTGTCCCTCAACTCAAGGATTGAAAATATGGTTCAGCAAAATAGTTTTAGAACACAATAGCACACTGACACTTTCCCTCACTGTAGCTCTCTGTCCCTCAACTCAAGGATTGAAAATATGGTTCAGCAAAATAGTTTTAGAACACAATAGCACACTGACACTTTCCCTCACTGTAGCTCTCTGTCCCTCAACTCAAGGATTGAAAATATGGAACAGCAAAATAGTTTTAGAACAGAATAGCACACTGTCAGTTTCACTCACTGTACCTCTCTGTCCCTCAACTCAAGGATTGAAAATATGGTTCAGCAAAATAGTTTTAGAACAGAATAGCACACTGTCAGTTTCCCTCACTGTACCTCTCTGTCCCTCAACTCAAGGATTGAAAATATGGAACAGCAAAATAGTTTTAGAACAGAATAGCACACTGTCAGTTTCACTCACTGTACCTCTCTGTCCCTCAACTCAAGGATTGAAAATATGGTTCAGCAAAATAGTTTTAGAACAGAATAGCACACTGTCAGTTTCCCTCACTGTACCTCTCTGTCCCTCAACTCAAGGATTGAAAATATGGAACAGCAAACTTGATTTAGAACGGAATAGCACACTGTCAGTTTCCCTCACTGTAGCTCTCTGTCCCTCAACTCAAGGATTGAAAATATGGTTCAGCAAAATAGTTTTAGAACACAATAGCACACTGACACTTTCCCTCACTGTAGCTCTCTGTCCCTCAACTCAAGGATTGAAAATATGGTTCAGCAAAATAGTTTTAGAACAGAATAGCACACTGTCAGTTTACCTCACTGTACCTCTCTGTCCCTACAAACAAGGATTAGCACAGAATAGCACACTGTCACTGACACTCTCCCTACCTATCCTTATTTGTCCCTAAACACAAGGAATCCAGGATTAGTAAAGGAAAAAAAATGACACTGTCCCTGCCTATGCTTCTCTTTCCCTGCTCCGGAACACACTACACAAGGCCGCCGCGCTGGCGGCCTTTTATAGTGTGGGGCGTGTACTAAACCCCATCAGCAATAATTGGCCACAGGCATCCTGCCTGTGGCCAATCATTGCTCTCCTCGCTGCCGGCGCTGTGATTGGCCAAGCATGCGGGGTCACAGTGCATGCTTGGCCAATCACAGCGCCTGGATGACACTGCGATGGCGTCGTGCATTGTGGGCCGTTCGCGTCACTCGAATTTGGCGCGAACGGCCCAAATCGTTCGACCTTCGTCGAACGATCGAACAGCCGATGTTCGACGAACGTATGTTCGACTCGAACACGAAGCTCATCCCAACTCCTGTAGAAGTTGGCGAAACCTATAAACCGTTGTACCCCTTTCTTGTCTGTTGGGGCTGGCCATTCCTGGATAGCTTTGACTTTCTGCGGGTCCATTGCGACCCCATTGGTAGAAATAATAAATCCCAGAAATTGCACAGTGGTTTTCTCAAAGTCACATTTCTCAGCCTTGAGGTAAAGTCTATTTTCCCGGAGAATAGTGAGGACCTTGATGACATGGATTCGGTGCAGTTCAAGGGAGGACGAAAAAATAAGAATATCGTCTAAGTAGACTACTAGGAAGTCGTCCAGGTGTTCACGGAAAATGTCATTGACCAGGTGCTGGAAAGTAGCTGGGGCGTTGCAAAGCCCGAATGGCATGACCAAGTATTCAAAATGACCGAACCTAGATCTAAAAGCCGTCTTCCATTCGTCTCCAGCCCTGATCCGGATGAGGTTGTAGGCCCCTCGAAGGTCCAGTTTAGAGAAGATCCGAGCTGATCGGAATCGTTGGAACAACTCCGGGATGAGAGGAAGCGGGTATCTATTTTTAATAGTAATTTTATTTAATTCCCTATAGTCGATGCAGGGCCTCAGAGTCCCGCCTTTTTTTTCAACAAAAAAGATTCCGGCACCGGCTGGGGAAGAAGAGGGGCGAATGAATTTCTTTTCCAGATTTTCCTCAATGTAAGCCTTGAGGGCCTTCAACTCAGATTCGGACAAGGGAAAGATGCGGCCGAATGGAATTTTGGAGCCAGGCAGAAGGTCAATGGGGCAATCGTAGGGACAATGTGGTGGTAGGCGGTCGGCCTGCTGTTTGTCGAAGACGTCCTGGAATTCCAAGTATGCTGATGGAACATGTGGTAGGTTATCCGGTTGAGGGGTTAAAGTAGCACAGACAGTTCTTGGCGATATTGGTATTTAAGGGCCGTCTCATTCCAGCCAGTGTCAGCTGACCATTTCCGGAATTCTGCCGTGTAGTCCTCCACCGGCCTTCTTCCCTGGGTTAAACTGTGGAGAACAGACTCAGCTGTGGCTGATCGCTGAGGATCGTCATACAGCTGCGCCATACTCTCGAAGAAGGTGTCCACGGAATCTAGTATGGGGCTGCTTTGCTCCATCAGGCCATGGACCCAGGTCTGAGGTTCGTCGGTTAGAAGGGAGATGACGAACCCCACCTTTACCACTTCCGAAGAAAAAGTCCTGGGTTGAAGGGCAAGTAAAGAGAACATGCGTTTTTGAAAGCCCGATATTTCTTACGGACGCCAGAAAATCGTTCAGGCAGGGGGACCCTGGGTTCAGGGGTAGCCATTACTACTGTGGGGTTTGCCTGATTTTGAGACGTGGAGGCAACATTGGCAGCGGTGGCAGCTGGTGATGCTGGTCCTGTAGCTCCAGTAAGTAGCTGAAAGCGGCCATCCATTTGGACATAACCTTCTTGTAATTTCTGAACCGCATCGGTTAGTGCGGTGACTTGCTGACATAGGGTCTCGAACTGTGAACGCACCCTGTCGGCCTCAGACATCTGGCTGGTTTGTACTGTTAAGGTATGTACTTACCGAGGCCGAGATGCCGAGAGTGGTTCACCTTTGCGACTTGACGCACTCCACCCCCTGGAGTTGAGACAGGGAGTGGATGGCGAGAAGCGGCACCGGCTACCGGCAGGTGGTGGGTACTTGTAGACTGTCCGGTAGTGCTGAGTAGACTGAAGAACAGGCTTCAAGCAGGAACTAGCCGGATTGGTAAAGTTCAAACAGCAGGAGACAATTGAAGCCGGTGCAGGTTGAGTCCGGGTTGCAATTGCAAAGGTAACAGTCCCGGCTGGGGGTCTAGCACAGCAAAAGGTAACAAGTCCAGAGAATACCGGGAACCAGGCAGGAGTTCAAAGGAAACGTGGAAGTCCAAAGGTACAAGCAGGAGGTCAAGGATTGTAGACAGGCAGCAGATCCGAGTCACAGGCCGAGGGTCAAAACACAGAAGAAGGCAGAAGTCCGTATAACAAGCCGAGGGTCAGGTCCAGGAGAGAGATCAGAGGAATCAAGCCAGTCCGGGTCACAAGGAGGTTTTCAAGATAGTTTTCCAGAGTCTTGGGTATACAGGAAAGCTGACAAACCAGCAACTTGTCAGTGCAACTGGGTTTCTTCAAATAGGCCCGCCTGGATTCCTATTGGTGCGCCGCCATGCATGCGCGTGCACCGCTGCGTCGGCGCGCGCACCCGAGAACGTAGAAGCGCCGTCCCGCGCACGCGCTGAAGCATCATTCCGCCGTGCGTGCGCATTGGGCGCTGATTGGCGCTGTTGGACGGATTTCCCTGACATAGGGTGTAGCAAGATGGCGGCGAAGGCATCGAATGTGACGAGCATCGTAGTCGATGATGTCACCGCGTTTGTTCCATTCAAAAGAACGGCGGTTCTTTTGAATGGAGCGTGTGTACACTCGGCCGGGACAAGATTCTTGTCAAGAATCTCGTCAGGGAAAAACAACGGGTTTTTTCCTGATGAGATTCTCGGTCGTGTGTACTAGGCTTCAGAGTTAATATGGGAAAAAGGTGTCTCCTCTCCACTGATGCTTTATCACCAACCCTTGTTTCAATAAAAAACCCACATTTTCAAAAGACATTTGTCATTGGGGCTGAAAGTGAGGTGAAATGTTCTGAACAGGTGCACAGACAGCAAAACAAACGTTACAGGGGTGATAACCCTTCCCTATGTTTTCCAAAAAGCTTAAAAATAGATTTTTTATCTTGAACTGCACTTAAAAAATGTACCTGTTCCAAATTACAAACAAATTCTACTTAAGAACAAACCTACAGTCCCTGTCTTGTTTGCACCGCCTGTATACTGCTGTTCAGAGTATATAGGGCCTTTTTTTAATTTGGGTGCGGGGTTCCCCTAATATCCATACAAGACCCAAAGGGGCTGGTAGTGGGCTGGGGGGTACCCATGCCATTTTTCTCAATGATTTTTATCCATATTGTCGGGACCAGACATTACACGTGTAGCGACCTCACCCCTCTCACCCCTTCTCATTCTCGGCTTGTCTGTCTCTGTCTAGGGGTGTCAGTACCGGGGGGAGGGATGAGATACACCACAGCCCATGTCCTCCATAGTGAAGAGGTGAAGGCCAGAAAGATCGGGCTTTGTGTAGGTGTCCTAGGGTCAAATCCTTTCCTCGGATCCACTCCAGTTTGCTCCTAGTAACCAGAGTTCCACACACTGAATAGGTCCAACACAGTTTTATTCTTCTCAGCGAATAAACATACAGTACAGTCAAGTTGGGACCTTTGCAACAGTTCAGTATTAATGGGAGTAGGTCGAGGTACAATCCTTTAAAGTATAGCTAACCACTGTGGTGTCACCAGTGGCGAATAGTCACTGCCACTGACTATATGAGGTAGAACATGAATTACCTTCGCTAGCACAGCCCCTGTCAGGGGAAGGATATCCGTCCAAGGGAGTCACCGGAGGCCTCACTGTCACCAGCAAAGTTCCGCTCACCAGTCTCCTCAACCTCAGACACGGGCACCCAAGGAGTTAGGGCCCCCTCGGATTCCTCCACCCTCGCGGAACTCAGTCGAAGGCACTGAGCCCCAGGCATCCGCCATAGTACCTCACCCCAGGCTAAAGGTGCCTGAGATGGACTCCATCTCTCGCTCCGGCCAGGTCAAGGGCACCTGGGCCCGGAACACCGGAACGCCAGCACCCAAGCTGAAGGTGCCTGGGTGCGGCCGCGTCCTCCCACTCTGAAACCAAGGTTAGGGCGTCCGCCCCTTTTATCCCCTTGCCTTTTGCGTCACAGCCGGTTCCCTGCCCCGCTGTACCAGCGCCAGGAAAGGACAAAAAGGAGTTCAGCTCCGGCCAGGGCGACAATGCCACCTGCAGGCCGCAGGGAACCTCACACCACCAGAGTCCTCCAAGAACCATAAAAGGGTCTCGGATTCCTTAGCAATCAGTGCATCTGGGTTAAACTACCACCCAGATGCTTCCCCTAAATTCAAATACCCGCTACACACTAAAGCCGCAAGCAGTTTTAAATGACTTTTTTTCCTTTAGAAATGTCATTTTGTGCAGGGACAGTTCTAAACATGGGAAACACGTGCCACTTCACAGGCATACTATAGACACCCCCAGGTACGATATTTAAAGGATTATTTCACTTTTTTTTCACTTTAAGCATCATTAAAATCACTGCTCCCGAAAAAACAGCCATTTTTAAAACTTTTTTTTGCATTGATACATGTCCCCTGGGGCAGGACCCGGGTCCCCAAAACCTTTTTAGGACAATAACTTACATATTAGCCTTCATAATTAGCACTTTTGATTTCGAACGTTCGAGTCCCATTGACTTTAATAGGGTTCTAAAGTTTGCGCAAACTTTCGGTCCGTTCGCAGGTTCTGGTGCAAACCGAGCCGGCGGGTGTTAGGCTCATCCCTACCTATAATTTGTGCAGCAACATATTCTGGTGAGTGCATTGGATTAGTGCATTGAAGTGCTACACAGTTTTTTCTATATTTTTTACTAAGGTTTTTGCATATTTTACCTTTAGTGCTAGCAGCTTTTTTTTCCACAAAGCTACGGCTATTGTTTCTATTTTTTTCACATTGATATTTAACCGCTTGCCAACCAGCCGCCGTCATTATACTGCAGCAAGTTGGCACGATCCCACGAATCGTCGTAGCTGTACGGCGGCTCCTTTGAGCGGGATAGCAGGTGCGCATACGCCCGCTGCACTGCAGGGGTGCCGATGCGCATGGCCAGCGGTCGTGATGAACGCCGGCCATGTGCGATCGAGGGCACGAGAGCCAAAACAGGGACGTGTGTGTGTAAACACATAAATCCCTGTTCTGTGAGGAGAGGAGAGGCAGATCATGAGTTCCTACTAGCTAGGAACAGTGATCTGTCATCTCCTCTAGTCAGTCTCACCCCTCTACAGTTAGAACAGACACTAAGGAACACAGTTAACACCTTGATCGCCCCCCCCCCCCTAGTGTTAACCCCTTCCCTGCCAGTGACATTTACACAGTAATCAGTGCATTTTTATAGCACTGATCACTGTATAATTGTCAATGGTCCCAAAAATGTGTCAAAAGTGTCCGATCTGTCCGCCATAATGTCGAAGTCCCGATAAAAATCGCAGATCACCGCCATTACTAGTAAAAAAAATAATAATAAAAAAAATGCCATAAAGCTTTCCCCTTTTTGTAGACGCTCTAACTTTTGGGCTTATTGCTATTTTTATTACCAAACATATGTAGAAGAATACATATCGGCCTAAACTGAGGAAAAATTTGCTTTTAAAAAAAAAAAAAGGGAGATATGTATTATAGTGAAAAGTACAAAATATTGTATTTTTTTCAAAATTGACGCATTTTTATGTTTATAGCGCAAAAAATAAAAATCGCAGAGATGATCAAATACCACCAAAAGAAAGCTATATTTGTGGTAAAAAAAGGACGTCAATTTCGCTTGGGTACAGCGTCGCATGACCGCGCAATTGTCAGTTAAAGCAGTGACGTATCGCAAAAAATGGCCTGCTCATTGAGCAGCCAAATCTTTCGGGGCTGAAGTGGTTAAAGAGACTTAATGATATGACATCTGGTTTTTGAGCCATTGTGGACTAACATGTCTAATGCTATGACTGTTTTTTTTTTTGTATCCTGCCTATTTTTAATGAAAACTGATTTGAACAAAAGTCCCTTTTGCGATGATTTGATGCATGCTACTTAGGAGTTTTTTTTTTGGGGGAAATTGTTACAAAAAGATTGCAAGCAGTTTATGGGGATTGACTGCACAGGTATGGCCAGGGGAAAAGAAGACTGTGGCTTAAGGCTTAAGGCTTTCTAGATTCCTGCAGGTTACAGACAAACAATTCATGTAAGTAGACATTTGGAATAACGAATCACTTCAGGTGGGCTAATCATAAAATAACTTTACTTTCTCTGGAAGCACACTACTTCTCTGAAAGCACACTACTTATTTAAAGCGGGGACTCCTGACATTTTGTTATTGCTGCCTGTGCCCATTTTGAGAAAATATCCCTTCTCCTCATGTGCTGGTTGCAACAGTCACTAGGAAGCCTGGAGAGGTGACCTTCCCAATGGGGACAACAATACAAACCTGTCAAACCATCTGTCAGTGTGTAGGCAAACTCAGACCCTACAAATAATTTATTTTGAAAACTCTAAAGTTGGACAGTATGATTTTTAAAAGATAGGTTTGCCTTTAGTAACATGTTAAATGTTACACCGGAATTCACTGTAAAATTGTATTAAAGCAGCAGCCCCCTGATCCCCCATTTTGACAGCAGGGAGGGGATCCTCTCCCAACAACTGCTGTCACAATTTAAAAACAGTGTGGTTTTGCGGGGCTCAGCCCACACAGCTGTTCCAATCATTTACAGATTTCTGTGAATCAATGAACAACAATTCCAGCCTTCCAATGCCGCAGATGAGTGAGTGTCATGCATTGATTATTCCTTCTCTTCAGTAACTGTCCGCCCTATGGGAGGTATGGGCAGACAGCCGTACTAAGAGTCTGCAGAACCTGACATTGCACCTACAATCTGCTGATTATGGGTGCAATGCTCTGCAGAATCGTAGGAAACCCGCAAAAAAAAATTGCATTTTTTTTTCTACAAAACTGAATTTATCTTTTAAGTACCAGCTGTAAGTAGCAAATGATTTTGATGCACATGTGTGTCTTAAAGTGAATATTTCATTGGCGAATGCAAGGAAAAGGGTTTAAGTGTGTGTAAACTATCCTAAACCCAACTTAACTAGCAGAACTGTGACCATTCTAGAATGGAAAAGGTTGAGGATATTACACACAATGTTGAAAAAATGTTTTAGCAGGCAGTATATGCAGGAATAAAGTGTTCACGTTATGCGGGCATGCAGTGTGTATAGGAATAGATTGCATGAGGGTATGAGGGCAGGCAGTAAATGCAGAAAAGGAGTCCCAAAGGTAGATAGGTAGGAAGTACGTGTGGGGAGGAGTGAAGATGGTATGATGGTGGGAAATGTGTGCAGCAGATTAAATGAATTAGCGATAAAGAGGTCATGGAGAGAGGTGAGTTTGTTACAGACAGAGCAGGAATTCCAAAGGGCACAAGAGATAAGGGCAAGGTCATGGGAATAAGAGAAATGGGAACTAAAATGTGTTAATTGCGGCTTCTGCCAGAGAGTGCAGGGAGATAGGTGCATTGTGAGGGTGATATATATATATATATATATATATATATATATATATATACACACACACAGGGCTTTTTGTCGGTGGGAACGTGGGGGAACGCAGTTCCGGCACCTTCAGCACTGAATGTATGTAATGGCAAGGGTACTGGGGTATGCTGAAAGGTCTAATGATGCTGGCAGTTATCTATTTTTGTGTGGGGGTCTATTGTTGCTTGTTGCTGAGGAGGTCTATTGTTGCAGGTGGGGGGGTCAATTGTTGAGGGAGAGGTCTATTTTTGCTGGCTGCTGGAGGCTCTATTGTTGCTGGCTGCTGGGAAATCTGTTGTTGTTGGTCTATTGTTGCATAGGTGGATCTATTGTTGCTGGAGTGGTATTTTGTAACGGTCCATTGTTGCTGGTAGGATATACTGTTGTGTAGGGGATCTATTGTTGCTAGGTGGGTCTAGTGTTGCTGGGGGGTATCTATTACTGACGGGGGAGGGGATATTGTTGCTGGGGTGGGGTCTATTAATGCTGGGGGGGTCTATTGTTGCTGACGTCTATTGTTGCTGGCTGCAGAGGATATATTTAACAGTTTTTTTTTGTTATTAACAAATCCCATACAAATTATTTAGCCCACAAAATTATACTTATTTCTGTACTCTCTAAAAGGGCCAGTACTGGGAGGTGGGTAGGGGGTGGAACCAAGGGAGGGTGCTCAGAAGTGGGTAGGGGGCGGAGACAAGAGTAACTCAGAAGGGGGGAGTTCCTGCACCTATTCTCTGAGAAAAAAACATATATATATATATATATATACATATATACACACACACACACACACACTGTGGGGGGGAGGGGGGGAGAAGAGGGCTGAAGGAGAGATAGTTTAAGGATAGAGGACAGAGCTGTCAAAAGGAGTGGGAGGAAGTGCATGTTACAAAGAGCTGAAGGGGTAAACAAGGTCACCTGATGTCTGTGTGGTTTTCTCAAAGTATTTTCTTGTGTTCATTTGCTTTGTGCATTCGCTGAAGTGCAGCGTCAGAAGTGCTCCCACTTATAGAAATAGCCCCACTTTGAGACAGAGTACCAGTTGCAAATGTGTCCCTGCAAATGCCTTAAAAGAAGCTTATATTTATACTGATGGGGATAGGGGGTGGGTGCATTTTTAATTATCAATCAGGAGGTAATAAAGGTTTGCTGGTTAACAGGGCAAAATTCTCACTTCAGAAACAGACTAGCAAGAGGGCACTAAAGTTAACGGGCCATAATTTTGGGTAAGACAAGGGAGATAATAAAGCATTGTAATGTGGACAGGTCTACAGACGGTTAAGCAAAAATAACATACCAGTATTGTTAAATAGACATAAGCAAAAGCAGATAGCAGTGTTTCAGTTTTTGGGTGGAGATGTTTCAGCAAGACATACCGATTTTGTTAAATAGACATAAGCAAACATTTAATGTTTTTATTTTTATTGTTTTTGTATGCCTTGCACTTGTGTCAACATATTAAATGTATGTACGGTACATAATACCATACAATATACCCTGCTTGTTTTCAGAACCTCATCATCATCCTCATCAATTGCAGACAATTAAACAGTAGGATATTGCTTAATTTCACAAATGTAACGTACATCAATGAATACAATTGCATGATTTTATAAAGCTGAGCACTTGGGTGAAATAAATGGTTCAGGGCACACTTTTCTGAGTCAATTACAGTTTGGAATTAGGTCATCTGCAATTTGAGAAGCTATGTCCATTTTTACTATGTGTTACAGAGGATGTAATAGACTTTGCAAGAATAAAAAAAAAATTTGGTTTAGCTTTTATGGTGGTCTATGTTTGACTAAATTGAGATTTTGAGCTTTGCTATGTAGGAAACATTTCAATTGAGTTAATGCACGGCATATTTTATCCCTATATTCCTAAGACTCAGCACAGCATTTAAAATAAATAAATCAGTGTCACCTTGTACAAAACTGCTTAAAACCCAAAAGGCACATAGAAGATATTACATAATTAATCAGGCTGAAAAACATATTGTACATCAAGTTCAACTGATAAATGGAATATTGTTGCCAGTGATTTTTGCAGAGGTACAATCCAGGCACAAATGTTTATTGTGCCCAAGAAGTACCATGGAAAATATACATTTTGTGTGGAATTCTTCATAAAAAAGAGCAGTGCATTTCCTGGCATATGAATGTGCCTAGGTACTTCTGTAGATTATTTATCTGTATATATGTAGTGTGAAATATAAAACACGGATGCTTCTGGCTTTTAGTCTCAGGAGATTCAATGTCATTGATGTGCTACTCGCTGTTCTCCCTGTTGGATGCTCTGACACGGAGAAGCCAAACCCTGCCTCTACCAAAATGGCTACCTCTAGCCAACACAGCGACAGTGCAGAACAAGATATAGTAAATCAGCTGCAGGGAGACCCTAGGCAATACTACTGACTAATCTATTGCCCACTGCCTACCAGTATAGACATGTGTGTCTGTAATTTATTAATCTGGAAACCCATTTTGCTTATCCATTGATAAACTATAGAATGTATTCCCAAACTCATTCACTGTAGGCTTTTTGTAGAGTCTTACATACAGAAAGCATGAACAAAGATTCCCAGAATTAGAAAGATGGTCAGTCACTAATCTTATTCAACTTGCAACTGAATCAAACTGGTTATAAAGTAGTGTGAGGAAAGAACACATAGTGAAATAAAATACATTGAGTGGCTTTTCTGGCTTTAGTTCAGTTGCATGGATTGATTCACAGTATTAGCAGTTCACTGCTTGCTTTTACTTGCTTTTGCTTGTTCCAGGGAAGGAGTAGACTGTGGGTCAGGGGGCATGTGCACTTTGGGCTGGTACAAATAATACATGTTGAGTTAGTGGCCCTGAGTGGAGAGTTCCTCCAGTCCAGACCTTAATCGTAACAGTCAGTAAATTGCTGGGCATTATTTAGCTATCTGCTCCCTGTTCGCACATGAAATCACAGCACCTGACAAAGAGAAGTTTTCCAGCACTGACACCAAAATCATGAGAATTGCTTAGTCACAAAATGAAAAATGCAATGTTATATAGAAAGCAGTATTAAAAGAATATAGCCCCTTTTTAGCACATTAAAGCATACAGAACGCAGTTGTAAGAAGTATGTAACAGTGCCCCTTACATTGCTGGACGGCAAATGCAATAAATGTCTAAAAAGCATTGCTGTACAATGCCAAAGAAAAAAAAATAGTAGCCAGCATTTGAAAATAATTAGGATTACATTCTTGAAGGAATTGAAAATAAAAATGTGGTGCACTATGCTGGTTGTCTGCCCTGAAAAGATTGAGAAGGAAAATGCAGTGTGCTGTGCATATAACCCGCTACACTCTTGTGGGTAGGGCCAAAAGGTGGGAAAGGTCAATATAGGTGGTGTTTTGCAGTGTATGGTCTGTAATGAGCCACATTTCTCTTTTGATTTGCTATGCTTTAATGCTGTAGAGAAAATAGGGCCTGGGGTAAAATGAAGAGATTATGGAAGTAAAAAAAAACGTATTGTTGAAGTAATTGCAAGCAATGTCAACCACCGTCATTAGTGTCAGTGTCAGTAATGATAACCCCTAGCATAAGTAGGGCTAGCAATAACCTTAGGAAAATGACACGGCCAGAACCCCCCCCCCCCCATAAAGTGTAAGGTCCAACAATAATAAACTTCAGTGAGCTGCAGGCATCATCCCGGTATAACCCCATAAAACCGAGGCCGCATATATGTGTACGGTCAGCGCTAAAGGGATTTATTATATAGGATTTATATAGCGCCAACAGTTTGCACAGTGCTTTACAATGTTAGGGCAGACAGTACCATTACAATTCAATTCAATACAGGAGGAATCAGAGGGCCCTGCTCATTAGAGCTTACAATCTAGGAGGGAGGGTCAAGTGATAGAAAAGGGTAAAAAAACTGTGGGGGTGATCTAATGAAGAAAATTAAAGTACAGTTGTTACGTGGAAGCAGGATAGGCTTCTCTGAAGAAAAACGTTTTCAGGGATCACCAAAAAAGTGGATAGATTTGGAGATAGTGTTACAGATTGGGGTAGGAAATTCCAGAGGATGGGAGAGGCTCGAGAGACATCCTGGAGGCGAGTATGGGAGGAGGTGATGAGGGGGCTAGAGAGCAGGAGGTCTTGGGAGGAAGGAAGAGGACGATTAGGTTGATATTTTGAGAGTAGGCTAGTGACGTAGCTGGGGGCCGAGTTGTGGATAGCTTTGTAAGTTATTGTTAGTATTTTGAATTTAATTTGTTGGGTGAGTGGCAGCCAATGGAGGGATTGGCAGAGAAGGGTAGCAAACACTGAGCGATTTGTAAGGTGGATGAGTCTGGTTTTTAATGTTAGTAAGTCATTTGTGAGCTAATTAAATGTTTTCCTGAATTGATGCATTTCAAAAGCAGTGTATACTGTATGTGTCTGATATTTTCCTGTTATTTCCATTTAAAATTTTATAATTTTTGGGATAATTCTTGCTTATTATTTTAATTTTAGCCTTACCTGGATTATACCCGATTGGGTTTTTAGCATGATAAAAATGTCTTTCCATTCTGAAACTGACATTGGCAAATTAGGTTAGTATAAGGTTCTTATGCATAAATGCTCTACTTTTCACAATAAAAAATGTTTTACCTTTTACAATTCTCATGCATACATTCTCTTTAAACATCCACTTGCATTACACGAACAATTGCCCATAGATCTCAATGCATAACTGATGTAGCACTTACAATTAAAATGAGAGAAGCACATTGTGATTTTAAGTTGAAAGAAATACAAAATGCACATTTGACACCATTCTAGAAATGGCTTAAAAGTATAAAAAAATTAAATGCTCAAAATGCTGCTTAGTACATAGCACACATTACATTATGCTTTTTATAACTACTGTTTTCTGTGTTTATTTTTCCATCTTCCCTGAACTGTTACATTTTAATAGAACCATGTTTATTTCAGAACAAAAGATATTTTATGTTTATATTTTTGGCAGATAAACATGCTGTTAATTAGTTACTGATGTGAAGAATTCAAATAGTCTCCGCTCAGCTGCAGAAAGCTATAATCATAGGATGTAAATGCTTCCTTTGACAAGTCTGTAGAACTCTATTGTATTTAACTGCCTGTAAAAATAGCATTCAAAGATCGCTTGAATTACATTCTGAGTTTGGTATCCCAGCACAGGATAATGGGAGCTATCAATTGTAAGTAGAGATTTGCATGTCAAATATATAGGAACAAATTGGTGATTAGGCCAAACCTATTAAATTATATTATTGGTTTGTGCATTGAAAAGTAAGGGGGTCATTTACTATTTATTAATGTGTGTGTTCTTTTCCTCTAGGACTTATTTTCGTACAGTATACACTTGTGTGGGACTTAATAAAGTAAAATAAATCAAAGGGAAATTAGGCAAAGAGCAGTGTTTAAAACATGTAATGTTTAAAACATTTAATCATGTACAAAAGAAATGTTTTCTTTTTACATTCCTGAAAATTCCTATATGACTGAATGTTTGGAGGAAGCACAAGCTAACCTGACTTTACTTCATTTTTGTAAACCATCTAACAGTACATTTATGCTAGGTGTCAAAATAAATTAAACATTGCATTTCATCCCCTTAACATGGAACCCCTATATACTATGTTCAAGACCAAAACACAAACATGGGCTAGATTACCATTAGGAGTTATGGGCCGAATTAGTCTAATTAAAATGATCCTCCTACCTAAGATTATATCACTCATGTGGTATGCCCACATACCTCTAAAACTTTTTTAAAATGTTGGAATCTATCATAAACTACTTTGTATGGGGACACCACAGACATAAACTAGCTTGGACAGTCTTATTAAAGAACCCTACATCGTTGGGTGGAGCTGCCCTCCCTGACTTTCAAGGCTATTATCTGGTCTCTCAACTATCTAACTTCTATTACTTTGACAAAACGTTATCAGTCTCCAACTTGTAACAATTCACACTACCTGGCTCATACTCCCCTTCAGACTATTCTCTGTGGTAAGTCGCATCACCCTGGGTATACTAGGGTATGTATGGGAACTTACTTCGCGCAAACTTAATGCCCAACCAATCCACTCCCATACTCCTCTATGGTTCTGCTCTTGTACCTTATAATCATATGTGATTTCAACTGCATATACTCACCATTAGACAAACTATGTGCTACAATGTACTGTGATCTCTTGTTTAAATTTTACACTGTGGGGGTTATTTACAAAAGGAAATCCACTTTGCACTACAAGTGCACTGCAAGTGCACTTGGAAGTGCAGTCGCTGTAGATCGCTGTAGATATGAGCGAAGATCTGAAATGAGGGGAACATCTGCTGATTTTATCATCCAATCATGTGCAAGCTAAAATGCTGTTTTTTATTTTCCTTGCATGTCTCCCTCAGATCTACAGCGACTGCACTTCCAAGTGCACTTTCAGAGCACTTCCAAGTGCACTTGCAGTGCACTTGTAGAGCAAAGTGGATTTGCCTTTTGTAAATAACCCCCTCTGTATATATCCCCACTTGTTTATTGTTTATACCTTATTTTGCTTCAAATACTTGTACCCTGTACGTTCTTCCAATAAAGTTTGTTTTTCTAATTTAAAAAAAAACATTGCATTTCACTATATTATACATGCACAGCTTGTGAGTGAAAAATCAAAATGGGGTTAAATAATAAATATTTGAGAGCTCAAAACTATACAAAGCTGATTGTACCCACTAAAAAAGGAATTCACTTAAAATTAAGAAATTATAATTTTTTGAGAATGTAAAATTAGCATCAAAATATATGCATACATAGTTGGTTTCTCATTTATTCTTCAAAACAAGAAAATGACTTCTTTTTTTTTTTTTTATATATTTAAACTTTATTTGCTTTTTCTTTGGAAATATTTCAACGTACGTACAAAAATACTTATTCATATAAAATCTTACATACCTCCTATATTGAAATTAACCTAACCCATCCCCTCCCACCCATCTCCCAGAAAATGTCTTCTCATGTATGTTGCCATTGCTGTCTGTGGTTTCACAATGTTTTCAATCACTGACCAAGGACAAGCATGCAACAAGTGAAGTCAGATCTAATGATCTTAATGCTTGCTCCAAGTTTGACTTTAATCCATTTAATCGGCAGGACAGACAGAAAACTGGGAGCATTTTCAGAAGGACAGGTCAACAATATTACCGTATGCCAGTGTTTCTCAACTCCAGTCCTCAAGGCGCACCAACAGGTCATGTTTTCAGGATTTTTTTCAGATAAAACCGCTGTGGTAATTACTAAGGTAGTGAAACTGATCAAATCACCTGTGCAAAATAATGGAAATCCTGAAAACATGACCTGTTGGTGCGCCTTGAGGACTGGAGTTGAGAAACACTGCCCTATGCATTCAGTACAGCTTTCCTTTAATATAAATTAGCACATACCACTACTTAACATATTACTGCCTACTACACTAAAGTATGATGTCCCAAACATATGTTTGATACTGCTGAAATATAGTATTATAGCAATATAGTCATAAAATATAAAGCAATACCTTCAATCTCTGTAGCTGAAATTCTTGACACAAACTCAATACAGTGGTATCCACATCCTTTTAAGGCAGTGGTTCTCAACTCCAGTCCTCAGGGCCCACCAACAGGCCAGGTTTGCAAGATAACTGAAATGCATCACAGGTGATATAATTTTCTGCTCAGGGATTGCAGTATTCTAGTCTGCATCTCACCAAGGTAATACTTAAAATCTGGCCTGTTAGTGGGTCCTGAGGACAGGAGTTGAGAACCACTGTTTTAAGGGCTATCCTAACAAATATTGTTTATCTTGGGCCTGTTCTAAAGCAGTGTTTCTCAACTCCAGTCCTCAAGGCGCCCCAACAGGTCATGTTTTCAGGCTTTCCATTATCTTGCACAGGTGATTTGATCAGTTTCACTGCCTTAGTAATTACCACAGCCATTTCATCTGAGGGAAATCCTGAAAACATGACCTGTTGGGGCGCCTTGAGGACTGGAGTTGAGAAACACTGTTCTAAAGAGTTATAAATTGTATTGCTCTTGTGAGGTAATGCCAAAAGTCCCAAAATAAATATTTGTTGTGATAGCTAGTTGTGATAGCTACAGTGGCGGTACGTCCTTAAGGGCGCAGGAACACTGCTCCTCCTCTCCTGTCACTCTATAATTACCATAGACAGATTCATGCATTGCATGAATGTATCTATGGTCGGTGCTGACACCCCCTATTCAGGTGTCCGGCCCCTATTTGGTCACCGGGCACCTGAATTACAGCGGTGGGGGTGTTTTTTGGAAGCACCTGATTAGAGCCTTTTGCTCTAATAGGCGTCCAAAAAAGTGAGAAGCGGGCGCAACGTTGTGCGTTCCTTCTCACTCAATGTTAGCAAAGCCAAAGGAGTTTGCTTTGCTAACATTGACCCGCCTCTCAGCCAATCAGGTTGCCTGGTCTTTTACCGGTCGCCAGATTGGCTGAAACGTCAGGCGCTGTGATTGGACGCCTATAAGGCGTCCAATCATAGGAGAGGAGGATAGGAGAAGACGCATGGAGGGGAGAAGACACTGCTCGCCCTCACCTGCCCCACCGAGACAGGGTAAGTTGCAGGCAGATGGCGAGCGGGCGGGGGTGGGGGGGATCACAGTAACAGCATTGGATGGCACAGTGGCAGCATTGGATGGCACAGTGGGAGCATTTAATGGCACAGTGGCAGCATTGGGAGCATTTGATGGCACAGTGGCAGTATTGGATGGCAAAGTGGGAGCATTTGATGGCACAGTGGCAGCATTGGGACCATGGGATGGCACAGTGGCAGCATTGGGTGGCACAGTGGGAGCATTTGATGGCATAGTGGCAGCATTGGGAGAATTTGATGGCACAGTGATAGCATTGGATGGCACAGTGGCAGCATTGGGAGCATTTGATGGCACAGTGGCAGCATTGGATGGCACAGTGGGAGCATTTGTTGGCACAGTGGCAGCATTGGGAGCATTGGATGGCACAGTGACAGCATTGGGAGCATTTGATGGCACAGTGGCAGCATTGGATGGCACAGTGGGAGCATTTGATGGTACAGTGACAGCATTGGATGGTGCAGCGGCAGCATTTGATGGCACAGTGGCAGCGTTTGATTGGCACAGTGGCTGCAATTGATGAGCACAGTGGCTGCATTTGATGGCACAGTGGCGATATTTGATGGCACAGTGGCTGCGTTTGATGGCACAGTGAGGCTGCAATTGATGTTTTTTTTTATTTGTTTGTGCCCCCCCAAAAATGTTGTGCACCAGCCGCCACTGGATAGCTATGAAATATAACTTTGAGTGGAATGTTAAAACCAATGTACATCAGCAGCAGAAGAAAGAGAACCAATGCTGTGCCCTAGGTTCACTCTATTGGTGGCGCCAATGGCACTCACATTGCCTTCTTTTCCCTGCTACACTATTTGACCACATATAGTGAAGAAAAATACCTGCTACTTCTGGGTGCAAGGGACATACCTCCCTTACATGGGACAGTGCTGGTGCTTGGTGATTATTCGCTCATATACCCAGTGCTGAAAGTGGAGAGAGAGTCCCCAGTCTGTATAACCTACTAGAAATTTCTTGGAGCTTACACAGAGCTAACTTTCCTTTGCCCCTGATTAGCCAAATCAAGAACAAGGGAGTAAAGGGAAGGGAAGTATGTGCAGCTGCTAAGGCCAGCATTAAAGCCAAACTCGCCTTTACCCCCAATGTCCAGTCTTCTGGTGGGTCCACTGACATCCTTCTTCTTTTCTGGCATTGGCAGTATTTCCTCCTAGACACACATTGCTTACTAAAAGAAGAATACCCATTAATTCTTTTTATATAGTGTTCTGTACCTCAGGGAGCAAAATACATATAATATTGTCCTAGCTCCCTTTGTGTTTTGAATGGCTAGTTACGTGGTAAGACAGAAAGACCTCCTACTACCCACCCCCACTGCATTAATAGCCACAACTTGTCTCCATTTTTAAACACTTTCCTACACAGGCACAAGCAAGAGAAATACAAAGGGATGGGAAGTTTACAAGCTCCTCCCACTTGCATTCCTCTTGCTGGCACTTGTCTCTAATGTCCTGCGAGCATCTTGCTGTCCAGGAGTCAAGTGTCATGTCATTAGTTTGGCTGGGTGCATCAAATCCTATAAGAATGGTCCTGAACAGTGTAATAGTCACTCTATCACAGGTGCTGTCCCTCACAGACTCACCAATCTTCTTTTGGATTGAACGATGGATCGTTATGTGGTGCTACTCTCTGCAGCATTTAGGATCTTCCAGGATTTCTCCACCAGAGAAAGAAGAGAATAATGATGCCCCATCATGCCACATAACCAGATCAAAAATCCATGGATTAAAGGTATGTATACAGGTTTTAAGGGTACTAGGGGGTTCCCAAGGGGAGAAAAGCAGGAGGGGGGTCCCAAGCATGGATGTAGGATTTAGATCTTCCAAATACTTAAAAGGATACTGAAATGCAGATCTCTGTAAATTTCTTTTATGTCGTGTACACATGATCGGTTTTACCGATGAAAACAGTCCGATGGATTTTTCTCATCGGATAAACCGATCGTGTATGGGCCCCATCGGTCTTAAAAAATAAAAATAAAACATGTTTTAAATTTATCCGATGGGGAAAAAAAAACGATAGCAAATTACGATTGTCTGTGTAGAACTCCATCGGACAAAAAACCCATGCATGCTCAGAATCAAGTCGACGCATGCTCAGAAGCATTGAACTTCCTTTTTCTCAGCTTGTCAAAGTGTTTTACGTCACAGCGTTTGGGACGGTCGGATTTTAGACTGATGGTGTGTAGGCAAGACTAATGGAAGTCAGCTTCATCGGATTTCCGATGGAAAAATCCATCGGATTATAATCCATAGGAAATCCGATCGTGTGTACAGGGCTTTAGAGTTTATTTAGCCTGCAGGAATTTCAACTGCTTGAAAAGTGGTCTCTTGATCTGAATGGATGCAAGACTTTCTTTGACAACCATTAGCATTGAACAACTGACAGAACTCCTCTACTGCACTGTTTAGTGGCTTTCTCAGCTATCCATCATATGACTTAGTTGCCTACCAGATCAAAGAGCCAGTCACAAGGGAGAAATGGAGTGCATCTGTCATATGAACCCCAGAAACAGTTGTCAAAGGATGCCTCATAGCTGCTTCTGTAGATAAATCAGCAGGATTGAGTGAAATCTGTAAGTCTGTGGAGAAAATACTATAATAAAATGACAGAAGAAATAAATGATAATAATCTGACCAATGGTGTGCCATAAAATAGTCATGCATAGAAATACTGGTGACCATATGACCTTCTCAATGCAATTTAGTGGTATCATTAACATTTTACACTAGCAAGAAGTCCACGGATCTGAACTAAATTATTAACGTTACATTTATATATGTGTGCATGTGTGCCAGTGTGTGTGTGCAAAATGTGACACAAATTAGGTAATATAAATATTATCTTGCAAATGTGACCTAATTAATCTTAAATAGCAACAATTGATATGCCTAGAATATCAGCGCCATATTTCATGACTGTAGTCAATCTGCTTTGCTATTCAAAAAGTAAATAAATATGGAATATGAGACCTAGCATATTATGACAGTAGGCTCTGATAACAGCTTCAATGATTTATTATCATAAAAGTGTATTGATACGGTAATGGAATTTGTCATTCTGTATTTTACTTACAGTCGGTGACAGCCTCAGCAGTATGGCTTGCAGATGGGGCTCAGTGATTTCCTACATTTTACAATACCCTTACATATGCCATTCAGCTATTTATTTTCTGCATTTGTCAAAATATTCTCTCTGATGTGGCTGGAATGGTGTTATTTACATTCATTGAGCACTATTCACATTCAACTCAATTCATATCAGGCAAAGCTTTGCAAGTGGTGTAGTTGAAATACAAATGATGCAATTTAGTAACAAATTCTAAAGTACATCACCTTTTATTTCCCTTTTTTCACATTTGCCTGTTAAAAAAGCAAGCCAGAGGCAAATAGTGTAATTATGTGCACCAGTTATTCAATATTTATGTTCGGAGCCAAGACACCGCATAATAATAATAAAATGTGTTGATCAATCAAGCCACTTACAGTGGAAATGTATTTCTGGGGTAGATTTGGCATATTACTTCATTGTTCCGTGTTAATTAGGTACACTTTGCTCAGCTTGCAAGCCTTTTGAAAATTATTTTGTTTATTGGAAATCCTGTCTCTTTTAAATTCTATTTCTATGGGGGTGTTTACTGTAGAGCTCGTGCTGCTGCTATTAGCTTCCTTTTCCCTTTCTCTCAGTTCAGCTAAATGGAAGTGATAAGCATTTACAGAACATAAACATAATGTTTCTTCTTCCTTTATTTCTTTTAAAGTTAATAAAAAAGGATCTCTTTTGCAAAATTTATTGGTATGCACAAAGCCGTGTTATCTTCATTGCAGCCCGAGGCAATTGAACTGAATAATTAATTTACATTTGGACATGCAAGAGTGGTTGTAATTAAAGCATGTACTATAGGTGCCAATTAAGCTGCAAGTCACAGAAAACAGCAGAGGCCAATCACACCCAGTCAGGCTCATGTCTGTACCTCCTTGTTCCTTCATTACAATACACTCATTGACTATTTATTTACTCACTACAAAAAAGCTGCTGTTTTTTTTTTTTCCTTTTTATTATAGGATCTTTTCAGCCTCTGAACTGTAAAAAAATGACCTCTACGAACTGGGATAATGATGCCTAATTCTGTTTGTATAAAAAGGTCTTAACCAAAAAATTTACTGTAGTTTGTTGATTCTGAATGAATAGATTAATTTAGACTTTCTGGAGCTTTTTTATGGTCATACTCAGAAAAAAAACAGTGATTGGATAAAACAATGAATGACCATAATGTATTTCTAAAAAATATTTCAACAACCTAGTGAAAGTGACACTAAGCTTAATAGAGGGAAGATTGTTTATTACAAGTAATGAATATACTGTGGATGTTTGAGTAACAGGATAAGACAACAGTCATATGGTATTTAATTATGTTGTTCAAATAGAGGAAAGAACTAGAAATGTATGTCATGCAGGAATTTCTATATTACAGAAATGATCAACCTAAGGATTACCTTTCTTTGTAAAAACAGTCACAAGAAACATCAAAGGTCTGATATTATTCACCCTTCTTTACTGTACATGAAGGGAAACACGGTTTCAACTGACTGAGATAATATTTTTTATAGAATCTTCCTATACAGTCTCACAAAGTACAGCTTAAAGGCTTTTTATTGCACAATTCAGCAGCACTGCTGTGGCCAAAAATGGTATGTTTTGCATTATAGGTATACAGTATATCACCTTTTCTGTTCTTCGGATTTTGGGTTCTTTAAAGTGGTAGTAAAACTCCTGAATGTAATTTTTACCTACAGGTAAGCCTATAATATGAAGTAATACTGCGTCACTGCGACACACTTCCACCCGAACAAACACAGGGAACCGAGCAGCACCGCAATAGTGGTAATTATCACCATTGTGGGCCGATTTTCCTCAAAAAAATCACCTGTTATATACGCCGGGTTCCAGGATGTTCAGGCACCCTAACATGTGAGTGTTAGTGTTATGTTACTTTTAAATGTTTTTAATAAAGGCTTTGGAACAATATTTTGCGCAATGAGGATTCTTTTGGTTTGTTCATCTGTATGAGGAACTGCACTGCATGAGGCGCCAGCAGCGGATCTCTACAGGGGTCTCCCCACATGTTTAAAGGACCATACTAGCGGTAGTTGGTCAACGCCAGGGGGTGAGTTTACATCTATGTGGGGCACCCAATTCTGAGCACACTGAAGCACGGATATACCATCTTTGAGCACAAGCACATTATGTCACTATACAATTGGGACTGTTTTATATTTGTGTATATCATTTATATTGGACCAAGCGCAGTGGAGTGATCTTTATTATTTCTATTGCCATTTTGTCAATTTTTCTACTGCAGCTGGACTGGTATTGTGCTTATTACGATTTGTGTCCATTGGCGCTTGGCTTTTATATTTAAGCCTATAATAAAGCTCATCTGTATATAAAATGAATATCTCCTAAACGTGCACTGTTTAGGAGATATTCCAGTGAGCAGCAGTCAGTGATGTCGCCTTTCCATGCTGTTCCTTCAGAGCTGTGTGTCGTGGCCGAGATGACATAATCGCAGCATAGCCAATCAAGCACCTGCAGCTTGCAAACCCAGAAGGAAGACCGGGTTAAAATTGATACCTCTGCAGCAGTGACAGCGCACCACTGGAGGGCTTTGTTTCAGGGTAAGTCTTTCATAATGTGCTAGTATGCGATGCATACTAGCAAATCCAAAGAGTGTACAAGTACACAGTACATACGGCACTCCTAGGAGAAGTGCAGAGTCACTTGGGCCATTGGAATTTAAATTTGTATCTGTAGACCATCAACAGGCTAGAGAAAGGGATGAGGCAACTGGATGGATGGATGAAAGAGTAATCGATGGATGGCTGAGCAGGAGAAGGGATCGAGACTGGAACCTCTGCAGCTCCCTCAAAAGATCTGGGTAGGGTCACCTTATGTAGAAGAAAATAAACATTGGGGCACTGAGGTCAGTTTCAAATAAAAAAAAAAATCACTTTATTAAAATAAGCAGCAGACTTACATTGAAGTTAGCATGAAACAGCACAGATAGGGAACACCTGAGACCAAGCAGCTGTGATCAGTATGAGGCTTTAGGCATTACTTAGCAAACAGAGACCGAGGATGACAGAGAGCCAGCCAGCTCAAGATATAGATATTCGTGGTGGTGTTCTCAGCTGCACACGGGGATGACAGCTGTCAAAATGTCTGGTGGATTTCAGGAGAGGGGGTGTGCATAACGCGTTTTCAAGGACTTTGTCCTCTTTTCCAAAGGCATTTGAAAAGAGGGTGTAGTCCCTGGAAACGCGCCATGCACACCCCCATTCCCCCATCCCCCATGTTGCATGCAATTGTAGGGTGTCATTTGCTTTCCTTCTCTCTCATTAATAGTGAACAGTCTGAAAAGGGGTGTGCTTCAAATCTGTAAAATTACTTTTACAGATTCCCTCTCTTGACAACAAAGGGTTTGGAGTTGTGTAAAGATATTTGCTATTTTCATCTTCACTGTTCATAACAAAGGCACTGATATACAATGTTCTGATGTAAAATGCCTGTCTGCTCTATTCATCCAAAATTACACACCTGCTTGTTAGTTGTGTTGCTAAGCTGTATACCTTTTTTCATCCTCAGTGTGTGTTTTGTTTTGCAGATGCTAAATGCCTTCTCAATCTCTCAGAAATTGCAGCCTGTCCATACAGGTGTCTAGCTGTGGTGCACCTGTATGCTGTTTCCATTATAAGTGTCCAAAGATGGATGCTAAATCTGTAATTACACGTACAGCTTTGAGGGATCCCACAAGCATAATATTTAAAGTAATTGCATATTTTTTATGTTGCTTTATGAGACAATTTAAAATAGCTTTTTATTTTATTGTTTTCTTTGATGTCCGCCAGGTCAGTGCTCAGCCCTCCATGACCTTTCTTTGTCATTCTTTTGACTTTTAGCTTTAAAATGACTATTACTGAAAATGGACATTCAGCTTCCAATGATTTCAATGGGGTTCAGATTCCGGATCCGAACTTTGATAACTTTCATCGAACGTTTGCCAAATCAAACCTGGGTATGTTCAGCTCATCGCTAGTCATAAACCGCCTATCGCTTCTATAAGGAAATATGTAAAATTTGATGGTTCACTGCATGCTACCAATTCCTACTGTTCAATATATGAATTTTCAAATACAATATTGTATACGGATTATTGTCTATTGTAACTGACACATTTGCTTAATTGGTATCCTCAAGACTCAAATGAGTGAAGGCAGTGGGACATAAATGAGATTCTGTTCTGTTCTTACAAATTAAGTGAAGGCTCTGCACAGGTGGCACCACAACACACAAGTAGCCTGCAGAGGGTGGAAAAATAGGGCTATACGTACAATTGAATAGGACCGCCTTTATTTCCCTACTCCCCTGCAAGTGATAACCCTGACAACAGTGGGGCATCACCAAGGGAAGTTGCTTATCGGGTAGTGCTGCCAATGCTGGGTAGGCATTTTCTCCCTTCCTCCAGACATCTGATAGCAGGTGTGCACGCTTTTCCCAATGGCATGAATGAGAAGAACCCTCACAGTTTAGCTGCTGCTGTTGCCATTGAGTCAGTTATATGAACGTATGATATAGAATTGTACATAGAAAACACCATCAAGGGAAATCAATGGAGCTACTACAACTCTTATATTTTCTATTAAAACCAATTGATGTACCAAATCTGTAAAAAAAAAATTAAGATTTTTAGGAAATTGAAGTTTGGCGCCATTCCACGAGTGTGCGCAATTTTAAAGCATAACATGTTAGGTATCTATTTACTTGGTGTAACATCATCTTTCACATTATACAAAAAAATCTGGTTATCTTTAGTGTTTTTTTTTATATATTCATGAAACAGTTTTTTCCCCAAAAAAACGCGTTTGAAAAATTGCTGAGCAAATACAGTGTAACATAAAAAGTTGCAATGACCACCATTTTAATACCTAGGGTGTCTGCTAAAACAATATATATAATGTTTTGGGGTTCTGAGTAATTTTCTAGCAAAAAAATTATGATTATTACATGTAGGAGAGAAGTGTCAGAATTGGCCTGGGTGGTAAGGGGTTAATTTCCAAAAGTAATATACAAATAATTATTATTTATTGTTTTTAAGGTAATTTACTATATTTTCAAAAACAGTACTCAAGCAGGTGGCTTAACGGACAAATTACTGAATTTTGAAGTTATAACTTTATAAAGTTATAAATCACAGTAAATAGATAAATAATCAATTATTATCTTATAACATATAGAATAATAATATATGATTAAGGCGGGCCATTCACGATACAAATTTTGAATGATCCATCGAGCGATAAAAGAAAGCGGCACTCACGTACAGAATACAAGTGTACCATCGATTAGGTACAAAAATCGTACTTCCAAACACTATGTTTTCATGCCAATAGAGGAAGTGATATAATGTTGTTTAACCTTTTAACCACACCTCTACTGGACACACCCCTACTGTACAAAATTGGGTCGCGCCATTTACGAAAAGAGCACAGCACACATCCATTCACTCAAAGAAAAATGCCTTTCAAGAGGTACAATAGAAAGCACAAAATGGCAGCCATGGTAATTGGAATAATACCCTTGGAGGAGAAGAAAAAAAGAAAAAACTGGCTCCTTCAACATGAGAAATTTTCACATGTAAACCTACTGACAAACCTGAGGGAAAATAATCCTGAGGATTATCAAAATTATTTGCGGATGACACAGAAGTTATTTGAGATGCTGTTATCTCATGTGCGGGCACAGATCTCCAAACAAGGCTCGTGGTAACCCTTTGTTTCTTGGCAACAGGCAGGTCTTTTGAAGACCTGAAGTTTACAACTGGAATTTCTGCCTAATCATTAGATCGGGTTATACCGGAGACATCTGAGGCTGTAGTAAAGGTGCTCCAACCACAGTATTTAACCACTTGACCACTGGGCACTTAAACCCCCTTAATAACCAGACCAATTTTCAGCTTTCGGTGCTCTCACATTTTGAATGACAATTACTCAGTCATACAACACTGTACCCATATGAATTTTTTGTCGTTTTTTCACACAAATAGAGCTTTCTTTTGGTGGTATTTAATCACCGTTGGGTTTATGTTTTTTGCGCTATAAAAGAAAAAAGACTGAAAATTCTGTAAAAAATATTTTTTCTTTGTTTCTGTTATAAAATTTAGCAAATTAGGAATTTTTCTTCATAAATGTTGTCCAAAATGTATACTGCTACATATCTTTGGTAAAAATAAGTACAGATTGGTGTATATTATTTGGTCTTTGTGAAAGTTATAGAGTCCACAAGCTATGGTGCCAATCTCTGAAAATTGATCACACCTGAAGTACTGACGGCCTATCTCATCAATCTAACATGCCAGCAAAGTACAAATACCCCCCAAATGACCCCTTTTTGGAAAGAAGACATTCCAATGTATTTAGAAAGAGGCATGGTGAGTTTTTTGAAGTTGTCATTTTTTCCCACAATTCTTTGCAAAATCAAGATTTTTTTTTCTTTTTTTCTTTTTCACAAAATTGTCATATTAGCAGGTTATTTATCACACAATTTGTTTTACTGGTTACATGTTTTGAGTTACAGAGGAGGCCTAGGCCAAAATTATTGCTCTCGCTCTAACGTTCGCAGCGATACCTCACATGTGTGGTTTGAACACCGTTTTCATATGTGGGTGGGACTTACGTATGCGTTCGCTTCTGCATGCGAGCACAGGGGGACAGGGGCGCTTTAAAAAATATATATATATATATGTTATTGTTCATTTTACTTTATTTATTTTAGTTTGACACTTTTTTCCGTCCAAAATTTTTTTTGATCACTTTTATTCCTATTACAGGATTGTAAACATCCCTGGTAATATGGCATGACAGGTCCTCTTTACAGTGAGATATGGGGTCAATAAGACCCCACATCTCACCTCTAGGCTGGGAAGCCTAAAATAAGAAAAAAATAAAAACGATCCTGGCTTCGATCGTAGCGGTGAGTCGGTAGAAGCACCGGAGGGCGGCAGGAGGGGGGACACCCCCTCTTGCCTCCCGTAAGAACTATCAAGCAGTGGAACAGCCGCTATGATCATTCTTATGGTGTAGGGAATCGCCGACTGAAAAAGCTGATATCTGAATGATGCCTGTAGCTGCAGGCATCATTCAGATATCCCCGCACAAAGTCAAGGACGTCATATGACAGCCGGCGGGCGGGAAGTGGTTAAAACTCATTTTTACAATATTTCTAACACATAGTATGTACATACCAAAAATGACACCCCAAAATAGATTCTCTCACTCCTCCTGAGTACGGCGATACCACATGTGTGAGACTTCCACAGCCTGGCCACATACAGAGGCCGAGTACAGCCGAGTATGGCTGAGCATGGCCGAGTATGGCTGAGCATGGCCGAGTATTGCAGAGCATGGCTGGGTATTGCAGAGTATGGCAGGGTATTGCAGAGTATGGCAGGGTATTGCAGAGCATGGCAGGGTATTGCAGAGCATGGCATGGTATTGCAGAGCATGGCAGGGTATTTCAGAGTATGGCAGGGTATGGATGGGTATGGCAGGGTATTGCAGAGTATGGCAGGGTATTGCAGGGTATGGCAGGGTATTGCAGGGTATGGCAGGGTATTGCAGAGTATGGCAGGGTATTGCAGAGTATGGCAGGGTATTGCAGGGTATTGCAGAGTATGGCAGAGTATTGCAGAGTATGGCAGGGTTTTGCAGAGTATGGCAAGGTATTGCAGAGCATGGCAGGGTATTGCAGAGCATGGCAGGGTATTGCAGAGCATGGCAGGGTATTGCAGAGTATGGCAGGGTATTTCAGGGTATGGATGGGTATGGCAGGGTATTGCAGAGTATGGCAGGGTATTGCAGGGTATGGCAGGGTATTGCAGAGTATGGCAAGGTATTGCAGAGTATGGCAGGGTATGGATGGGTATGGCAGGGTATTGCAGAGTATGGCAGGGTATTGCAGAGTATGGCAGGGTATTGCAGAGTATGGCAGAGTATTTCAGAGTATGGCAGGGATGGCTGAGCACTGGGTATGCAGTGATGGCTTGCATGGATGGATGGATGGCTGGATCTGTGACTGCAATTGTCACAGAGCAGAGCTGTGCGCACTACAGATCCAGCCCACAGTGCTGCTGCCATCTGCTCTCCCCCCCCCTCTCCTCTCACACTGTACCGATCGGTACAGAGAGGGGAGAGAGAAACCGGCGTCATGACATGACGCCGGTTGGTTTACAAGTGATCACTCCGTCATTTAACGGAGGAATCACGTGGTAAACGGCCGCTATCAGCGGCCATTTACCGTGATCCGCGAGGTCCAGAGGACCCGGCAGTCATGGACACTCCCGTGTGCGTGCTCCAGGGGGTGCGCAGGAGTGTGATTCTGGGAGGACGTCAATGTACGCCCTCCCAGAGTTATCAAACCACCCTGTAGCCGTCATTCGGCTATGGGCCGGTTGTTAAGTGGTTAAAGGTAAGAAAACATGGTGAACTATCTGATTTATGTTACATGAATACATATGAAATAGAGTTGGAATATCTAAAACTCAGCAATGTGTCTAAAATTGGCAAAAATGCTATTAATTCTAAGAAAATCTATATCTACACCTTTTCCAAAAAAAGGAGACATTTTGCAACAGAATATATTTTTTATTTAACAATATCATTAGTTAACAATGACCATTTCAAATTCAACATAAGGCGCACAACAAGAACAAGAACAGTTAATACCATAAAGAAAAATTATTCACAGATTAGTGAATTGTTAGTCATGAAACCAAGAACCTTGATGTGGTTTTTGGTGCATTGCCCAGCTTTTGGTTGCTTGTGGTTAGGACATGTTACTCATCTGCCAGTTCGGGTCAGATGGTACAGGTGGGTTAGATGTACATCCCTGATACCCCATAAGATCTGTGCTTTGTGTAAGATGTCCCTTAAGTCCAATGGCAATCATTTTATGAAGTAGAGATTCAAATAAGTCTCGCTGTTGCATGGACATCCTACGTAACTTGTGTGCAACAAGGTAACCCACAGCATCACATTCATCATCCTTTTGTTTCATAATAGACCAGTGGTTCTCAACCTGGGGGTAGGGACCCCCTCGGGGGTCGAATGATGATTTGCCAGGAGTCACCGGATCCTGGGCTGTTCCTGAATCCCGCACCACTCTCCCAGCCTTTTCACGGCCGCCCTGCAGGGCTGACCCTGGAGCCTGTGGCCGCCCAGCAGGGCTGTTCCTAGAGCTCGCGGCCACCCAATCAGCCTCATTGCAGCTGCCCATTCAGTTCATGGCATGGCTGGGGGGCAGAGACTAGAGGTCAGCTGACTGAGGAATGTGAAGTGGGAAGGGCTGGAGGAGACCCTATCTCCTGAGTTCGGCATAGGTGTCACTGCTGCAAGACACCACAAAGTCGGAGACACAGTGAAGCCAGTGAGTAACTACCTTTGATTATAGTTGCCATTAAAAGTCCCACTACATCATAAATCTCCAGGCCCTGATGGACTCCCCTATTCATATTATAAAGCTTTTGAAGATATCTTGTCTCCTCATTTACTGTCCCTCTATGGTACCCTCCTTAAAGGACATCCTCCGCACTCTCAGTTTTCCCACTCCTATATCTCTGTAATACCTAAGCCGGGTAAGGACCCCTCTTCCCCTGACAATTATAGGCCTATAGCACTTTTAAATTCAGATTACAAGATTTTCACCAAAATCCTTGCGTCCAGATTATCCAAATATATCCCCAAATTGATCAATAGAGACCAGGTGGGCTTTGTCTCGGCGAGACATGCTGGCGACAATACTCGCCGCACGGTAGACTTGATTGATCTTTTGAACAGATCCTCACACCAAGCATTGGTTCTCAGCCTGGATGCGCAAAAAGCGATTGACAGGCTGAGCTGGCCCTATACGTTCTCGACACTCCGGGTTTATGGTTTCAAGGGGCCTTTTCTAAATGCATTACACGCATTATACTCCCAAGTTACAGCACAAGTCCAGATGTCTTCTTTTCTGTCGCCCCGCTTCCCCATGTCCAATGGTACTCGCCAGGGCTGCCCTCTTTCCCCATTGCTTTTTATACTATGCTTGGAGCCCCTGGCTGAGGCCATCCGTTCCCGCCAGGACATTCGTGGGGTTGTGATGCGACAGAGGGAATATAAACTTTCGCTATTTGCTGATGACATTCTGCTTACTATCACTCACCCTCTGCTATCCCTCCCGTCTCTACACAACCTCCTTAATTCCTTTGGTGCTATTTCTGGTTACAAAATAAACACTACAAAAACTGAGGCCCTTCCTATCCATATCCCTCCCACGTTACTGTCCCAACTTATGACTTCTTACCGCTACAAGTGGTGTTCCACATCCCTCAAATATTTAGGGGTTCATCTCACCCCTACGTACTCCACTCTATATTCAGTAAATTTTCCTCCCTTATTTTCGGACATCAAAAAATCACTACAAAGTTGGGCCAAATATCCTATCTCCCTTTTAGGGAGGATTAACGTATTGAAAATGTCCATTTTGCCCCAGCTATTATATTACTTTGAGACACTACCAGTCGCTATACCTATGTCTCAACTTAAATCCCTCCACAGATCCTTTTCAAATTTCATTTGGAACGACAGGGCGCACCGCATTCCCAGTTCCGTGGTTTTCGCGTTGAAATTCAGGGGAGGCCTGGGGGCCCCAGATATTCTTAAATATTACTATGCCACCCACCTTAGGACAATAGCCTCCTGGTCTACCCTTCATGCCCCTAGCCATTGGTCTGATATAGAGAAAGGAGTGCTTTTTCCGGTTCATCCCTGTTCCTTGATTTGGTCTCTTTCCCCTCACATAGATCCTGTTTATAGATGTCAATGTACAGCCCCTATGAACTTCACTCTATCGATATGGAGTAAATGCCTCAAATCATATCCCCTCATGTCATCTTGCCCCCCCCTTCTTAATGTTTTATTCAATCCATCCATCCCTGATAGTCTATCACTAGGTTGGATATTCCCCTGGGTTGATGCTTCTTTGTTCCAGCTCCGCAATTTAGTGCATCCTGTAACTCGTAGGCTACACCCATTTGATTTTTTCCAAGAAAAGTTCCATATTCCTACTCAACTTTTTTATTTCTATCTACAGATCAGGCATTTCCTTCACTCTAGATCTCCATCTTTGTCTTTGACCTCTCCTACCCCCTTTGAATATCTGTGTGCCCAAGGTCCCCATCAACTTCATTTGGTTTCCTCTATTCATCGTATCCTCCATGAGTCATTTACCCTCACTGAGGACACCCATCTGTATATGAAAAAGTGGGCCCAACTGCTGCACAGACCCATAAGTTCTCAAATGTGGGACAGGATATGGTCTTCCGTCTCGAAATCTTCTAGATGTGTTATTCATAGGGAGACCTCAGTGAAGATCCTCATGTTCTGGTATAGGACCCCTGAACTTATACATAAATACGACCCCTCAATCTCGAGGAATTGCTGGCGATGTAACAAGGAAATAGGGTCCATGTATCATATTTTTTGGCAATGCCTTTTGATCCAGCCCCTCTGGTTGGATGTCATGAAGCTGATCCAGAGGGTGGTGGATGTCTCCTTGCCGCTTGACCCTCGAAACTATTTGTTGGGTCTCCCCTTTAAGGGCATAACTAAACACGGGAACAGATTGATTTCCTATATTCTGTTAGCTGCCAAGAGATTGATCCCCCTTTGCTGGTTATCTAACTCCACCCCCCCTTGGTCCAGATTCCTCCAACTAGTTGCTGGGATACGTAGGATGGAATTTATGACGGCTTCTGTAAATGACGCATTGCCCCAATTTGATAAGATCTGGGATCTGTGGGATACCTCGGAATATGGAATGCATCCTGTGGCTATTAAGTCATGATTTGCCCAATCCCTTCCCCCCTCTCCCCCTTCTAGTCTAATAAACGCGGTAATGCCTCACTTAGATTATGGTCCATGCTCTGGTATTACCTTGACTTTCGTGGCTGTTTTTTTTTTGTCCCACCTTTTTAATTTCTAAACTGTGACCTCTATTTCCTCTAGTTTCTTTTTTATGCATATGAGCCTGTTCTCCAACTTCCTTTGCTATACGGTTCACTCTTGTGTTCTGTATATTTCGACACTTCGGCTGAAGTGTTTTGCCTGTAATGTACATTCTGATTTGCTTGAATTGCTTTGTAATTACTTTGTGATTATTGTCATTTCGCAAAAATTTTCAATAAAAATACAATTATAAAAAAAAAAAGTCCCACTACAGTTCTCAGATCAGCAGATGACCTTGATCAAGAGCACCTAAGTTGGCTGATCAGAACTCCCCCCAGCAGTGCCACTGATCCCACCCCTCCAACACCAAGGAGTAAGAGAAGGAATACAAATAAAGAATACATGGAAGGGAGAGTGAAGGAATATGAACCAATGTGACTCAATTTTGTAGTCAACATCCATTTTGAGATGAAATAACTTACTTTGTATAAACTTGTCCTTTGCACAGATATTTGTCTCATTTGTTATTAGTTCTCACAGAGTATGCAATTCCCCGAAGTGAGGTTAATACACTTCTTATCTCATGTCTGTCCAGATATTGTTATGGTACACTCTGTGTAGAGTCTCATAAACAAACCTTGTTTATGAGACCTTCTGTGAGAAGTCTCACGCTCAACATAAGATGTAATATTGTTTAAGTTGGTTTATGCACGTCCTCTTGTTATTGTATTTTGCCATATAAGCTGTAAGAATTAAACTCTGAGCAACGAACACTGTCTGTCTGCGTGTTACAAATTTGTCCAGCATGATCTCCTAGCTCGTACTGAGACGGAGGGAAACAACTTGGTCAGATCTCGTACAGTCTATTGGGCTAAGGAGGCTCACCCCAACAGAGAGGAAAAGAGGGGAAGGAACAAAGAAAAGGGAGAGGAAGCATAAGAAAAAGAACAAGAAACCCGGCTAGAGAGAGGGATGGGGGGGGGAAAAAAGAAATAAGGATAGAGAGAGATAAAGGGTAAAGAAAGGAGAACAAATAGAAAGAGTGGTACATTCTAAAATGTACCATAAGGGGTTTTAATACTGTACGAGTGGAAGGGACTCGGGGAGCGCTAAATGTCCATGGGTTAGGGGCGCAAATTACTTGTCTTGCCTTGGGTGCTGACAACCCACCCTACGAAAATAATTTTACTGTTAAGGGTCCCCACAACTTGGGAACTTTTATCAAGGGGGTCACAGCACTAAAAAGGTTGAGAACCACTGTAATAGACAATGCATCCTTCAGCAAAGTAGCCGTATCATAATCCAAATTCTTTATTTTGTTTCCTCTATGAGTCCTCAGACCTGATGGTCCTGGCTGCTGTGCTACTGGGCTTTGAGTATCCGATAGAAAATGAATAAAATAATAATTAATTATCAACTATTATCAATGCAAAATATAATTTCTTTCTTTCTTTTTCAAATAGACATTATCCCTACTGTGATAATGTTCACTTTTTCAGAATTTCACTACTACTGTACAAAATACATATTCATTTTATATAAAGAGGTTATATTTTTGCATTTAAAAGTTTGTATTGTAATAAAGAAAATAATTATACTTGTTCATACATACGGTACAAGCATGAAACCATTCCTATTTTGGGTTTGGCACAATAAATCTGTGCTTGTTAAAATTTGGTGTGGAGTGTCCACCTGTATTCACCACACTTAATGTTTGTTATTTTGTACGTGATTTGAAAGGGCCATTACACATGCATATACACTTGTGTTTATTCCACTTTGCTCGCAGACATGTTGGCACCTCCTGGATGAAGCAGGCTTGCTGTACTCTTTTTCTTTTTTTTACAGTGAATGAGGTGTGAAACACTGACGTAGGTCATTCTTGTCTGGTTTCTTTAAATTTTTTCCTGCCATGTCATAGAAGGTGTAAAAGGACCATTATACATGCAAAGACATTTGTGTTTATTTCACTTTTCCTACAGACTTGTTGGCACCTCATCAGACTTTGCTGTGGCCTATAGTTTTCCCTGTATTAATATCATTATATATTTGTAGTCGAACGTTCGTTCGTGCTTTTTCTGCATGTTTTTCTTCCGGTTCGAACTTTCTGCGGGTCATGCGCAGTTCTGTTTCTTAGGTCAAATCCTACAACTCTCCCATTAATGATATGAAATTTGGACGGTTTTCGTAAAAAAAAGCAACATGTTGGATCAATTCATTTCAGCTGTCATATGAAAATTGCGTGTCGCACGTACCACACTAACCATATGAAAAACGAACAATTTTACTTTTGATTGGTATTTTTGTTCAAAATGGCCTGCCTTCGCTTGATTATAACAGTACGTTTTAAACAGCAGCAGAGTCCCATTCTCCCTCATAACTGTGTGAGAAAAACATAGGATTGTGGGTAAATCTTATACCCATAAACACATGTACTTTCCTTGTAGTTAAGAGGGCTGGGCTGGAATGGAGCATTTGTCTTTTAGACACATGCTCCTTCTATGACACTGCAGTGAGAGGTGTGCCTCCACTGCAGCATTTTTATTGCACAGCTGGGGAACTTTACCATTGGTCCAAGACTCCAAGCTGTACATTGAGCTCAGTGCCTCTGACAAGAAGTGAGAAGAGACACTGTGAACTCAACCTCTCAGTCTGCTGCAACAGCTTGTATTTAAACTGACCACTCTGTATGTAACTTCTGAGAGACTGCACAAGAATCCCTGTATCTCCGGACCATAGGTCGTAGGAGCACTACCAGTGGTCGGGTAGGAGTTCGGCTACCTATCCCCCAAATTTGGGGTCTCTGTGACCCCAGGTCGCTGAGCTACAACCCTCGAAGCTCAATTTTTTTATTTATTTTTTATGTTCATGGCAGGTGAGGCTCTGCCTCATTTGCCTCCCCTGACTGTACATCCCTGATGCAGAGGATGGCTGCCTTACACTGCTCCCAACTATATTTAGAACAGCGTTACCATTATAGCCAGCACATCTTACACTAAAAAAAGTTGTACCTAGTGCAGACTAATACTTCTAGGACACCTAAAACTGTACAAAGATACACCCAGCTCATTGTAGAACCTTCCAGCCAATACACCTCACATTCAGAAATGTTATACTCAGCATGCCTCACACTGCAGAACATCATATCATACATCAGTACATTACACCCAGCATTAGATACACTGCTGAGCATTACACTCAACAGCATATCAATGGATAATGACATCACAAAGGTCCCTCAACCTACTCTCAAGCAAGCCTCAGATACTGTCTTTAATATATCCCTGTACCAGGCATGTGATCAAGCACATACCATCCGTAGTATCTGCTGCTACTATTTATATATAGAGACTGAGTGGAAAATAATAGTTATAAACAAATTTGTACCTGTACAAATGGGCCACAGGATCCCATGGGTCTCTATGAGCTGCACAGACTATATGGCCATCTCTTCTCACCGCGTATGACACTACATTAGGTTTAATAAGCTAATGCAGTAAAAACTAAAGCATAAACTGGACAAATGTCAGTTGTAAGCAGCAGCATGAACAATGTGTAAGATGCAACTTTTTAGCAATCAATTGACATTAAGTAAATAATTTGTTTTAATTCAGTATTACTTTTTTCAACATATCTGCATATGTATTTGCTTGAAAATGAAAACCATTGACAATTCCCACTACATGCTAGTGTGGATCCATTGGACAACAGATGCAAATACAAATACAAGATACTGGCCTCTCTCTTCTTAGTTAGGACTATATCTCTTCCTTGGACAATTCAAAACATTGATATTCCTAAAAGACATAGGGGGGATTCAAAAAAGGTGCTATCTCACTTTTCTAACCCTAATTGCTCTTGGTAATGTGTTGCACCCAATACAAGAAATATCTGAAACAGTTTTGGTTCTGACAGTAACTTGTGCGCTAAATTCAGGTAGTTGTAATCTGAGCCACTGCGGCACAACACCTCCACCAAATTCAAGATAAAACACCAACAATTTGTATCTTATGAAAGTGGAGATAATTACAACCAACTCTCTTTTGGCATTCAGAGAGAGGTCAGAATGACCTGAGGTCTAACCCAGTGTTTCTCAACTCCAGGCCTCAAGGCGCCCCAACAGGTCATGTTTTCAGGATTTCCATTAGTTTGCACAGGTAATTTGATCAGTTTTGCTGCCTTAGTAATTACCACAGCTTTTTCATCTATGGGAAATCCTGAAAACCTGACCTGTTGGTGCGCCTTGAGGACTGGAGTTGAGAAACACTGGTCTAACCTGTGTGAGGGTGCGACTCTGTGCGACCTTCAAGAGTGTTGGTTTACGCCAGATTTGGTAAAGAAAGACATGCTGATTGAACAGCTGTGTCTTGGGCTATTTAGTTATGACATGATTATGGATCAGGGCTTCACCCAACAGAGAGGAAGTCTGTGTGCATGGGAGTCAGGTGGACTCTCATCCTCTGAGTGGAGTCAGAGGCGGTGCATGTCTGCAGGAGGTAGAGATCATTAGTGATACAGCAACAAAGGTGCTGACCAGGGGTAAGCAAGGAGAAAGCTTAAACTCTTGGAAACTGTTTGGGTCTGAGGAGCAGACCCAAGGCTAAAGGCCTGGATAGCAAGAAGGTAAAGCTACGAGGCTAAACTGTTAAGTATGCAAGATACAGGAATTGTGGAACCCCCCTGTGAATACTACAGATGTACTTGTGAACTTTTGTGCTTTTAAATAAACATGGGCTACCATGCCCTTAAACAGAGTTCCTGACTGGCTTGCATCACTGAAAAAACGCATCTACTACGAGAGCTAACAACCCCTAATCTTACACCTGCTAGTGTTGAATGATAAAATGGCTTCTGCTGAAGCAGCCGGGAGACACAGGGAAAAAGCAATACATAGACTGGAGAAGGTGACATCCTCCCACTCTAGTCACTTCATTGCGATGAACAGACACCCGGAGGACCTCGATAACAGGGGGAGAAGGTGTAACATACGGGTTAGGGGGATCCCTGAATCTGTGGAGACTGACCAAATCATGCCAGCATTACAACGGGTATTCAACAGCTTACTAGAGAGACCTGAGGACACTGAGATAGAGTTTGTCAGAGCTCACAGAGCCTTGAGAACGCGCGGCCCTGTCACCATGCCGCCACGAGATGTGATCTGCTGCCTGCAAAGTTTTGTGTTGAAAGAGGAGATCATGCAGAAAGCATGCAGAAATTATCAAATTGTCATTAATGGAGAAACCATCATGCTCTTCCATGACCTGTCTCAAATAACCCTGAAAAATCGCAGGGCTCTACGTCCCCTATTAGACAAACTGGGTGAGAAAGGCCTACGTTACACATAGTGTTTCCCATTTGCACTGCTGGTGAGTCCCAATGGCCGACAGTACTCCCTGTGCTCCCCTGATGACCTCCCAGAATTCTGCGCCTCTCTACATCTCGGATCAGTGGATCTCCTACGAGAGCTAACAACCCCCTAATCTTACATATGGTGGAGGTATTGCTTCGGGCAGTTTTTGGAAGAGTTCCAGATCCTCGCATACCAAAAACAGTGATTAAAAATAAACTGTGTGTTTAACAGCAATACTGTGATGAACAGCCAATCTGAATGAAAAGTTAAAGTTTTCTGCGGTGAACTGCTGCTAGCTGTGTGTGGCAGCCAGGTGAACTGCATTGCACAGGAGTTCAATTAATGGACTGTGTTGTATACAGGTGATGTACCTGTGGAAGTGAGCTCAGCCTGGCCTGAGAAGATGTGTCCACTTAGAAAGGTCCAGTGAGTGGATGGTTTAAGCAGAATCGCAGAGAGTGAAGTCTGCATGTGAAAGTGTGCTGTTTACAAGTCTTGGAGACAGTACCTCAAATTTTCCTGTGTTAAAAGGAACTGTGTTAAAAAACGTTGTTGGCCTGATTGCAGAAATGGGGTGGTCAAAACGCAAAAAGGAAGCAATGTTTGCTGAGATGAGAGACAGAACTTTGTGGCTGGAGGGGTTGATACCAACAGAACAAGCCCCAGATTGGTGCAAGATGCACTTGGCTGCACTGAACCAAGTTAAAGGGGAAGCACATGCTGTTGCTCCTAACAACGCTGGTGCAAGCTGGCCAGCTGTCAATGTGCAAAGTGTTAAGAACCCAGTGCGTTGTTTGCGGTGCAGTGAGTGGGGGCATGAAGTTTCCAAGTGCCCTGTGTCCCAGGCTCCAGCAAAGCAAAGATATGAGAAGCCTGCTCTGAGTGTAAAGAGTGAGCATATGTGTGCGGTTGCCTATGGAAACAAAGCAGAAATCCGTACAGCTTACTTCGTACGGCTTATGTTACCTTCGGAAAGTGTTGAGGACTTTTTGGATGAGTTTGCGATGATTGCTTCCTACAGAAGATGGCCCAGAAATCGCTGGGTTGAGTTGGTGCAACCTTTTCTGATGGAGGAGTACCAGGAGGTGTACCGTGGAATGTATAGTAACCGAGATGACTACGACAATTTCTTAGGAGCAATCCAATCTAGAGAGTGCTGGAAAAGATCAGAAGGGAGAATGTGGTCTCCCATAGCAACCGGAGAAAGTATGTTTTCAGAAAGGAGGAGCTACAGAGAGGAGGTATACCACCATCCTCATAAAGAGACCAGTAAAAGTCTGCATGTTGGGAGAGTGCCGTCTCCCTTAGCAACAGGAGAAAGTCGCCAAGTGCCATGCCTGGAATGTGGTCAGCTGGGCCACGGGATCTTTTCTTGTCCAAGCTTGTGGAATACAGCTGCTGGTTGTGTTGTTTGGCTTAATGCTTTGCCTGCAAGCCCAGAGAAGAGGGTATCGTATCCAGCATCCTGCAAGGGGTATGACCAGGTGTGTAGGTCTGCTGTGGACCCTGACAACAGATTTTTTTTTGCCTGCAGGCGATGTTGGAAAATCCGGAAAGGCTGCTGTGTTGCTCCATGGCCACATGGGGAAGTCAGCCTGTGGAGACACCACACCTGTGAGACAACGCACTCAAGTGAAGGCTATTACACCACCTGCAGGATATGGTAAGACTGTGGCAATTTGTGAGACTGATCCGAGTGAAGTGGCATTGAGATCCACAGAAGGTGTAAAAACTGACTTGCTGCAGTGTGCTAAACAGAGCAATGGGGAGACACAGGTTAAAACCCAGCTAATTGAAAAGGACATGTGGACTCTGTGTGCACCTATGGTAGTCCAGCAGAGTGCTGGGAGAGATGTGCTAGGGGTGACCAAATCAGTGGGTGTGCCAGGTTCCCTAGTGATAGTGACAGGTGCTGCAGAGTTGCCAAGGGAAACCACCAAGGAGCCTGCAATGGTGAGGCAAGTGGTTTCCCAGGACAACTGTGAAGACGCCCTAGTGGGCAAAAGAATGCCCTTGGAGAGAAAGGGTGGTGTGCTGAGTGGCATGCAGGGTGCCATGCGTTTTGACAAAGGACAATTTGATAGAGTTTATAAAACTGCTATGTTTATGAATGCTGATGACACATGTGCTTATGGTAATGTGATGCTTAATGAGGTAGGGGTGATCGCTAAGCAGGAGATGCGATTCCCCTTGGCAACAGTATCTAAGGCTGCAGAGGTGTCCTTAGAAACCTCCAGGGAGCTCTGTGTGTTGGAGCCAGAGGTTGCCTGGGACAACTGTGGTGCCGCTCTGATAGATAAGAGCGTACTTGACCTTGGTGATGAGAAAAATTGTAAAACTCAAATGTTTGAAATTACTTGTAGTGATAATGAGTTGCTACGGTCTGTCACTGCTGACAGTCCTCATGGGTTTAGTGAAGCGCCACCCGGGCAAAGTGGTGAAGTTATGTTATTTCAGCCTATTGTGTTTAAAAATGTTTTGCCACAAGGGCATTTAAACAAGGAAGACTCAGTGGGTAACAGTGGGGTGGACACAATTTCTGCTATGCTAAATGGAGAGGCTGCAGGGCCGGTAGACACGGGTGCGTTGGCTTTTGCAGAAATTAACCCTCTCCAGTTGGAAGGATCTGAAAAGGGCGCATACATGGCAGAGGTTTTGTCCACAGTAAAAGAGATGAGTAATGTTGAACGTCAGGTTGAGGGGGTAATGGATAGCGATTTGGAAGGGCTCAGTGTTGCTGAAAGTGAGAGGATGAGTGTGACACATGCGATTGGCAGTGCTCAGCGGGAACCGCAAATTTTGTTAGTTGCCTCTGAAGTAGAGGTCTCTTTAAGTGTCTCGGCCTCTCACGCCTTAGCAAATGAGTCCCTCCACATCGTTGGTAAAGGAAAAGTTCCTAGAGTTCTGTGTTTAGACACGGCATGTCTAGAAATTTCTGAGATGTTGTGGGAATTGGTGAGAATCTTTCCAATGTACACCTGCATGTATCCACAGCAGAGGGGCGACATGGTACTGCGTAGAACCAATCGGTGGACGCAGGTGATACATGCGTTGTTAAGCAATATTGATGAAAATTGGTTGCTACACTGTTGGTTGCTTTTGTGGAAAGTTGTCTCGCAGTTCTCCTCGAGAGTGCTTCCAGCGGCGGTTATGTGCGGAAGGCGCTCAGGGGAATTGTTTGAGAAATTAGAGATAATAGACATAGTGGAAGTCTCTCCGTATGCTGGTGTGATGGGGTGTATTCCTGCTTGTGCGGTCCGAGGTATGGCTCAGCAGTGGTTGGTACATGGCGCACGTACTGTCTCACCCGCTACACCTCATGTAAAGGAAGGGCCCGGAACGGACGTGGCAGTAGTGGGAATTCAGTCCATCCCTTGCAGAGAGGTGCAGTTTGAAGTACCCGGAGACACTTTGACAGGAAATAGCAGTGATGGTAACTGTAACGGAATTATGTATGGGAAGCACTGTGGAGCACTGTCAGACAACTCTGAGCTATTGGTTGAGGTACCAATGGACACAGAAATGGTTAAAGAGATTGGTGTGGAAAAACGTGGTGGAACATGTGCGTTGGTAGGACAATTGTTATTGGAGTGTTGGACAACAGGGGGCGATGTGAAACTGCGGGACTGTCCCATAGGGAGTAACTGCTTGCCTGTAGATGGTCCCTTCATAGACACTGTCCTAGCAAACAAAGGGACAAGAGGTCCAAATGCCAATATTGTGTTGAATAACCCCTTGTGGAACATTGCTATTGAGGATATGGTATTAATCGCAGATGGTTTGGTGGCCAAGAGTATCCACACAGGGGTTGGTGAACCTGAGAAACAAATGTTGTTGGTTAATGTTGCATCAGGTAGTGAGAGTGGCCAGTCCCTGACAGATTTCATGAAAGTGGGTCCCCAACAGTCCCGGGAGAGTAGGTCTGTGGGAGGAAAAAGAAGGGTCCTGTGGCCAAAAGGTAGAAGGGATAGAGAGATTAGTGGGAGCCCATGGTTCAGGAAGAAGTGCTGGTGGAAGTACACCCTGAAGAAGATGTGGGTGGAGTGCCCCTTTAGAGAAAAGGTTGGGCAGATTAGGACTACTACTAAAGGATAGTTGGCACAGAGGCGCCAAGGTGAAGTGCTGGTGGACACATACCCCGAAAAAGAAATGGGCCTACGCAGCCAATGGCTGGCACAGAGGTGTCCCGTTTATGGTGACGGGATCGTGTGTTCCTCCCTCCGGTTCGAAACAAGGGGGGAGGGTATGTGAGGGTGCGACTCTGTGCGACCTTCAAGAGTGTTGGTTTACGCCAGATTTGGTAAAGAAAGACATGCTGATTGAACAGCTGTGTCTTGGGCTATTTAGTTATGACATGATTATGGATCAGGGCTCCACCCAACAGAGAGGAAGTCTGTGTGCATGGGAGTCAGGTGGACTCTCATCCTCTGAGTGGAGTCAGAGGTGGTGCATGTCTGCAGGAGGTAGACATCATTAGTGATACAGCAACAAAGGTGCTGACCAGGGGTAAGCAAGGAGAAAGCTTAAACTCTTGGAAACTGTTTGGGTCTGAGGAGCAGACCCAAGGCTAAAGGCCTGGATAGCAAGAAGGTAAAGCTACGAGGCTAAACTGTTAAGTATGCAAGATACAGGAATGGTGGAGCCCCCCTGTGAATACTACAGATGTACTTGTGAACTTTTGTGCTTTTAAATAAACATGGGCTACCATGCCCTTAAACAGAGTTCCTGACTGGCTTGCATCACTGAAAAAACGCATCTACCACGAGAGCTAACAACCCCTAATCTTACACCTGCTAGTGTTGAATGATAAAATGGCTTCTGCTGAAGCAGCCGGGAGACACAGGGAAAAAGCAATACATAGACTGGAGAAGGTGACATCCTCCCACTCTAGTAACTTCATTGCGATGAACAGACACCTGGAGGACCTCGATAACAGGGGGAGAAGGTGTAACATACGGGTTAGGGGGATCCCTGAATCTGTGGAGACTGACCAAATCATGCCAGCATTACAACGAGTATTCAACAGCTTACTAGAGAGACCTGAGGACACTGAGATAGAGTTTGTCAGAGCTCACAGAGCCTTGAGAATGCGTGGCCCTGTCACCATGCCGCCACGAGATGTGATCTGCTGCCTGCAAAGTTTTGTGTTGAAAGAGAAGATCATGCAGAAAGCATGCAGAAATTATCAAATTGTCTTTAATGGAGAAATCATCATGCTCTTCCATGACCTGTCTCAAATAACCCTGAAAAATCGCAGGGCTCTACGTCCCCTATTAGACAAATTTGGTGAGAAAGGCCTATGTTACACATGGCGTTTCCCATTTGCACTGCTGGTGAGTCCCAATGGCGGACAGTACTCCCTGCGCTCCCCTGATGACCTCCCAGAATTCTGCGCCTCTCTACATCTCGGATAAGTGGATCTCCCGGAATGGTATCAATAATTTCGCCTCCCCCGCTGGAAAGAAGTCCACCCTGCTCTCCCTTCACGTCTCCGGAAAAAATACATCCCGCCAGGGAAGTTCAATTGCTGGCACTCCAAACAACATCATCGCATTCATCCAGAGCTCCGGACGGCGATGATGCTTAAGGCCTGATCCTAAATTCTATGCCTTAAAAGCTCAGAATGGCACACAGACTGTCAGGGTCACCTGTAGCCAGGTGACAGATGCACACCGTAGGGGGACAGGAGTGCACCGCGGGGTAGTGAACCCTATGGCTGGCTTCTGCGGATAGGAAACTGGGTGGTTGTGGAAAGCGGGACCAGAGGAGCACAACCGGGATCCTAACGGAAGCGAGAGCCAAGATTCCCCAGGGCGCGGAGTCTAAGACCCAGCTGGTCTTCTCCAGGGCCTCTAGTGGTGAGGATGTTACGCTGCAGGCTGGGACCAGGTCGCGGCCCCTGGAGTTTCCTAGCTCACGCCCCGTAGGATAAGGGGAAAAGAGGGGAAGCAGCAGCACACGATAGAGAGAACCGAATAACAAGCTGAAGGTCAGGGGCCACAAGCAGACAAGGATAACGAAGAACGAGCCGAAGGTCAAGGGTCACGAGCAGACAGGGATAGTCGGGGACAAGCCAATAACGTAACAGAGAGACAGACGTAGCACACGGCAGGCAGGAACCCAAACACACAATGCCTAACAAACACGTTGATCAGCAAAGCAGGCTTGCAGTGCACAGGTTAATATAGTGTTCTGTGATAGGGCCTGGGGTGGAGTCAGGCTGGGAGGAGATTATAAAGGAAGCCAGGTGAAGGAGGTCTGGTCTCTAGATGAACACATGAGGAGGAAGGTAAGATGGCAGACAGACATTAATGCATATCCATGACAGTACCCTCCCTCTTACGAGGCCTCCCCCTTCCCCGCCTGGGCCCAGGTTTAGAGGGAAACTTCAGATGAAACTCCTTTAACAGACGAGGTGCAAAGACCTCAGATGCAGTGATCCAAGACCTCTCCTCAGGACCAAACCCTTTCCAATGAACGAGGTACTGAAGAACGCCTTTACAGAGTCGGGAGTCCAGAATTTGACTGATCTCGTACTCCTGATTATCCTCAGAGACAGGCGCCACGGTAGGGAGAGGACGAGAGAATTTATTGAGGACTAAAGGCTTTAGAAGAGCAACATGAAAGGAGTTAGTGATTTTAAGGCTCTTAGGAATCTGGAGTTTGAAACAAACCGGATTCAGTTTAGCAGTTACCGTGTATGGACCGATGAATCGTGGAGCAAACTTCAGAGAAGGAACTCGGAGCTTGATGTTCCTGGTAGAGAGCCAGACTTTGTCCCCTGGCTGAAGAGAAGGCGGTTTACGCCTGCGGCGGTCGGCAAAGCCTTTGAATTTTTCAGCAGCTGCCCGGAGGGAATCATGAACGTGACCCCAAACGGAATTGAGAGACTCCTGAACCGAAGCCAAAGCTGGAATGTCTGGAGAACAGATCATGGGAAGAGGAAGTTGAGGGTGTTTTCCATAAACTGTGAAAAAGGGTGTCTTCTGCGAACTGGTATTCACATGATTGTTATGGGAGAATTCTGCCCACGGGAGTAGAGAGGACCAATCGTCATGGTGAGAAGACACAAAGGTGCGAAGAAAGACCTCTAACTCCTGATTAACCCTCTCAGTCTGTCCATTGGATTGGGGATGGTAAGAGGAAGAAAAATCCAAGACAATATTGAGGGATTTGCAAAAGGCTCTCCAAAAACGAGACGTGAATTGGACTCCCCTGTCGGAAACAATATGAGAAGGGACCCCATGTAGGCGGAGAATTTCCCGAATGAAAATGGGAACCAAGGCAGGGGCAGAAGGAAGACCAGGAAGAGGAACAAAATGAGCCATCTTGGAGAATCGATCGATTACCACCCAAATGACTGTATTATTCTCAGACAGTGGGAGATCGGTGATAAAATCCATGGCAATATGGGCCCAGGGTTCCTTAGGAATGGGCAAGGGCATGAGGAGACCAGCAGGAGCTTGTGTGGAGGATTTGGACTGAGCACAGACATGACAAGCTTTGACGTAGTCTTTGACGTCTGAGCGGAGATTAGGCCACCAGTAGTGACGACTGATGAGTAGGAAGGATCAGAGGAATCCAGAATGCCCTGCCACCTTGGAATCATGTCCCCAACGAAGGATCTTAGCTCTTAGCTCAGTGGGGACAAAGGTCTTACCAGGCGGAATTTTAGACTTCAGGGTGGTAGAGTGGGCAACAATGCATGAGGTGGGAATGATCGGCTCAGGTTCAGGGGCGGACTCCTCGTCCAAAGTGTCAAATGACCTAGAGAGCGCATCAGCCCGACCGTTGCAGGAACCAGGTTTGTAGGTAATCGTGAAGTTAAAACGGGCAAAGAAGAGACTCCACCTGGCCTGTCTAGGATTCAGACGTTTAGCATTCTGTAGATACTGTAAATTCTTGTGATCGGTAAAGATCGTTATGGAGTGAGGGGAACCCTCCAAGAGATGACGCCACTCCTCTAACGCCAATTTAATTGCGAGAAGTTCCCGATCACCGATGGCATAATTCCTCTCTGCCTGAGAATTTTTTTTGGAGAAGAACGCACATGGTTGGCGTCTTTTCTCAAAGATTTGAAGAAGCACAGCTCCCACCCCCATTGAGGAAGCGTCCACTTCAATAAAAAATGCATTCCCAGGATTTGGTCTCCTCAAGAGGGGGCCAGAAAAAAAGGCCTGTTTCAGGTTGTGAAATGCAGAGACAGCTTCGGGAGGCCAGTCTCTGGCATTCACACCCTTCTTGGTCAAAGCGATAATAGGCGCGGCAATGGAAGAGTAATTCCTTATGAACTGCCTATAATAATTAGTGAAGCCAAGAAAGCGCTGTGTGGCCTTGAGGCTAGCAGGAAGAGGCCAGTTGGTGATAGCCAAGACCTTCCCAGGGTCCATACGAAGCCCCGAACATGAGACGAAGCACCCCAAAATCAGGACCTCAGAACATTCAAAGGAACATTTCTCCAGCTTGGCATAGAGATTGTTCTCTCTAAGACGTTGAAGTACAGTGCGGACATGGTTTCTGTGGACGAGCAGATTTTCAGAAAAGATCAGAATGTCATCCAGATAGATGACAACAAACTGGTACAGCAGATCTCTGAAGATTTCATTGACAAAGTTTTGAAACACGGCTGGAGCATTACACAGACCAAAAGGCATCACCAGATATTCGTAATGCCCGTCTCTAGTGTTGAATGCAATCTTCCATTCGTCACCCTCCCGTATTCGAATGAGATTGTACGCGCCTCTGAGATCCAACTTGGTGAAAATGGAGGCACCCTTCAACCTATCGAATAGCTCAGATATTAAGGGTAAGGGGTATCGATTTTTAATAGTAACCACATTTAAACCCCGATAATCGATGCAGGGTCTTAAGGTACCATCCTTTTTGGCAACAAAAAAGAACCCTGCCCCTGCAGGCGATGAGGATTTCCGGATGAAACCTCTCTCCAGATTCTCTGCGACATACTCCGACATGGCCTGGGTCTCTGGGATGGACAGAGGGTAGGTACGACCCCTGGGTAGAGTTGCTCCGGGGACAAGATCAATAGCACAGTCAAAAGACCTGTGGGGAGGAAGCACCTCAGCTGATTTTTTACAGAACACATCCCGGTAATCGCTGTATGCAGCAGGAAGATCAGAAGAAACAGAAGTGGCAGCAACCGGAAGACTCTCCTTGGGGGTCACCTTGAGAAGACACGACGAGAAACATGAGGAACCCCAGGCCAGGATCTGCCCAGAGACCCAGTCCACATGTGGAGAGTGGAGCTGTAGCCAAGGGAGGCCCAATACAACTGGGGTAGAGGCCTTGGGTAGAATAAGAAAGGATATCCACTCCTGGTGGAGAATCCCTACCGACATCCTAATGGGTAGCGTCTGGAAGCGAATAGGGCCCCCTGGGAGAACAGTGCCATCAATTGCCGAGACTACCAATGGGGTAGTGAGAGGTGAAAGGGTAAGCTTCATAGAAGAAGCAGTTCTCCAATCCATAAAATTGCCGGCAGCCCCGGAATCCAGGTATGCAAGGGTTGACTGAGGAGAAGTGCCTACATGAAGGAACACCAGCAAGAGCAGGCGAGAAGGTGATGTTTCTGGGTCCAATACTCCACCTTCCAAATGTATTACGCCCGAACGTTCTCCGGACAGAAGCGAGCAAAAGTCACGAAAATGACCCTTGCCCCCACAATAGAGGCACAAGCCCAGAGTTCTGCGCCTAGCACGTTCTTCGGGGGTTAGTCTGGTCTGGCCCAGCTGCATAGGTTCTTCAGCAGGTAGAGGATGCTCCACGGAATGAAGGGAGGGGAGCTCAGACTGGCTAGGACCCAGAGAGTGCTGGCGTCTTTTTTCTAAGGACCTCTCTTGAAAACGAATGTCGATCTGGTTGCATAATGAAATTACATCGTCCAGACCGACGGGAATGGCTCTTCCCGCTAATTCGTCCTTCACTCGGTCAGAGAGGCCATGTAAAAAGGTAGCGACCAGGGCCTCATTATTCCAGCTCAATTCAGCTGTGTGGATACGGAACTGAAGAGCATATTGCCCCACTGAACTAGATTCTTGGCGAAGACGTAAGACAGCACTAGCCGCTGAAGAAGCCCGAGCCGGCTCTTCGAAGATATTACGAAAGAGCTTCAAGAAATCGGACAGACTGGAAACCACCGGATCGTTCCTCTCCCACAGGGGGGCAGCCCAGGCCAAAACTTCACCGGAGAGGAGGGAAATGATATAGGCTACCTTAGCCCGGTCAGACAGGAAGCTTTGAGGCTGAAGCTCAAAATGAATTGTGCATTGGCTGAGAAAGCCCCTGCAGGCCTTGGAGTCCCCAGAGAAATGGAACGGAGCTGGCAATTTTAGTGAGTGTGAGGCTGCGACTGGTGTGATAGGTACAGCCACTGGTTGTACCTGGGGTTGCGGATTCGGGGTTCCCAAGGAGACCTGAAGCTGCTCGAATCGAGAAGCCAGATCCTGGAGGAATCGCATCACCTGGGTCTGATTTGATTCCTGGGACTCAAGTCTGCGAACTATGCCCTGCAATGGATCATCCGCGGGAAGCGGGATGTCAGCCGGGTTCATGGCTGATCAAACTGTCAGGGTCACCTGTGGCCAGGTGACAGATGCACACCGTAGGGGGACAGGAGTGCACCGCGGGGTAGTGAACCCTATGGCTGGCTTCTGCGGATAGGAAACTGGGTGGTTGTGGAAAGCGGGACCAGAGGAGCACAACCGGGATCCTAACAGAAGCGAGAGCCAAGATTCCCCAGGGCGCGGAGTCTAAGACCCAGCTGGTCTTCTCCAGGGCCTCTAGTGGTGAGGATGTTACGCTGCAGGCTGGGACCAGGTCGCGGCCCCTGGAGTTTCCTAGCTCACGCCCCGTAGGATAAGGGGAAAAGAGGGGAAGCAGCAGCACACGATAGAGAGAACCGAATAACAAGCTGAAGGTCAGGGGCCACAAGCAGACAAGGATAACGAAGAACGAGCCGAAGGTCAAGGGTCACGAGCAGACAGGGATAGTCGGGGACAAGCCAATAACGTAACAGAGAGACAGACGTAGCACACGGCAGGCAGGAACCCAAACACACAATGCCTAACAAACACGTTGATCAGCAAAGCAGGCTTGCAGTGCACAGGTTAATATAGTGTTCTGTGATAGGGCCTGGGGTGGAGTCAGGCTGGGAGGAGATTATAAAGGAAGCCAGGTGAAGGAGGTCTGGTCTCTAGATGAACACATGAGGAGGAAGGTAAGATGGCAGACAGACATTAATGCATATCCATGACACAGACCATCATGCTGCATATGTTACCCTCATTGGTATGTACCTGTTTTGGTTCTATTTTTCTTTATTTTCTTTTATTATACTAATTTCATCTGGAAATGCTTTGCATTTGAAGACAAGACTTCTATTATATCCATCTGACTTAGCAAGTTGCACCTGAGGTAAATAACTACCATAAATCAGGCGGTTTACGGGCAAGTGGAATTTCCGCTGAATTTAAGCCAACCAAGCACTGCCTGTGTATGCCCACCTGAAATAGCTACAGATTCTTCTGGCCTGCTTCAGCAAATCTTCCAACCCTGGGTACCTTTTTAGGAAATGCTGCACCACCAAATTGAGGACATGGCACATGTGTCAACTTTCCCTGTCTAAGGGTGGACAGGAGGTTTTGCCATTATCGCACACCACAGTTCTTGGCTCCAGCTGGCAAGGCATGAGCCACCTCTGGGCCTGCCCCTGCAGAGCTGCCAGAATCTCTGCTACAGGGTGGCTGCTGTGCCCTAGACAGATCAGCTGAAGCACTGCATAGCACCTTTCAGCCTGACTCATTGAATAGCCCCTTAAATGCTTAGGGGGTACTTGTAGACAAATCCTGCATCATTAACACTAGCTGTATGGAGACATGGCGGCACAACAAGCTGCAGCACTGAGCCCTGTTCTGCATCCTTCTGAGTTGCAAGCAGAATTACCCAGTGTGCTGTCAATAAAATATATCACCCCTGACGATGCTTGCTGGACCACGTGTCAGCAGTAATATGGACCTTGCGGCTGACTGACTGCCTTGCCCAACGATACCACAACATTGCCTTCCACATGATGGTAGAGAGCTTTAATAGCCTTACATGAAAATAAATAGTGACTGGGAACCTGCCATTGTGGTACACCACATTCTGAAAATTCACGGAAGGGGGAAAAATCCACCAGACGAAAAGGCAGGATTTGTAAAGCCAGTAGCTTTAATTTAGACGCTGTGCATGTGGGTGGCAGTGACTGTATTCTTTTTTTGCTGCCGCAGATGGGGAAAATAAATTTGCCTGCTGTAGTCTACAGCTGTTGATGTGCTATACCATCATACCTGTCAGTGGAGTCTGCTGAAAGGTCATGAGGTATAGCGGGGATAGATCAGAAAGGTGAGGAGTAAGGAGGAGCAGAATTGCATCCCTTTTGTGTGGCTTTCAGGTACTCTTGTCAGTGGGCTGAGTGGTGAGAGGTTAAATGCCTTGTCAAGCATGTAGTACCCAAATGGCTGGTGTTTTTGCCATGCTTGATGTGCTTGAGGCAAAATTTGCAAATTAAAACAGTGCAATCGGCTGAACATGTGCTAAAAAAGGCCCAAATAGCTGAGCTGTGGGAGGTGGGCCGGGAGATAACAGCTCCACAATCTAGTGGAATAGGGTGGCTGCTCTCTATTTTTACATGATGGCTGTCTCTTTGGGGTTGTGCTGCCTCACCCTCACTTTCCTCCTCTGCTCTATCCGGCACCCAAGTCGTGTCAGTGACCTCATCATCATCTCCATCCTCATTATCGCTGGAGACAACTTGGCAATACTCTGCGGCTGTGGGAACATGACTGCCAATTTGTTGTTTGCCAGTGTTCTTCCCTCTCTGTAGGCTCATGTAATGGCTGTGAATTTTCAAGGTGCAAGTGGCTGACGCTGTGTTCAAGTAACTCAGCTGACTCCTCCATACCTGATGTTGGGGCTATGGCAGGATTAGCTGTGGACAAAGAGGCAGAATAAGACACTCTGGCAGCTGCAGTGGACTGCATGCTAGTCTCTGTTTGGGTGACGTGAAAAGAAAAAAAGGCGCCTCTAAGTGCAGAAGTAAAACTTTATATTTCCCAAAAGGGTTAAAAACACTTCCAAAAGGGTGGATGGGTAGAAGCACATCATATTAGTAATATGGTAGGTGGTCCAGCATTCTGGTAGGCTCAGTGATATTCGCAGGTGTAATTCTATGGCAGCACATACTGAAGTGGCCGACAGATGGAAGCCACAACTCACCTAGATACTGGGAAGAGAGCTAGGCTCTGTTTGGATGACGGAGGATGATGATGGTTTAGTAAGCCAGTCCACCACCTCCTCTGCATGCTGTGGCTGGATGGCATGGGCAACATCACTAAACAAAGGAAACGATGCCCTGCCTGAGGTAGAACCAGGTCCACCTTTGCCTGTGGACACATACACTGCTGGCCCCCCCACAGTGCCATGGGAACATCTGCTTCTCCTTCTTGGCCTCCCAGATATGATGGGGGGGGGGCGTTTATTAACAAAATGTAATAAAGATGTGGAAATGTGTATGCGTATTTGCTTTAATCTATGAAAAGTGGTGTTTGGTGCACTCACTACAGAGACACACTTCACTGACACACTACAATATACTGCAGTAAAACTGCACTGATGCACTGCAACATACTGTGGTAAACGTGCACTAATGCACTGAAATATACTGCGTTAAAGGTGCAGTAACACACTCAAATATACTGCTTACACATACAGTAACGCACCCAAGTATACTGCATTAAACGTGCAGTAACGCACTGATATATACTGCGTTAAAGGTACAGTAATGCACTGGTATATACTGCGTTAAATGTGCAGTAACGCACAGATATGTACTGCAATAAACGTACAGTAACCCACTGATATATACTGCTTTAAATGTGCAGTAACACACAGATATATACTGCGTTAAACGTGCAGTAATGCATTGATATATACTGCGTTAAGCATGCAGTAATGCATGGATATATACTGCGTTAAACATACAGTAAGACCCTGATATATACTGTGTTAAACTTGCAGTAAAGCACAATTATATACTGCTTAAATCTGCAGTAATGCACTGATATATACTGTGTTAAACAAGCAGTAACGCACGGATATATACTTGTGTTAAACGTATAGTAACGCACTGATATATACTGCGTTAAATATTCAGTAACGCACGGATATATACTGCATAAAATGTGCAGTAATGCACTGATACTGTATATACTGCATTAAATGTACAGTAACGCACGGATATATACTGCGTTAAACATGCAGTAATGCACTGATATATACTGCGTTAAACGTACAGTAATGCATGAATATATATTGTGTTAAACGTGCAGAGTGCATGTGCACTATGTGGGGAGTTAGCTCAATGGGGATCAACTGCCCTGGGCAAAAGGGTAGTCCAAGTGGCAGGTTTTCTTAAAATCTGCCTTATAGCCAGTTTTATTTTAAAAATGTTGCATGACAATCAAATAAACAACACAGAAAAAAAAACCTTGCCATGCATGCACTAACTAAACAATTCTGAATCCTAACTCACAGGATCCATGGCAATTCTTTTAAAATGCACATAAATTATCGGTAACGGTACCAGCGGACTGCGAAAATGGGGTGATGGCGCAGAATACTGACACACTGGACATGACTCACAATATTCTTTGACATCTGCATGTAACCCAGGCCAAAAAGACATAAGGGGAGAGAAGAGGCACCTCTGGGTGCAGATTTTACAACAAGTTTAATATACAATAAGATTTTCTTATAGTGCACTCACATTTAAGTAGTTAAAAGCAGGCATTGAGTCATGTCCCATGATATGGGGCTGTCCTCAGTTGAGTCAATCCCTTTCCTTGATCACCTGTGCTGTGCGTCCTGTGGTTGTAATGAAGGCTCTACACCGCTGGATGAAGTGCAGCAGGTTGCGGTGGAGCGTATCCTCAGCGCGAGGCTTGGAGCGCAGGGAGATGTCAGGCGGAGGGGGATGACGTCATCGGTATGCGACCAGGTTTCGTGAGCGTACAGGCTGTGGATTGAGGAAACAGCTGCGCTCCTTTCTCAAGCTTGAAATTGACTCCACCGAGGGCAGCCCCATATCTTGGGACATGACTCAATGCCTGCTTTTAACTACTTAAATGTGAGTGCACTATAAGAAAATCTTATTGTATATTAAACTTGTTGTAAAATCTGCACCCAGAGGAGCCTCTTCTCTCCCCTTTTGTCTTTTCAGCGTTGGGAACATGGTCTCTGTTCCAATTTGATGGCAGCCCTGAGTGTGGTTCATTCCCATCTCATTTTATCCCATTTTACTTCATTTATTTCCCTCTCCTCCCCCTCCCCTCCTCCAATTTTGAACCCTCTATAAACTATCATTGAAAGACTCAAGTCCTTGTGGACACCTACCAAGGAGACTTTGGACTTAGTGCCATACTGTGCATATATTATTTTAATTTATGTATCCAGCACATAATAATACACCTATAGGAAAACATTGTATTCGATTTTTGCGCCTTTTACTTGTGTATATAACCCAGGCCAAAAGAATCTCTGGGTTTTTCTCTCCTAATGCCTTGCACACACGATCGTGATTCCCGAAGAGAAAAGTGGAATGTGAGCTTTTTGTCGCGTGTGTATGCTCCATCGCACTTTTTCTGTGAGAATTCGGCCCAAGAAAAGATTCAGAGCAGGATGTCAATTTTCGTGACAGGAAAAATTCATATGGGGAATCGCGATCGTCTGTATGCAATTACGACGCAAAAAAAACACGCATGCTCAGAATCAAGCAGAGAAGCCGAACTGTCTATTGAACTTAATTTTTTCTCGGCTCGTCGTACGTGTTGTATGTCACCGCATTCTTGACGTTCGGAATTTCGTCCAAGATTTGTGTGTATGCAAGACAAATTTCAGCCGTTTTCCTGCTGGAAAAAAAAAACGTGTTTTTCTTGTCGGAAATCGCGATCGTGTGTACGAGGCATTCGTTTTCTCTATACCCAGGTGTCCACCCATTATATGACCATGGGCTAAATCTAATACCATCTGACAATTGGGTTTGGGAACCACTAATTGCCCTATCTCCTCCTCCCCTTGCTTTACAACCTGATACAGCAAGTTATTTCTAAGAGCCATGTAGGGAAACAACACCCCTACATTAGGGTCAACAGATTCGCTATTAATCATTTTAACATTTTATCTGGCTCTGTTGAGTACAAACTCAACATACTAAATCATCTTTCCTGACTTCTATGTCAGGCACCACATTCTGTCCACTCTCACTATAAGTGTCAGAGATAATTTCTTGTTCATTAACCTCAAGCTGGGGGCTGGATTCCAGCTTCTCCTGCTCCCCAACTATTACATAAAAAGGAAAAGGATCTACCCCTCCGTTGGACATACCAAAAATTTCCCCCTCAATTTTGCAATCAAAAGGGTCTGGAGGGAGTTCCAGTGTTTCCTAAGCATGAGGAGCTCTGTGCTCCTGACTTTTGTTTTCCCATAAACTCTAAATAAAATCTCTCCCCACTAGTGCTTCATGAAGTAGTTAGTGTACCACTCCCACTGAATGTGTCACAGTGACCCAAGGGGCATCAAGCTCAACCACAGCAGTCTGGTAGTCACGTGTGTCACACTCACCATGTATACAAATCACCCCAATAGTGCTAGGGTGTAACTGCAGGATTTACAAAATCCCCTTTGACTAATGTCACAACACTACCAGAATCTAGCAGAGCAGTGACTGGCTTTCCATCAACTTAATTCATACACATTTATTTTTCCATGCGTCCCTGACATGATGCTGTACATGCCACCTGTGCAAAAAGAGACATGCGTTTTTTTCAAATAAGCAACATTACATTGCATTGGTTCATTATTTAGGGAACATTTAGCAACAATATGATGCATGGCAGCGATAACATTTTATGTGTTCTGTACCCAGTCCTCTAAACAACCTCAGAGACCTTCCTGAACTATTTGGCCAGTCTCCAGGTCCTGAGCCCATAGTCTCATTATCTGTAGCGAAAGTCTTGTAAATTTTCCCTACACCCTTGAATAGGGATGAGCCCGATGTTCGAGTCGAGCGTAAGTTCGACTCGAACATCGGGCGTTCGTCTGTTTGCCGAATAGCGAACAATTTGGGGTGTTTGCGGCTAATTCGAAAGCCATGGAACACCCTTTAAAAGTCTATGGGAGAAATCAAAAGTGCTCATTTTAAAGGCTTATATGCATGGTATTGTCATAAAACGTGTTTGGGGACCTGGGTCCTGCCCCAGGGAACATGTATCAATGCAAAAAAAAGTTTTAAAAACTGACGTTTTTTCGGGAGCAGTGATTTTAATAATGCTTAAAGTGAAACAATAAAAGTGAAGTATTCCTTTCAATTTCGTACCTGGGGGGTGTCTATAGTATGCCTGTAAAGAAGCACATTTTTCCCGTGTTTAGAAAACTCCCTGCAGCAAAATAAAATTTCGAAAATAAAAAAGTCATTTAAAACTGCTTGTGGCTATAATGAGTTGTCGGGTCCCGCAATACAGATAAAAGTCATTGAAAAAAAACGCATGCCCCCCCCCCAGTCCATTACCAGCCCCTTTGGGTCTGGTATGAATATTAAGGGGAACCCCGAACCAAAATTAAAAAAAAAAATTGTGTGGGGTCCCCCCAAATTGCATACCAGACCCTTCAGGTAAAAATCACAGGACACTACTGTATTAAAAAAGAAAAAAAAATCCAGCGATGTACATCCATTCTCGACCGGAGGATACGGAAAAAAAGACACAATCTGCCCCCATGGGAGGTTCCCGTCGAATGACACTACACCCCCCATGACAGCTCTTTAATAGCTGAGGGCGGGGCCACCCGTGACGTGCGCGGGTGACCCCACCCCCCTCTGACACCTCTGGGATTTCCCATGGCATTAGAGGGGGGCGGGGTCACCTGTGACGCCACAGGGAAACTGCAGGAAACCCCCGAGGCGTCAGAGGGGGCGGGGTCACCCACGCACGTCACGGTGGCCCCGCCCTCAGCTATTTAAGAGCTGTCACGGCGGGTGTAGTGTCATTAGACGGGAACCTCCCATGGAGGCGGCTCGTGACGGCATTTTTTTTCCGTATCCTCTGGTCGAGAATGGATATACATCGCTGGAATTTTTTTTTCTTTTTTAATAAAGGACTTGTCCCAAGCTGTCTCCAGTGTTTTTTACAATTTTTTACACTTTTTTTGTGAAATGGTAGGGGTACAATGTACCCCATTACCAATTCACATGGGGGGGCCGGAATCTGGGGGTCCTCTTTGATAAAGGGGCTTCCAGATTCCGATAAGCCCCCCGCCCGCAGACCCCCACAACCACCGGGCAAGGGTTGCGGTGATGAGGCCCTTGTCCCCATCAACATATGGATATGGTGCTTTGGACCCCAAAGCATACTCCCCATGTTGAGGGCATGTGGCCTGGTATGGTTCAGGTGGGGGGGCCCTCTCTCATCCCCCCTCTTTTCCTGCGGCCTGCCAAGTTGCGTGCTCGGATAAGCGTCTGGTATGGATTTTTGGGCATTTTTTGGGGCATTTTTCACCCCTAGAGACATTGGGGGGGGCACGGACAAGTCCTCAGCAGCAGTATATCTCTCCACCAGATCCACCAGCTGGTTTGCAGTCTTAGGGTCCCCTTGGCTCACCCACTTCCTCAAAGTGGCAGGGAGCGTGCCTAATTAACGGTCCATGACCACACGTTACACAATCTTAGGGACTGACAATGTCTCTGGCTGCAGCCACTTCTTGGTAAGGTGTAAAAAGTCAAACATTTGGGAGCAGGATGGTTTGTCAGTACTGTAACGACCACCGATTCTCCTGTCAGAAAGGGTGCTAGCAGTCCTGCCCAGTGATCTTTTTGCCATCCTTCTCAAACAGCAACTCTTTCAAAAGTCACTAGGTAAGCTTCCACATCATCTGCAGGTGTCGTCTTCTGCAGGAAATAGCTTGCGCACACCATTTTCTCTTCCACCAGCAAAGGACCTACAGACCCCTTCTTTAACTTCACCAGGGCCTCCACAAACTGGCAGTTAATTTCCCACTGGGCTGCAATGGCCTGACGATTTGCCTCCTGCTGTTGGTGGTTGGCTTTCTGCTGGGGTGCAGTGGCCTGCAGCAGGGCTTTTAACACGTCCTCCATTTTTCCACTTGTCCAGGAATATGCCTGCCAAAAATCTACCATATGGGGGGGTTAGCTCAATGGGGATCACCTTCCCTGGTAAAAGTAGTAGCATAATGCACAGTTGCACACCCAAATCAGAACATCAGTAAATATAGTTATTTACCTAAATGTGGGTGTGATAACCATATATTTAATTTCCTCAAGAAAAACTCAGTAATAACACACTCTAAATTAATAATAGACAGCACGCCAAATTCCAAATAGGAATATGACATAACAGTAAATTATAGAACATGCACAAGATCTCCCTGCCATTCCTCTTTCTAGATCAAACAGACTCTCACCTACAAACACCATATCCATTCTTATTAGAGTATGGAGCAGTGTTTCTTAACTCCAGTCCTCAAGGCGCCCTAACAGGTCATGTTTTCAGGCTCTCCATTGTTTTGCACAGGTTATTTGATCAGTTTAACTGCTTTAGTAATTCCCACAGCTGTTTCATCTGAGGGAAATCCTGAAAACATGACCTGTTGGGGCGCCTTGAGGACTGGAGTTGAGAAACACTGGTATGGAGGATATCCAGGTAAAAATACAGCAATTAACAAACATTATTACACCTGGGTAGATATAAGAAAGAACTTTCTGTTGGCATATGGCACAAGATCTAGAGGTGGTTCTCACTTGAGGAAGGAGTTATGATTTCCACCTCCACCTGAACTTGAGTGCCCACATGTTAGCTAAATTTTCTTTTTGTTATTCATCCATATGTATTGCCTTTTTTAATTGCTGTTCTTTCTACCTGGATTTCTTTACTGTTCTAGTGAAAATGTATATGGTGCTTGTAGATGAGTTTTCTTCTACCTGGATAGAGAAACTGTGGGGTGATCCTGTGCATGTTCTACAATCATCTCCACCTGATTCTGAATGTCTGCATGCCAGCTGAAGGATCTTTTTAGTATATATCCATATGTATTAATATTTGTTTATTTGCTGTACTTCTTGTCTGGATCTCTTTCCTTTTCTAATGAAAAAGAACATGGGGCTTGTAATTGTGTTTGCTTCTGTCTATAAAGAGAAACTGTGAGGAAATCTTGTGCATGTACTAAAATTAATATTTATATTTTTATATGATGCTTCCTTTCATAAATTAAATGGCATTTGAAAAGTTAGTTGTTTTGGAGTGCTGCCTATTGTTTATTTAGAGTAATTAACTGTCTTCATCTATGCTACTACAAGCATAACTAGTTGTTATTTAGGTTGGATGACTGTAACCTGTTGATGATTATGAGACTGTAAAATAATGCTGTCACCTATTTGTGTAAACCACCACTGTTAATTTATTTTTAATTATGCAAGTGCTTGCCAGACTAACTGCTATAAAAGCCAGGTACTCTGCTTTTGCTTGAGCTGCAAACTTTTCTTCAAGTATGATGTTGCTTGCTTAAGTACATTTTCTATTAGAGCTGAAAAGACTGGAAAAGTCTTTATGTGAATGGTTATGATATCCATATATCCTTCCAGGCAACACTGAGACACATCACTGTTAATAGGTTTCTAACTGGGCAATTGCTCATATACAAATGGATTGCCCTTACCGGTTTATGGTGATACCTTTGAGTTACTTTTAAAGAACATATTCTGATAGCCAGCTGTATGTCTCTAAAACACCAAGGTCCTCTAGGCATTTTTTTTATGTCTTTAAGGGAACTTTAACTATCTATATTGGGAACTTGATACATGTAAGTGATCTTTACACATTCAGATAAAACCACAGAGATAAAAGTGCCATGTGTGAAAGGTGCTGAAAATAATTTTTGCATGGATGATGATGGAACTACCACACAGGGATATAGACCTGTAATAACTCAGCTGGATTCAGAGTCACACAAAGTGGTGCAAGCAAGGGGTACAAGTGAATTAAACCCACATTACATTGAAACCACTAGCTCTGACTGGTGGTAAATGTATCCAAGTGGATTCCTACTATTAACATGCTTGGTTGCTTGTGCAGGTCTTCATGTCCATGAATTAATCACATGATTTATGTGTATAGTGACCATAGTTGAAACTGGGGACAATATAACATAATGGATAAAGAAGATATAAAGGGTTACTTTCATATTTGTGTCCAGATGATCATGCTGGGGGGAAATTTTAAGTGATTTTAAATGTTTGTATGAATTTTTTAAATCTGAGCAAAAATAATAAAAGATTTTGTATAATGTTTAGCAATATTTTTTTGTAATGTTGAAGTAAGTTGGTAACTTTGCAGGGGACAACTAACTGTACTGTATAAGCTGCCATTCGTTTTGGCACTAAAGCTTGGCTAGTAGATCTTGCTATGCATTTCTTTTTTCTACAGCAGGCCTATATGGTGAGGAAAGCCATCTACAGTATAACCTTTACTTGTTTAAAATATTTGCATATTTTCATTGAATACAGCTGGTAGTGTGTATGCTGTGTGTATAGATGTCAGGGAATCTAGTAGACCAGATTGTGTGACCACACAGAGGAGACCCAAAACGCATGTAGGTGAAAAAAAAGGTGTTTATTAAAAGGCGACAAACAAGTGAAAACAATCAGTGCACAACCAACAACAAATAGTATATACAAATAAAGGGGGGATACCGTAATCGTAAACAAGCCAGGCCGAGCTCATTCACAGGGAGATCAACAGAGACGGGGAGAGGAAGGATGGATAAGCTGCAGGGCAGGGATCCAAGGTAATCAGGAGGGACAGGTCCATGAAGGGCTCGGGATAGGGATCGGATCAGGACTGGTCAGATGCAGGCTCAATCGGATTCAGGTCAGGTGATTGACTTGGCCATTGCATAACATTCCACTTCTTTCCCTTAAAAAACTCTTTGGTTGCTTTCGCAGTATGCTTCGGGACATTGTCCATCTGCACTGTGAAGCCCCGTCCAATGAGTTCTGAAGCATTTGGCTGAATATGAGCAGATAATATTGTCCAAAACACTTCAGAATTCATCCTGCTGCTTTTGTCAGCAGTCACTTCATCAATAAATACAAGAGAACCAGTTCCATTGGCAGCCATACATGCCCACGCCATGACACTACCACCACCATGCTTCACTGATGAGGTGGTATGCTTTGAATCTTTAGCAGTTCCTTTCCTTCTCCATACTCTTCTCTTCCCATCACTTAGGTACAAGTTGATCTTGGTCTCATCTGTCCATAGGATGTTGTTCCAGAATTGTGAAGGCTTTTTTAGATGTTGTTTGGCAAACTCTAATCTGGCCTTCCTGTTTTTGAGGCTCACCAATGGTTTACATCTTGTGGTGAACCCTCTGTATTCACTCTGGTGAAGTCTTCTCTTGATTGTTGACTTTGACACACATACACCTACCTCCTGGAGAGTGTTCTTGATCTGGCCAACTGTTGTGAAGGGTGTTTTCTTCACCAGGGAAAGAATTCTTCGGTCATCCACCACAGTTGTTTTCCGTGGTCTTCCAGGTCTTTTGGTGTTGCTGAGCCCACTGGTGCGTTCTTTCTTTTTAAGGATGTTCCAAACAGTTGATTTGGCCACACCTAATGTTTTTGCTATCTCTCTGATGGGTTGGTTTTGTTTTTTCAGCCTAATGATGGCTTGCTTCACTGATAGTGACAGCTCTTTGGATTTCATATTGAGAGTTGACAGCAACAGATTCCAAATGCAAATAGCACACTTGAAATGAACTCTGGACCTTTTATCTGCTCCTTGTAAATGGGATAATGAGGGAATAACACACAACTGGCCATGGAACAGCTGAGCAGCTAATTGTCCCATTACTTTTGGTCCCTTAAAAAGTGGGAGGCACAAATACAAACTGTTGTAATTCCTACACCGTTCACCTGATTTGGATGTAAATACCCTCAAATTAAAGCTGAAAGTCTGCAGTTAAAGCACATCTTGTTTGTTTCATTTCAAATCCATTGTGGTGGAGTATAGAGCCAAAAAGATTAGAATTGTGTTGATGTCCTAATATTAATGGACCTGACTGTAGTTACATAGTTGGTGAGGTTGAAAAAAGTCCATCAGGTCCAACACATGTCAGTATTACATTGTATATTCCTGTATGTTATGATCATTTAGGTGCCTATCTAATCGTTTTTTTAAATAATCTATGCTCCCTGCTGAAACCACTGCTTGTGGAAGAGAATTCCACATTCTTACAGCTCTTACCGTAAAGAACCCTCTACGCAGTTCAAGGTTAAACTGCTTATCTTCTAATTTTAGTGAATGGCCGCATGTCTTTTTAATTTCCCTTTCAGAGAAAAGTTTTATCCCTATTGTGGGGTCACCAGTACGGTATTTGTACATTGAAATCATACCCTCATAAGCATCTCTTCTCCAGAGAGAATAAGTTCAATGTTCGTAATCTTTCCTCATAACTAAGGTCCTCCAGTGCCTTAATTAGTTTTGTTGCCCTTCTCTGGAGTTTCTTCAGTCAGAGCACATCCTTCCTGAGGACTGTTGCCCAGAACTTGACGACATACTCCAGGTGCGACTGGACCAGAGTGGGAGAATTATCGTTTTATCTCTGAAGTTAATCCCCTATTCTGTTGTCATCTACTAGGACCCCCAGGTCCTTTCCCATCCTAGATTATCCCAGAGGTTCTTTCCCTAATGAGAAGATTGCATTCATATTTTTGCCACCCCTATGCATTATTTTACATTTTTCTACATTAAACCTCATTTGCCATGTAGTTGCCCACCTCATTATTTGTTCAGATCTTCTTGCAAGGTTTCCACATCCTGTGCAGAAATTATTGCCCTGCTTAGCTTGGTATCCTCCGCAAATACCGATATTGAGCTGTTTATCCCATCCTCCAGGTCGTTTATGAATAAATTAAACAGGATTGATACCATTTTCATTACTAAAATCTTGTATATGAATAAAGCAAAAAAAAACCTTGGAGGTGGGACTTTATAAGTGACTGAAAACACATCAAAGTATATCAAAAATATATGAATTTAATAAATGAGTACAAAATTACAAAAACAATCTGAATATAAAAAAACACATAGAATATGTACAAATCCAGAAGGCTGATTGCATTGATGAGGAGAGAATTTTGACATTTATGATCAAACCCGACAGCTGTTTCAGTAAACCCTTCTTCGGGGGAATTGTAGACATAAAGTTCAGAAATTGTCTATAAAGAGACAGATTCTGTTGAATACATAAAAATATAAATGAATGTCATATTATATACATATCCACAAAATGCAAAGAATTATTATTACACAATCGTGATAAACTACAGAGAATTATTAAACAAATATATGCTTACAAAAATTATTTGTCCAAGATTAATTCGACATTTCATGTATCAGTGGACCACATACACGGCTGTAAATGTGGGGTGAAACAAAGGACACCCCACAGATGTGGGGGCTCCAAAGTTGACAGGGTCCAAAGGGCCTCAACAGGGGTCCCCAGGTAGCGACAAACGGCAAAGCTAAGGAGAACTCAGTGGGTCCGGTAAGGTAGATTTCTGGAAGATATAGAAATAAAGGGGGGGGGGGGAAAGACAGGAAAGGGGAATCACATTAATGAGCCCCTAATACATAGTAAAGCCCCTCTACTAAATTTTGGCCATGATCTAAACCCGATGTAAAGAGTATATGTCCATCCAATATGTTATATACAAAGAGAAACCTACCAGTATGGAGAAAAACTCCAAATCGGTAGAATAAGGGATGGGAACCTAAAAAAGCTTCAACAGTAGAAGAAGTCCTCAATTCAAGAGAAATGCATCAAATATGCACTATTTCAATAGTGAAGCGATTGTATACATAGTTCCAATCTTCCGATTTCAAAAAAGTATCTAAAAAAACAAAATAAGAATGGAAAGAAAAAAAACGGGAGAAAATAAATAGATGTAGCATCTAGGATACCCAAGATGAAATAATGTAATACAATATCTCAAACGGCTCCATCTAGCAAAGAACATACCTGTATTGATCCCGAGTGTCCAAATAGCTGCCACGTAGGGTGCCTCGTGTGGACTCTAACTGGTCTTTGAGGGCTTTAAATGGTGTCCAAAAGACGTCCGCGCATGCGTCAAAAAGCACCGTGAAAGACGGGAACGTAATGACGTCAATGCGCTACCCGTCGCTTACAGATGACACTCCGGATAGACGCAGAGGGAAATAGAAGATCGTAGGCAAAAGTAAGTCCGTGCGGTAAAAATATCCCTATGTAAACAGGATATGCCGCAATATGCTAAAGAGGACACAGGCGCGGTACAGAGATGGTGAACATGAGCTTGCTTAGTGCCAAAGATTATAAATACAGCAAAACACAACAAAAGAAAAGAAAACCAGGGGGGATCTATTCAAAATTATTTATCCCTATATTATATTAGAACGACATGTGTCCATAATTCGAATTGAGTAGACTATTTGTCCGAGATAAAAAAATAAAAATAAAAAATAAATTAATAAAGTATAAAGTGGGGGGGAGAGTTTACTGATGACATCCATTAATAATTCAATGAAAAATAGAGCAGCACTACTCATTATGTGCATGGAAGGTAACCTGCACATATATATCCCATTAGGGAAATATATATCAACTATTTAGTGCATCTACAAAAATATAATAATTGTCATATAGATAAGCCCTCCCTCTAATAAAGTGAATCTGGTAAAAAAAAATAAAAAAAAGGCACATAAATAGCAAGCAAATTCATAGTATCAAAATCCACAGGATTATATCGCCACCAAGGGGCCCCCCGCGTGTCATATGCCAAACACCATCCCAAGTGACGGCAGTTGGCAAATGACGCGCGCCGACGCATAAGTGCAAATAAATGCATACACAAGGGGGAAAGAAAGAACCGACCACGCCCGGAAAAAGGGCCTAACGGGGCAGTTCACCCCCTGTGTGCGCCGTGTGAAGAACAAAGGACCCACCAAGAGCCCAGGACAACGTATGCAAGCGGACCACTGACACACCAGATGAGGAAAAATTATTGTGTATGGAGGGGACAACGAGAGGGGAAGGGAAGGAAAAAGGGGGGGAGGGGGTGAAATATAGTACATGTCGATGAACCTGTCCAATATTGACAGAGAGTGTGTTACATTGCCTAAACTTCTACTCTTCCCAACCGCCCGAGGAAAATCCCTCAAGAAACGGACGATAACTTATAAGATCATTCAGGCCTGGAGGCATGGTGGCATTTAGAATGAAAATCCATCTAGTCTCTCTTTGTAAAAGAGTTCTATTCCAATCCCCTCCTCTATTCCTCGGATGTATCCTATCTAAAATTAAGAATTTTATTCTGGGGATTTTGCCATTGTGGATGTCTTTAATGTGCCGTCCAAGAGGGAGATCTGGGTCACATTTCTTCATACAAGTAATGTGCCTAGCTGCTCTCTTAAAAAATGGCTGTTTAGTTTTGCCAATGTAGAATGATCCACATTGGCATGTAAGTAGATAAACAACTCCTTCCGTTTTGCAGTTGGCAAAGTGAGTAGCTTTAAAGATTTTGCCATTTGGCAATAATGCTTTATTGTCAATGTTCATATATTGGCATAAATTACACCCTCCACATCTATATGTACCGGGTCGCCTACAAGGGTCAACACAGAATTCACCCATGTATTCACTCTGTATTAAATTATCCTTTATTGAATTAGCCTTCCGATAGGTAATTGATGGTTGGGCTGGCACAAATGGAGCTAGTGATAGATCAATCTGTAGGAGATGCCAATACTTAGAGACAATTCTCCTAATCTGTTCGCTTTGTCTATTGAATTTGGTAATAATACGTACAGTATTAAAATCAGGATTGTCGGATCTAATATTGGGTTGTTTTTTTGTTAGAAGTTGATCCCTAGATTTTAGGGTAGCCCTTCTAAAAGATTTTTTGAGGCTACTAAGAGAGTACCCTCGTATTAACAGGCGGTCTCTTAGGGCATTAGCTTCTTTCTGAAAGGTAACATCATTCGTGCAATTGCGGTGTAGCCGCAAATATTGCCCGAACTGTATTGATTTTACTAATGATGCAGGGTGTGCACTTCCCGCATGAAGTATGGAATTACATGCTGTATCTTTACGATACAGTGCACTAGTTAGTTTGCCATTTTTGTCCTTTAGTATAGTGATGTCCAGAAAGTTGATAGATGTCTCACTATAAGTCATGGTAAATTTAAGATTGTAAGAATTGTCATTCATGGCATCCAAACAGGACAACAGTAATTCTGGAGTGCCTACCCAGACGATAAAAATATCGTCGATATAGCGACTCCAGTTGATAATAAACTCAGTCAATGGCAAAAGAGTTTCTTCAGATAGAAAATTCTGCTCCCACTCCCCCAGGTACAGGTTGGCATAAGATGGGGCGCAGCAAGTCCCCATTGCCACACCCTGTACCTGGAGGTAGTGGGACCCATCAAAAGAAAAAGCATTGCAAGTGAGGATATGTTCAAGGGCAGAAAGCAAAAATAAATCGAAAGGGCGGTTGTCGCGATGAGATTGAGATAGAATATGTCTGATAACCCCAATGCCCCGCTGGTGGGGGATGGAGCTGTATAGTGCTTCTACATCAACAGCCACCAGCAGGGCATTGGGGGGCACAGACATTTCATCTAATTGGTTAAGTAGATGCATGGTATCTTTCACAAATGAAGGCAGATTGTTCACGTATGGACGAATCTGTTCATCTATGAACTTGCTGAGGTTTTCCGTGATGCTGCCGCATCCCGATACAATAGGACGACCAGGCGGCATGGTTTGAGTTTTGTGCACCTTAGGGAGACTGTAGAAAGATCTGTTTTGTCCAGGGGTTTGAATTTTTGTCCAAGCTCAGATTTGGATAAATTTGAGATAATTAAGGATGGACGAATCTGTTCATCTATGAACTTGCTGAGGTTTTCCGTGATGCTGTCGCATCCCGATACAATAGGACGACCAGGCGGTATGGTTTGATTTTTGTGCACCTTAGGGAGACTGTAGAAAGATCTGTTTTGTCCAGGGGTTTGAATTTTTGTCCAAGCTCAGATTTGGATAAATTTGAGATAATTAAGGATCTGCAGCTATTTTCGAGGAAATTGTTATTGAAGAGTATGTATACCAAAATTTAAGTTCCTATTAAAGAAAAAGAGAAAACTGTAACTCAACATGAGCATGATGTACAGATTCTTGTTGATCTGTCCATGGACCATGGGAATACAGATCTCATAGATAGGATTGACTTGGATAGTTTATTGGTGGGTGACGTACCATCACTGACTAATAAAAAGGTTATCTTACCTAAGATACAATCCTCTCTAAAAAAGAAATCTGACAAATTTCCTGTTATAGGTACGAATATCAATTTGGGAGCCTTTTTGACTATGACAAATAATGACATCAAGAAACTTAATCTCAATTGCAAAACTCCATCTAACTTGACTGAAGGCGAAAAGAAGGCCCTTGAAAATTTGACCAAACAGACCCAATTGACAATAAAACTGGCAGATAAAGGGGGCAATATCGTGATTATGGGGAATCTCCAATACAAGGAGATGTGTTTAAAAATACTAAATAATAGTGATTGGTATAGAAAAATCTTAAGAACTATGATTAGGAAATTTAATGATGCATTTTATCTGCTGATTGATAATGCCTACACTAATAGAACTATCAATCTACAGATTTGGAACTTTATTAGAACTCTCCATCCCAGAATCCCGACTTTTTACAGTCTCCCTAAGGTGCACAAAAATCAAACCATGCCGCCTGGTCGTCCTATTGTATCAGGATGCGGCAGCATCACGGAAAACCTCAGCAAGTTCATAGATGAACAGATTCATCCATACGTGAACAATCTGCCTTCATTTGTGAAAGATACCATGCATCTACTTAACCAATTAGATGAAATGTCTGTGCCCCCCAATGCCCTGCTGGTGGCTGTTGATGTAGAAGCACTATACAGCTCCATCCCCCACTTGGGGTTATCAGACATATTCTATCTCAATCTCACCGCGACAACCACCCTTTCGATTTATTTTTGCTTTCTGCCCTTGAACATATCCTCACTTGCAATGCTTTTTCTTTTGATGGGTCCCACTACCTCCAGGTACAGGGTGTGGCAATGGGGACTTGCTGCGCCCCATCTTATGCCAACCTGTACCTGGGGGAGTGGGAGCAGAATTTTCTATCTGAAGAAACTCTTTTGCCATTGACTGAGTTTATTATCAACTGGAGTCGCTATATCGACAATATTTTTATCGTCTGGGTAGGAACTCCAGAATTACTGTTGTCCTGTTTGGATGCCATGAATGACAATTCTTACAATCTTAAATTTACCATGACTTATAGTGAGACATCTATCAACTTTCTGGACATCACTATACTAAAGGACAAAAATGGCAAACTAACAAGTGCACTGTATCGTAAAGATACAGCATGTAATTCCATACTTCATGCGGGAAGTGCACACCCTGCATCATTAGTAAAATCAATACCGTTCGGGCAATATTTGCGGCTACGCCGCAATTGCACGAATGATGTTACCTTTCAGAAAGAAGCTAATGCCCTAAGAGACCGCCTGTTAATACGAGGGTACTCTCTTAGTAGCCTCAAAAAATCTTTTAGAAGGGCTACCCTAAAATCTAGGGATCAACTTCTAACAAAAAAACAACCCAATATTAGATCCGACAATCCTGATTTTAATACTGTACGTATTATTACCAAATTCAATAGACAAAGCGAACAGATTAGGAGAATTGTCTCTAAGTATTGGCATCTCCTACAGATTGATCCATCACTAGCTCCATTTGTGCCAGCCCAACCATCAATTACCTATCGGAAGGCTAATTCAATAAAGGATAATTTAATACAGAGTGAATACATGGGTGAATTCCGTGTTGACCCTTGTAGGCAACCCGGTACATATAGATGTGGAGGGTGTAATTTATGCCAATATATGAACATTGACAATAAAGCATTATTGCCAAATGGCAAAATCTTTAAAGCTACTCACTTTGCCAACTGCAAAACAGAAGGAGTTGTTTATCTACTTACATGCCAATGTGGATCATTCTACATTGGCAAAACTAAACAGCCATTTTTTAAGAGAGCAGCTAGGCACATTACCTTGCATAAATTGGAAATAACAATGCGCTACCCTTTAAATAAGCAAACAAAGTGCTAATTAAAACATGTGAGTTCTCACACACACAAAACACCAATAAGAAAGTCCCGTGTAGTTCTCATTAGGCATACAATGTTACATGTGAACAAAAAAAATAAATATAAAAATATTAATAAAAATTAAAAATAAACATAAAAACGTGTGTATAAATATATGTGCAAAGTTCCAAATAATGTTGATTCAGCCGAACAATCACATCTGCTGATGTGTGTGCGATGTAATCTTCTAAACTGTTGTGAGTGGAGACTCCATATCCAAATGGTTCGGATAAGAAATAGAAGAAATAGCAGCTTACCGAATCCAGTGGATCTCTATGACGGAGATCTTTAGGGGCTCAAGCTCATATATACTTCCCACCAAGCTGACAACCAAAGAGCATTGGACTCAGACGAAATCTTCCTCCACTTCCTTGGCTGAAAGAAATTTCCCTCCTGGTATCAGCTGGCGTGCTTATCTCATACGAAAAAAGATTTGTTTGGAAGAAAAAAATGAAGAACTCATGGTGCAGTATTTCTTTGTTAAAAAAATAAGATATCCTTTATTTAAGCTGGATAAAAAATGCATCAAACACGTAATCCATTAAGGAGCGACAAGTTCAAAAAACGCTGCAAGTACTCAGCTGCGGTCTCTGCCGATCAGCTGTTGCGTAGTGACGTCACGTTCGACAGCTCCACCCACATTACCTGTATGAAGAAATGTGACCCAGATCTCCCTCTTGGACGGCACATTAAAGACATCCACAATGGCAAAATCCCCAGAATAAAATTCTTAATTTTAGAAAGGATACATCCCAGCAATAGAGGAGGGGATTGGAATAGAACTCTTTTACAAAGAGAGACTAGATGGATTTTCATTCTAAATGCCACCATGCCTCCAGGCCTGAATGATCTTATAAGTTATCGTCCGTTTCTTGAGGGATTTTCCTCGGGCGGTTGGGAAGAGTAGAAGTTTAGGCAATGTAACACACTCTCTGTCAATATTGGACAGGTTCATCGACATGTACTATATTTCACCCCCTCCCCCCCTTTTTCCTTCCCTTCTCCCCTCGTTGTCCCCTCCATACACAATAATTTTTCCTCATCTGGTGTGTCAGTGGTCTGCTTGCATACGTTGTCCTGGGCTCTTGGTGGGTCCTTTTTTCTTCACACGGCGCACACAGGGGGTGAACTGCCCCGTTAGGCCCTTTTTCCGGGCGTGGTCGGTTCTTTCTTTCCCCCTTGTGTATGCATTTATTTGCATTTATGCGTCGGCGCGCGTCATTTGCCAACTGCCGTCACTTGGGATGGTGTTTGGCATATGACACGCGGGGGGCCCCTTGGTGGCGATATAATCCTGTGGATTTTGATACTATGAATTTGCTTGCTATTTATGTGCCTTTTTTTTTTTACCAGATTCACTTCATTAGAGGGAGGGCTTATCTATATGACAATTATTATATTTTTGTAGATGCACTAAATAGTTGATGATATATATTTCCCTAATGGGATATATATGTGCAGGTTACCTTCCATGCACATAATGAGTAGTGCTGCTCTATTTTTCATTGAATTATTAATGGATGTCATCAGTAAACTCTCCCCCCCCCACTTTTATACTTTATTAATTTATTTTTTATTTTTATTTTTTTATCTGGGACAAATAGTCTACTCAATTTGAATTATGGACACATGTCGTTCTAATGTAATATAGGGATATATAATTTTGAATAGATCCCCCTGGTTTTCTTTTCTTTTGTTGTGTTTTGCTGTATTTATAATCTTTGGCACAAAGCAAGCTCATGTTCACCATCTCTGTACCGCGCCTGTGTCCTCTTTAGCATATTGCGGCATATCCTGTTTACATAGGGATATTTTTACCGCACGGATTTACTTTTGCCTACGATCTTCTATTTCCCTCTGCGTCTATCCGGAGTGTCATCTGTATGCGACGGGTAGCGCATTGACGTCATTACGTTCCCGTCTTTCACAGCGCTTTTTGACGCATGCGCGGACGTCTTTTGGACACCATTTAAAGCCCTCAAGGACCAGTTAGAGTCCACACGAGGCACCCTACGCGGCAGCTATTTGGACACTCGGGATCAATACAGGTATGTTCTTTGCTAGATGGAGCCGTTTGAGATATTGTATTACATTATTTCATCTTGGGTATCCTAGATGCTACATCTATTTATTTTCTCCCGTTTTTTTCTTTCCATTCTTATTTGTTTTTTTAGATACTTTTTTGAAATCGGAAGATTGGAACTATGTATACAATCGCTTCACTATTGAAATAGTGCATATTTGATGCATTTCTCTTGAATTGAGGACTTCCTCTACTGTTGAAGCTTTTTTAGGTTCCCATCCCTTATTCTACTGATTTGGAGTTTTTCTCCATACTGGTAGGTTTCTCTTTGTATATAACATATTGGATGGACATATACTCTTTACATCGGGTTTAGATCATGGCCAAAATTTAGTAGAGGGGCTTTACTATGTATTAGGGGCTCATTAATGTGATTTCCCTTTCCTGTCTTCCCCCCCCCCCTTTATTTCTATATCTTCCAGAAATCTACCTTACCGGACCCACTGAGTTCTCCTTAGCTTTGCCGTTTGTCGCTACCTGGGGACCCCCGTTGAGGCCCTTTGGACCCTGTCAACTTTGGAGCCCGCACATCTGTGGGGTGTCCTTTGTTTCACCCCACATTTACAGCCGTGTATGTGGTCCACTGATACATGAAATGTAGAATTAATCTTGGACAAATAATTTTTGTAAGCATATATTTGTTTAATAATTCTCTGTAGTTTATCACGATTGTGTAATAATAATTCTTTGCATTTTGTGGATATGTATATAATATGACATTCATTTATATTTTTATGTATTCAACAGAATCTGTCTCTTTATAGACAATTTCTGAACTTTATGTCTACAATTCCCCCGAAGAAGGGTTTACCGAAACAGCTGTCGGGTTTGATCATAAATGTCAAAATTCTCTCCTCATCAATGCAATCAGCCTTCTGGATTTGTACATATTCTATGTGTTTTTTTATATTCAGATTGTTTTTGTAATTTTGTACTCATTTTTTAAATTCATATATTTTTGATATACTTTGATGTGTTTTCAGTCACTTATAAAGTCCCACCTCCAAGGTTTTTTTTTGCTTTATTCATTTCATTCGGGATGTGGTGACTGTTAAACAAATACAATTTTGCAAATGTTGGTTCCTTTTGAAAATCTTGTATATAGTCCCTTATCATCCTTGTCATCTTTAGTTGTATATATAAACCCACTAGGGATGAAAATAAGCATGTCATTAAGAAAGTGCCAGCTCAAGGGGATGAAGCCCAAGCTTTAGCTAAGCTACCTAGGGCCTAACGTTTCGTTTTCTAAGATCAAACGTTCCCAAGGACCCAGTAAAGAGAAAATCCTTACTTATGGCACTAGACCGATTGTTGTCCCAAGGAGTGATAATACAGGCCCCCTCAGAAGAGCAGGGCATGGGGTTTTATTCAAATCTCTTCACGGTACAAAAAACGAATGGAGATGTCAGACCCATTTTAGATCTCAAAGATCTGAATTGCTTCCTAAACATCCGCTTTTCGCATGGAGTCAATCCGGTCAGTTGTATCCACCCTACGGGGAAGAGAGGTTTTGGCATCAATAGACATCAAAGATGCATATCTACATGTGCCAATTTTCCCCGCTCACCAGAGGTTTCTGCATTTTGCGGTAGAACAGCACCACTTTCAGTTCGTGGCCTTGCCTTTTCGGGTTAGCCACCGATCCCCGGGTATTTAGGAAAGTTCTGGCCCCAGTACAAGCAAGCCTAAGGGGCCAGGGTATAGCAGTAACAGCATACCTAGACGACTGGAGTATTATAGAATAGGAAGGTTTTGGGACTTTGAGTGAGGCATGTATTCAAGGCTAACAAGCAATATATGTAGAACAAATAAGTTTTATTTTTCTACAGCCGTAAACGTCACAATATGTTTTCTTACAGTAATGTCATGCATAATTACATGGACGAGCATTGTATAGCAAGACCATGCAGGCAATAATAAAGCATGTCAACAGTATCAAAACTTGTTATATAATATAGTAAATTAAAATGTCCTCCACATCAATAAATCACCTGGGACAGCATATAGCGAAATATTTACAGTATATTACAGTTCAAAGTTAAAAATTATTATTAATTATGGAACACGAGCCAACTTGTAGGGCATGTAGCATCTATGTAAGACCGACGCGTTTCGTGGGATTATGCCCACTCTTCAGGGGCGGATGCTGCATGTATCTATAATAAAATAAAATAAAACATATAATTAAAGTAACCATGGTCTCACAATTGACCCAGGGAAAGAGAAATGATGGTTATACAGGACAAGTAACATCCCTCAGTATACTCACGTTGGCCAGGACTGAGCGGCCCGAGGGCAGGGAGTCCCCCGCGGGAGCTGAGGTTATGGGACGCAGAAGAGCACTATTGGGATCCCCAAATTAAATTAAATTAAATATCCAAGAAATGTTATACCAGGGGCTCCACTTCTGTAAATATAAATAAATAATATATAATGTTTTATAGTAGTATATGTATGTATATAATTAATATAATTAGAGAAGTAATTAATATAAATAGATTCATATATATATATATATATAATTAATTAATATAATTGGAGAAGTGGAGGAGATCCATAATTAAATGGAGGCGAATAAAAAACACCCAATGGTAATAGTTAAAGGTTAGTGTTAATCATTATAGTCGTGATCTTAGGTATAGTAAAAGGGTATAGAATATTGTGATGTGGTGGTATGGTGAAACACTTACAAATGTGATGGTGAAAATGTAGAAAAATTCAAACAAAAATTAAATTAATGTTTCTTATAGACGTGATAATGGAAATAAACTGACAGTGTAGAGGCCTCGAATTGCATGTGGCTGAAATCTGGAGCTGAAAATAAGAGTGTTCGCACAATGGGCAACACAGATTTGTGTGCTGCCAAAATGTGTGTTAAGTACCCTCTGCATAATCTATGTCCCACCCAGCGTCACGCTGATGTGACGGTGGGGGAGAAGTGTCCTCGCTGAAACGGCCTGAGCCGTACATTGAGGCTTAGCCTCCCCCCACATATGTCAGTCAAGTGCATGGATTAACATGCGCCGCCCGTGCGACACCCACTAGGACATCACATGTTCGGCGCGGTGACGTGGTGCCGATGTGTGGCGGAAAAACCCGCCCCAACCTCCGCCTCCGACCTGCCGGCCGGGGTATAGGGGGGAAGAGGAGGGACACTGGTACAGCATTGCAGCTCTCAATGGGGGACAGCACAAGGGCCCCAGAGTTCCCTCCGGCCACACAGCCCCAACCAACCCGAGCATGGGACGACATTAAAATGGTGGAAATAAGCAATATATTAATCTAGAAACCTGAGTAGCGGCAGAACAAAGGCATCATAGTTTATAGAAGACATGCTTTTGTGCCTGATGTGGACTACTTGGTAGCCTGATCATTGCCTCCATCCCTGATGCGTGAAACATGGAAGAGTAGGTGGGACTTTATATGAGATGCACGGCAACATGCAACTCCATCCCTGGTTATATAAAATAGGAAGGTTTTGGGACTTTGAGTGAGGCATGAATTCAAGGCTAACAAGCAATATTGGTAGAACAAATATTGTATGTTTAATTTTTCTACAGCCGTAAACGACACAATATGTTTTCTTACAGTAATTTCATGCATAATTACATGGATGAGCATTGTATAGCAAGACCATGCAGGCAATCATAAAGCATGTCAACAGTATCAAAACATGTTACATAGACTGGAGTATTTAGGTCTGGTCATAGACACAGACCAAGAAAGAGTATTTTTTCCCCAGGCAAAAGTCAATGCCATAAGGTAGCTGGTCCAGGTGGTCAGGGCAAGGAAGGGTCCTTCCATTCGCTTTTGCATGAGGTTTCTAGGGAAGATGGTGGCTTCATTCAAAGCAGTTCCCTAAGCCCAGTTTCATTCAAGACTGTTGCCATACAGTATTCTGTCTGCTTGGAACAAGAAGACCCAAGCTTTGGATTATACAAATGAATCTGGCCCCAAAAGTGCGCCAGAGTCTCAGTTGGTGGTTGATGACCAGGAATTTACAGAAAGGGAAATCCTTCAGTCCGGTTACCTGGAGGGTAGTAACAACGGATGCCAGCCTATGGGGCTGGGGAGCAGTCCTAGAAGAGACCACTGTCCAAGGGAAGTGGTCAGAGTCCGAGAAAACCTTGCCCATCAACATCCTAAAAAACGGGCAGTACGTCTGGCTCTAATAGCCTGGACGTTCAGGTTACGGAATTGTTCCATCAGGATACAGTCCAACAATGCCACAGCAGTGGCCTATATCAATCACCAAGGGGGCACCAGAAGTCACGCAGCCCAGAGGGAGGTGAACCATATTCTAGCTTGGGCAGAGGAACATGTTCCTTGCTTTCCACAGTCTTCATCCCAGGAGTGTAGAATTGGCAGGCAGATTTCTTAAGCCGCCAGCAGTTGTTCCCGGGAGAATGGTGTCAGGGTCACCTGTGGCCAGGTGACAGATGCACACCGTAGGGGGACAGGAGTGCACCGCGAGGTAGTGAACCCTATGGCTGGCTTCTGCGGATAGGAAACTGGGTGGTTGTGGAAAGCGGGACCAGAGGAGCACAACCGGGATCCAAACGGAAGCTAGAGCCAAGATTCCCCAGGGCGCGGAGTCTAAGACCCAGCTGGTCTTCTCCAGGGCCTCTAGTGGTGAGGATGTTAGCTGCAGGCTGGGACCAGGTCGCGGCCCCTGGAGTTTCCTAGCTCACGCCCCGTAGGATAAGGGGAAAAGAGGGGAAGCAGCAGCACACGATAAAAGAGAACCGAATAACAAGCTGAAGGTCAGGGGCCACAAGCAGACAAGGATAACGAAGAACGAGCCGAAGGTCAAGGGTCACGAGCAGACAGGGATAGTCGGGGACAAGCCAATAACGTAACAGAGAGACAGACGTAGCACACGGCAGGCAGGAACCCAAACACACAATGCCTAACAAACACGTTGATCAGCAAAGCAGGCTTGCAGTGCACAGGTTAATATAGTGTTCTGTGATAGGGCCTGGGGTGGAGTCAGGCTGGGAGGAGATTATAAAGGAAGCCAGGTGAAAGGGCTCAGGCCTCTAAGATGAACACATGGGAAGGAAGGTAAGCTGACAGACAAACACTACTGCATATCCATGACAGTACCCTCCCTCTTATGGGCCCTCCCCCGCCTGGACCCAGGCTTAAAGGGAAATCTCTGATGAAACCTTCTCAACAGATGAGGTGCAGCGACATCAGATGCAGCGATCCAAGACGCTTCCTCAGGACCAAAACCTCTCCAATGCACAAGGTACTGAAGAATGCCTCTGCAGAGCCGAGAATCCAGAACTTGTCTAACCTCGTACTTAAGATTATCCTCAGAGACCGAAAACGAGGTAGGGAGATGACAAGAAGATCTATTGAGGACCAAAGGCTCTCTAGGAATAAGCAAGGGCATGAGAGGATCAACAGGAATCTGAGGAGGGTCCCCTAGACCCTTAAAGGGGAACTGGTCATCTTCCACAGGACCATCAGACTGGGCAGATGTCAGTGGAACCCTGAAGTCAGGTTGGTTAGAAGGTGACATGTCGCCGGAGTCAAGCTGAATAGCTGAAGGACAAGCAGAATGTCCCAAACAAGAAACAGTAGGAGGCTCACTGGGCATGGGCTGGACTGGCATAACTAGTACAGAGGCAGAGTGAATAGCTGAGTCAGGTGTAGCGACTACCTGAATCGCATCGCAAGACGTAGCGACTGCAGGACTTGTAGACAAGCTAGCCTGGCTGTGCGTCCAAGGGTGGTTAGGGACAGAGAAATGTAAATGGTTATGCAACCTGGAATGAATGACTGGCTCAGATTCACAGGGGGCAACCTTGGGTAGGCAGGACGAGGAACAGGAGGGACCCCAAGCCAGGATCTGTCCAGTAGTCCAGTCCACATGAGGAGAATGGAGCTGTAACCATGGGAGACCCAAAATTATAGGCGTTGAGGCCTTGGGTAAGATAAGGAAGGATATCCACTCCTGGTGGAGTGTCCCTACCGACATCTTAACAGGGAGGGTCTGGAAGCGGATAGGTCCCCCTGGGAGAACAGTACCATCAATCGCCAAGACCACCAATGGCGTGGTGAGGGGCAAAAGAGTAAGTCTCATGGACGATGCGATTTCCCAGTCCATGAAATTACCAGCGGCTCCGGAATCCAGATATGCTGAGACCGAATGAGAAGAAGCACCAACATGAAGGAACACAGAAAGCAGAAGACGAGAAGGGGAAGGTGATATTTCTGGGTCCAATACTCCACTTTCCAGATGAAGTGGACCCGAACGTTTTTCTGGACAAAGAGAGCAAGTGTCACGAAAATTACCTTTGCCCCCACAGTAAAGACACAGACCAAGAGTTCTGCACCTAGCACGTTCCTCGGGGGATAGCCTGGTCCGACCCAGCTGCATGGGTTCCTCAGCTGGTAGGAGATGCTCTACGGGTCGAAGAGAGGGGAGCTCAGGCTGACTAAGAACCAAGGAGTGCTGGCGTTGCTTTTCTAAGGTCCTCTCCTGAAAGCGAATATCGATCTGGTTACACAAGGAGATAACGCCGGCCAGATCAGTGGGGATGGTTCTTCCTGCTAATTCATCCTTCACTCTATCAGACAGGCCATGCAAAAAGGTTGCGACTAAGGCCTCATTGTTCCAGCTCAACTCAGCCGACAGTATGCGGAAATGAAGGGCATACTGTCCCACAGAAGCAGACTCTTGGCCGCTGAAGAGACACGAGCCGGTTCTTCGAAGATATTCCGAAAAAGTTTCAAGAAGCCAGACAGGCTAGAAACCACTAGATCATTCAGTTCCCACAGAGGGGCTGCCCAGGCTAAAGCTTCACCAGAGAGGAGGGAAATGATATAGGCTACCTTAGCCCGATCAGACAGGAAGTTTTGGGGTTGGAGCTCAAAATGAATCGTGCATTGGCTAAGGAACCCCCTGCAAGCCTTGGAGTCCCCAGAGAAACGGGACGGAGCTGGCAGTTGTAGTGAGTGTGTGGCTGCGACTGGTGCAATAGGTGCAGCCGCTGATTGTATTTGAGGTTGCGGATTCAGGGTTCCCAAGGAGGCCTGAAGCTGCTCGAAGCGAGAAGCCAGATCCTGGAGGAATCGCATCACCTGAGTCTGATTCGATTCCTGGGTTTCAAGTCTGCAAACTATGCCCTGCAATGGATCATCCGCGGGTAGCGGGATGTCAGCCGGGTTCATGGCTGATCAAACTGTCAGGGTCACCTGTGGCCAGGTGACAGATGCACACCGTAGGGGGACAGGAGTGCACCGCGAGGTAGTGAACCCTATGGCTGGCTTCTGCGGATAGGAAACTGGGTGGTTGTGGAAAGCGGGACCAGAGGAGCACAACCGGGATCCAAACGGAAGCTAGAGCCAAGATTCCCCAGGGCACGGAGTCTATGACCCAGCTGGTCTTCTCCAGGGCCTCTAGTGGTGAGGATGTTAGCTGCAGGCTGGGACCAGGTCGCGGCCCCTGGAGTTTCCTAGCTCACGCCCCGTAGGATAAGGGGAAAAGAGGGGAAGCAGCAGCACACGATAAGAGAGAACCGAATAACAAGCTGAAGGTCAGGGGCCACAAGCAGACAAGGATACCGAAGAACGAGCCGAAGGTCAAGGGTCACGAGCAGACAGGGATAGTCGGGGACAAGCCAATAACGTAACAGAGAGACAGACGTAGCACACGGCAGGCAGGAACCCAAACACACAATGCCTAACAAACACGTTGATCAGCAAAGCAGGCTTGCCGTGCACAGGTTAATATAGTGTTCAGTGATAGGGCCTGGGGTGGAGTCAGGCTGGGAGGAGATTATAAAGGAAGCCAGGTGAAAGGGCTCAGGCCTCTAAGATGAACACATGGGAAGGAAGGTAAGCTGACAGACAAACACTACTGCATATCCATGACAAATGGTCCCTACATCCGATGTCTTTCTGGCCATATGCCAGAGATGGGGTACCCCGGATGTAGATCTGTTGGCATCCAGATTCAACAAAAAGTTATGCCGTACACACGACCGTTTTTCATGACAAAAAAAATGCAATTTTTTAATTTGGTCATTAAAAACGATTGTGTGTAGGCTCCAGAGCATTTTTCACGACGTGAAAAATGGGCATTAAAAAATTTGGAACATGCTCTATTTTTTCTCGTCGTTTTTCACGTAGTCGTTTTTCTCATTGTGAAAAACGGGCGTGTGTAGGCTTTAACGACGTGAAAAAAATGCACATGCTCAGAAGCAAGTTATGAGACGGGAGCGCTCGTTCTGGTAAAACTAGCGTTCATGATGGAGATAGCACATTCGTCACGCTGTAACGGACTGAAGAACACGAGGCTGAAGCGCGCGAATCATCTCTCACCAAACTTTACTAACACGAGGATCAGCAAAAGCAGCCCAAAGGGTGGCGCCATCCGAATGGAACTTCCCCTTTATAGTGCCGTTGTATGTTTCGTACGTCACCGCGCTTTGTTCGAGCATTTTTTTTACGATCGTGTGTAGCCAAGGCAGGCTTGAGAAGAATCACGTCAAGAAAAACTTCTAGAGAGCCTATGTCTCTTGGTGTGAAGCCAAGGGTTGGCACCCTCGAAAGTATGTCATAGCGAGAATTCTTGCCTTTCTACAGTTGGGAGTAGAAATTAAGCTGGCCTTGCGTACGATCAAGGGTCTGATGTCGACCTTGGCAGTATTTTTCAAAGGCCACTTGCTTTGCATTCTTCGGTCTGGGCCTTTATACAAGGGGTAACTCAGATAAGTCCGCCAGTCAGGTCACCCTTATGCCCATGGGATTTGAATCTAGTTCTGACGGTTTTGCAAAGACAGACAGCCCTTTGAGCCGATTCACGATATTCCTTTGCTTTTTTTGACAAAGAAGTTGGTATTCTTAGTTGCGGTAACCTCCCCAAGAAGAGTGTCAGAACTGGCTGCTTTTTCCTGTAAAGAGCCATACTTAATTTTTCATAAGGACAAGGTGGTGTTGCGTCCTCACCCAACCTTCTTGCCTAAGGTAGTGTCAGGTTTTCATCTAAACCTGGATGTTTCCCTGCCTTCCTTTTTCACAGAACCTCGTTCTACAGAAGAAAGATTGTTGCATTCTCTCAATGTAGTGAGAGCAGTCAAGGCCTATCTGAAGGCGACAGCTCAGATATGGAAAACTGATGTTTAGTTTGTAGAAGGCCCCAGAAAGGGGCAGGCAGCATCAAAATCAACTATTGCTAAGTGGGTTCTTCAGGTGATCAGTCAGGCTTATAGTCTGAAGAAAAGGGTTCCACCTTTTCAGGTTAAAGCGCCAGTTAGTACTTCATGGGCAGTGCATCACCAAGCCTCTGTGGCTCAGATTTGCAAGGCCGCTACTTTGTTGTCAATGCATACATTGACTAAATTCTATCAGGTGAATGTAAGATGGCAGGAGGATGCCGCCTTTGGGCGCAGTGTACTGCAGTCAGCAGTATAGGTCCTCACGTCTGGCGGCGGCCATTTTGCTTTGTGTCTACCTCCCCTCAGAAAGCATTGATTTGGGACATCCCACATTTATGGCTATGGTGCTCTGTGTCCCGTGATGTACAAAAAAAAAAATAGTATTTTTATAACAGCTTACCTGTAAAATCCTTTTCTTCAAGTACATCACGGGACACAGAGGTCCCGCCCCTCTTATTGGGAAATATATATATTGCTTTGCTACAAAAACTGAGGTTCTCTCAGTATGGGAGGTGTTATATAGGGTGGGGGACTTCCTGTCTTTTGGGTGTGCCAGTGTCCATCACCTAAAAGTGGCGATAACCCAAATAGTTATGACTATGGTGCTCTGTGTCCCGTGATGTACTCGAAGAAAAGGATTTTACAGGTAAGCTGTTATAAATATCCTATTTGCAGGATTTCTGAATGAAAATAAAGGAAAAAAAGGAGACATCTTATCTAAGAACTGGTAAGCTGCAATATACAGTTAATCATTTTAGTTTTTTGGGGTTTAGATATGCTTTTACTACTGCAAAAATTTATAAACTAAGGTTTTGCTTTGGCTTTTGCTGTCCCCAAACTTAAATGTTATTGAAATCCTGAGGGCAGCGCTCTCAAGACAGCCTAGAAATATTCCAGAACCAGAAGCATATACCAAGAACAGAATTATAAAGAATAGAACAAATGTTATCTGACAAGAAACATTTGGAAGTTGTGATTTTTGCCAAAGGCATTTAAAAAGTACTATATGTGTACAAAGTTTTACACATACCACGTTGTATTTTTTTTTTTTTATTGCGGGCTATTAAATTCATCAAAAAATAGTAACTGTTCTTTAAATTTTGAAGTAGCATATGTTTAAGTTTGTTCCCTGCAGAGGTTATGTTAACTTTTTTATAGTGAGAAAATCAACAAACCATGCAATTTGAGCAGAGGAAACAAACATTTACATAATCCTGTATAGTTACAATTAAACATATTGTTACTACCTTTGCCAAACAACTTTGCTTTATGTTTTTTTTAAGTTTCTAACCAATAATAAAGTTTTATATTTTACACACACACAGTACATACATCAACAACACCTGTAAAATGTCTTAATTCTGTTGGGCGTATGCGATAATGTCATGCGACCCTGCCCTTGATGCGTTTAGCCAAGTGACAATCTGTACGCCTAGAAACTTTAAGTAAGCGTTTTAACCACTTGCCCACTGGGCACCTAAACCCCCTTCTTAACCAGACCAATTTTCAGCTTTCGGTGCTCTCACATTTTGAATGACAATTACTCATGCAACACTGTATCCATATGAAATTTGTGTCCTTTTTGTGGTATTTGATCACCTATGGGTTTTTATTTTTTTGCACTATAAATAAAAAAAGACCAATGCATTTTCTCTGCGTTTCTGTTATATAATTTAGCAAATTAGTCATTTTTCTTCATAAATTTTGCCAAAAATTTATACTGCTACATATCTTTGATAAAAATAACCCAAATCAGTGTATATTATTTGGTCTATGTGAAAGCTATAGTCTACAAGCTATGGTGCCAATCATTGAAAATTGATCACACCTGATGTACTGAAGGCCTATCTCAGTATTTGAAACCCTAACAAGCCAGGACAGTACAAATACCCCCCAAATTACACCTTTTTAGAAAGTATATTCTAAGAGGCATGGCAAGTTTTTTAAGTTGTAATTTTTTCACACAATTCTTTGCAAAATTACATAGTTACATAGTTAGCCAGGTTGAAAAAATACACAAGTCCATCTAGTTCAACCAAAAAATATAAATAAAAAATAATAATAATACAATCCCATATACACAAACCTATATCCACAGTTGATCCAGAGGAAGGCAAAGACCCCAGCAAAGCATGCTCCAATTTTCTACTGCAGGGGGGGAATTCCTGATCCCCTGAGAGGCAATCAGATTTTCCCTTGATCAACTTTACCTATAAATGTTGATACCCAGTTATATTCTTTACATTTAGGAAATAATCCAGGCCTTTTTTAAAGCAATCTACTGAGCTTGCCAGAACCACATCTGAAGGGAGTCTATTCCACATTTTCACAGCTCTTACTTTCCGTATTTGGAGATGAAATCTTTTTTCCTCTAGACATAAAGAGTGCCCCCTTGTCCTCTGTGATGACCTTAAAGTGAATAACTCAACACCAAGTTCACCATATGGACCACTTATGCATTTGTACATGTTGATCATGTTAAAAAAATGTCACAAAATTGTCATATTAACAAGTTATTTCTCTCACACAGCATATGCATACCACAGATTACACACCAAAACACATTCTGCTACTCCTCCTGAGTATGACGATACCACATGTGAGAGACATTTACACAGCCTGGCCACATACAGAGGCCCAACATGCGAGGAGCACTATGAGGCGTTCTAGGAGCATAAATTACACATATCATTTCTAGACTACCTCTTACATTTTTGAAGGCCCTGGAGCACCAGGACAATAGAAACTCCCACAAAATTACCCCATTTTGGAAAGAAAACACCCCAACGTATATTCTATGAGGCATAATGATTCTTTTGAACGCGTCATTTTTTCCCACAAGTTTTTGGAAAACATGGAAAGAAAATGAAAACGCTTTTTTTACAAAAAGTTGTCCATTTATAAGATATTTCTAACACATAGCATCTACATAGCAAAAATTACCCCCCAAAACATATTTTGCTACTCCTCCTTAGTATGGCGATACCACATGTGTGAGAATTTTACACAGCCTGGCCACATACAGAGGCCCAACATGCAGGGAGCACCGTCACTGTGTTCTAGGGACATACATTTCGAATCTAATTTGACTACCTATTACACTTTTGTGAGGCACTGATGGGCACTGTAGTGGCACTAATGGGCACTGTAGTGGCATGGATGTTGCACAGATGGGCACTCTGCTTCAGTTAACTACCGGGCTGCCTATCGGGTCTGCAAGAGAAATGCAAAGATCTGTCAGGCAACCCAGTAGCCAACTAAATGGCCATGTTTGACACTGGCTGACCAAATGCCTGCTAATTCCACATCAGTGGCTTAGAGTTTAGAGCCTACAGCTTTCAGCCTGGGCCAGGAAGTGCTAGACGTTGTAGGATCATGAGGAAGAAACTTTGCAGCAGTTTTACAAAAAAAAAAATTCTGAGGAAAACTGAATCTAGTGAGACATTAGAAACAAATCTATCATAAGAAAATTTGATTTTGGGTTTGCATACACTTTGAGGAAAACTTGTACTAACTACCGAGAGAAACATGTGGGTTGCCATTGATTGCCTCTTTCTGATAATAAAGATAATAGTTGCTAATGGTTTAAAACTCTCAATGTCAGCCTTCATATTCTCTTAGTTCAGGTTTTCCTTAACATTGTCTACAATATTTATGTATTAAGCATTTTGCCCTTTACAGAGAAATATACAGTCTGGCAGTGCAAAATTGTGTCCTGCTATATGCCTCATAACATGAACCTTACTACAGTCGGATAAGATCAAACTTGCATTCAGGCGTCATATTACTTGAAGTAACATACGGAAAGATTATTGCCCCTGGTCACTGAAATACATTTTCAATATGTTTGTCTTTTTCCTGACTGAAGAAAGATTATTCATATTAATCTTAGAAGACATTCTGTTTTACCCACTTCATAATGTTTAAAATACTCAGCTTCTGAACAATATTTTACTTTTACAATTAAGGCCAGGGGTACAAGGGTAAATTTCACTTAGGATATCAAGGGACTAAAATCTCAATCAGTTTTCTTGTGGCACAATGAATATTAGAGGAGTTGAAGAAGTGATCTACAGTTGTGGGATTGTGCAACTGATCCCTTATGATCAGGGATGAGCCGAACACCCCCCTGTTCGGTTCGCACCAGAACCTGCGAACAGACAGAATGTTCGCGTGAACTTTAGAACCCTATTAAATACAATGGACTCGAACGTTCGAAATCTAAAGTGCTAATTATAAAGGCTTATATGCAAGTTATTGTCCTAAAAAGTGTTTGGGGACCTGGGTCCTGCCCCAGGGGACATGTATCAATGCAAAAAGAAGTTTTAAAAACTGACGTTTTTTCGGGAGCAGTGATTTTAATAATGCTTAAAATGAAAAAATAAAAGTGAAATATTCCTTTAAATTTCGTACCTAGGGGGTGTGTATGATATGCATGTAAAGTGGCGCATGTTTCCCGTGCTTAGAACTGTCCCTGCATAAAATGTCATTTTTGAAGGAAAAAAAGTCATTTAAAAATGAGAAGGGGCGGGTCTATACATGTATTACACAGTGAAGGAAGTTCCCCATCAGGTCCGCCCCCTCGGTATGTCAGACCCCGCCTACGTCATTGGCCTGAGCGGGGAACTTCCTTCACTGTGTAATTCATGAATAGACCCGTCCCTTCTCATGTTCCGCATCAGGTCCTCAGCCTTACACCGAGTCATTGGCTGAGCGGACCTGATGGGGAACTTTAGAAGGGGCGGGTCTATACATGTAATAGACTGCGGAGGAAGTTCCAGATCAGGTCCGCTCAGGCTCAGCCAATGACGGACAGCGCTGGACATCGGATCGCCGCGGGACACTGGATTTCACCGCTGGAATGTTTTTTTTTTATTTATTTTTTATTTTTTAATAAAGGACTTTTCCAAGGTGTTTGTGTGTTTTTTTTTACATTTTTGACACTTTCTTCGTGAAATAATAGGGGTAAAATGTACCCCTTACCAATTCACATAGGGGGGGCCGAGATCTGGGGGTCCCCTATGTTAAAGGGGTCTTCCAGATTCCGATAAGCCCCCCGCCCGCAGATCCCCACAACCACCGGGCAAGGGTTGTGGGGATGAGGCCCTTGTCCCCATCAACATGGGGACATCCTCCCCATGTTGAGGGCATGTGGCCTGGTACGGTTCAGGAGGGGCCGCTCTCTCGTCCCCCCTCTTTTCCTGCGGCCTGCCAGGTTGCGTGCTCGGATAAGGGTCTGGTATGGATTTTTGGGGGGACTCCATGCCATTTTTTTTATTTGGGGTGGAGTTCCCCTTAAAATCCATGCCAGATCTGAAGGGCCTGGTATGGATATTTGGGGGAACCGCACGCATTTTTTTTTAAATTTGCGGCGGGGTTCCCCTTAATATCTATACCAGACCTGAAGGGCCTGGTAATTAAATTCTGGGGGACCTCCACGCTTTTTTTTTTTTTTTATCAATGACTTTTGTATGTATTGCCGGGAGCCGACAATTCATTAATAGCCGCAAGTGAGTTTTAAATGACTTTTTTTCCTTCAAAAATGAAATTTTATGCAGGGACAGTTCTAAGCACGGGAAACATGCGCCACTTTACATGCATATCATACACACCCCCTAGGTACGAAATTTAAAGGAATATTTCACTTTTATTGTTTCACTTTAAGCATTATTAAAATCACTGCTCCCGAAAAAACGGCCGTTTTTAAAACTTTTTTTTGCATTGATACATGTCCCCTGGGGCAGGACCCGGGTCCCCAAGCACTTTTTATGACAATAACTTGCATATAAGCCTTTATAATTAACACTTTAGATTTCTCCCATAGACTTTTTGAATGTGCCGCAAACACCCCAATTTGTTCGCTGTTCGGCGTACGGGCGAACAGGCAATGTTCGAGTCGTGCAATGCCACCATTTAGTCCTAGTGCCTATTATATGTAAGTAATGTGCTGTAATGTATGCAAAATATTGCTTACATAGAAATGAATAGTATCAAAAAAGAGCAGAGGTGTAAAAACGGCCTACCATACACCACTCAGCGCCAAAGGAAAATGGATGCTGTACCTAAAAATTGATCATCCATAAATAATAACAACAGAGTTCCCAGTAGTTTTGTCAAATAGACAGGGATTCCTATCTAAGCAGCTATTTAAAATAATGCAAAATATTTAAATAGTATAAAAAATATAAACAGTCCAAAAAAAAACTGTATCAGTCAGATATTACAAACAGCGCTAATGTTGAGTATTAATGGCATGTGGCCTACTCCACAACACAGTCTTTGGAACAAATGATGAGCATAACAGTGATTCAGAAAGTGTCCATAGGTGATCCTAAAGATAGTCATAGTGTGCACCTTCCACCGAACTCTCAAAATCCACCACGTGAGAACACACTCCCCTCAGGCGGTTAAACTCACCAGAGCGTTAGATAACAACAGCCTTTAAGAGAAGTGTTCATCTGAACCATAAACTGCAGTCAGCATCGTTCCCGGAGATATAGGAATGGTAGAAGCTTCAATGAAGGTCATAAACAAAAGAGAGCGCACATAGCGTAATCCCGTTTATATTAAAATAGCCCCTCACACCAAATATCCCCTCATAAATACATACGTACAAAAATAGCAATCAATGAAGCTTTGAAAGTAGAATCAAATGTGCACTTCACCATCTCAGCCATCCGGCGTGTAAACCTGTATAGTCAAGTAGCGATCGTAATCACTTCCTTGTTCTGGGTCCAGCAGCGGTAGAGCGCACAGATCACTTCCAGTGTGTCCTGTGGGTCACGCATTGAAGCGTTTCGTCATATCCTGACTTTAACAGAGGGCGTTCCCACACGACGAAGAGACTGGCTTATGTTGTCCCTCCCCACTCCGTCATAGCCAATCAGAAACTCCTCAGCAAAACGATAGGTGCATATCGCCGAGGCTGGAGTAAACAGTGACGGCTTCCTACAAGCGGGGAAGAGGAACAAAAAGCCTCACTGCACTAATTTAAATAGTAAAGGCAAACAGTGTGTCAGAGATATCTAAATTAAGAGCAAACCAATACAATCAGATCCCAAACATTAACACAATCATATATCATCCAATACATGATCGTGAATTAGTCGTTCATATTAGTTGATATATACCTACACAATAGGGATGAGCTTCGTGTTCGAGTCGAACATACGTTCGACTCGAACATCGGCTGTTCGATCGTTCGACGAAGATCGAACGATTTGGGCCGTTCGCGCCAAATTCGAGTGACGCGAACGGCCCACAATGCACTACGCCATCGCAGTGTCATCCAGGCGCTGTGATTGGCCAAGCATGCACTGTGACCCCGCATGCTTGGCCAATCACAGCGCCGGCAGCGAGGAGAGCAATGATTGGCCACAGGCAGGATGCCTGTGGCCAATTATTGCTGAGGGTGTTTAGTACACGCCCCACACTATAAAAGGCCGCCAGCACGGCGGCCTAGTGTAGTGTGTTCCGGAGCAGGGATAGAGCAGCATAGGCAGGGACAGTGACTTTTATTTCTTTCTTGCTTAACCTGGATTCCTTTAGTTTAGGGAAAGAGAAGGATAGGTAGGGAGAGTGTCAGTGTGTTTTGTGCTTGTGCTATATTGTGCTTAAAAAAAACATTTTTTCTAGGGACAGAAAACTGTAGGTAGGGAGAGTGTGTCAGTTTATTTCACTGTCAAAGTCCTTGTTTCCAGGGACCTGGAAGGACAGTGAGTGAATTCTCCTTGTGCTAAATTGTACTTAAAAAAAACATTTTTTCTAGGGACAGAAAACTGTAGGTAGGGAGAGTGTGTCAGTTTCTTTCACTGTCAAAGTCCTTGTTTCCAGGGACCTGGAAGGACAGTGAGTGAATTCTCCTTGTGCTAAATTGTGCTTAAAAAAAACATTTTTTCTAGGGACAGAAAACTGTAGGTAGGGAGAGTGTGTCAGTTTCTTTCACTGTCAAAGTCCTTGTTTCCAGGGACCTGGAAGGACAGTGAGTGAATTCTCCTTGTGCTAAATTGTGCTTAAAAAAAACATTTTTTCTAGGGACAGAAAACTGTAGGTAGGGAGAGTGTGTCAGTTTCTTTCACTGTCAAAGTCCTTGTTTCCAGGGACCTGGAAGGACAGTGAGTGAATTCTCCTTGTGCTAAATTGTGCTTAAAAAAAACATTTTTTCTAGGGACAGAAAACTGTAGGTAGGGAGAGTGTGTCAGTTTCTTTCACTGTCAAAGTCCTTGTTTCAAGGGACAGAGAAGGACACCTGAAGGTAGCCCTTATTGCTTTTTTCCCATCTCCCTGCAGGCCATCTATTAGAATGTCTGGAAGGTAAACAAGGAGAGGCAGACAGTCAGGAGGCAATAAAAGAGGGCAAGCAGGCTCTGTGTCTGGGGGCAACAGTGCTGGTCGTGGACGCGTTGCATTGTCATCAGCACATGGCCATGGGACACGCTTGTCCTTCTTTTCGGCAGCTGGACATGTTGAGCCACATCATGCCGAAGACTTGGTAGAGTGGATGACCAAGCCCTCCTCCTCCTCCTCATCCTCTCTCACCCAGGCTCAGGGTACTGGAAAAGCAGCTGCCAAAGCGTCCTCTTCCCTGGTATCAATGTCAGACTCATCATCAGTCACTCCTTCCCTAGACCCACCATGTCCTCCTCCTGAGGAGTCCCCCGAACTGTTTCAGCACAGTGTTGGGTACATGCTCCAGGAGGATGCCCAGCGTTTCGAAGGGTCTGATGATGAAACCCAGCTAGAGGAAGGCAGTAGCGTGAGAGCAGACAGAGGGGATGCTCAAGAAGGACACCAATCTGGCAGTCATGTTCCAGCAGCTGCAGCATACTGCCAGATTGGCTCCAGTGATGAGGAGGGAGGTGATGATGAGGTCACTGACTCCACGTGGGTGCCTAATAGGAGAGAGGAGGAGGAGGAGGATGAGGAGGAGGCACATCTCCAACGAGGCAGGATGCCCTTTGGTGGCCAGCGTAAGGGCAGTACACCGACGGAATCACACCGCAGAGCTCCGCCTGTGCAGGGCGCTGCCTCTGCCCGTCATTCAAAAAGTTCTTTGGTGTGGGCCTTTTTTGAGGCTAGTGCATCAGATCGCACAGCTGCTGTTTGCAACATATGTCTCAAGCGTATATCGCGTGGCCAAAACATCAGCCGCTTGGGTACCACATGCCTGACCAGACATATGTTGACCTGCCATGCAGCTCGTTGGCAAGCCTACCTCAAAGACCCACACCAAAGAACAAAGCGGACCTCTCCTTGCACCGCATCAGCTGGGATCTCCAACCCCACTATAACTTCAGTCCTCTCTGAAACATGCACTGAGAGGAATGAAGGTGTAGAATTAGGTGTGTCACAGCCAAGTACTTGCGGCCACTCTGCTAGCAGTACACCGACGTCCGATTCTAGCAGGCAAATTTCCCTGCCCCAGCTGCTGGACCGTCGAAAGAAGTTCACTCCCAGCCATCCACATGCCCAGCGGTTGAATGCTAGCTTGGCTAAATTGCTAGCGCTTCAACTGCTGCCTTTTCAGTTGGTAGACTCGGCCCCCTTCCGTGAGTTTGTGCAATGTGCGGTTCCTCAGTGGCAGGTTCCCAAATGCCACTTTTTCTCACGGAAGGCTATTCCGGCTCTCTACCGGCATGTGGAAGGCAATGTCTTGGCCTCGCTGGACAGGGCGGTCAGCGGTAAGGTGCATATTACCGCTGACTCATGGTCCAGCAGGCATGGACAGGGACGTTACCTTTCTTTCACGGCCCATTGGGTCACTCTTTTGGCAGCTGGGAAGGATGCAGGACAAGGTGCAGTAGTGTTGGAGGTTGTCCCACCGCCACGCCTCCAAAATGCTACTACTGGTTGTGACACACCTCTCTCCTCCACCCCCTCCTCTTCTTCTTCCTCCATGGCCTCTTCCTGTGGTTTGTCCTATGAACCAGCGGTGCTCCGTAGCCGTTCACGGGGCTACGCAAGTACGCAGGCAAAAAGATGCCATGCCGTGCTTGCGCTGGTGTGTTTGGGGGACAGAAGCCACACTGGGGCAGAGGTCCTGTCTGCTCTGCAGGGCCAGGCCGAGAGGTGGTTGACGCCACGCCAGCTTAAGCCAGGAATGGTGGTTTGCGACAATGGCACCAACCTCCTCTCCGCCCTCCGACAGGGACAACTGACCCATGTGCCCTGTGTGGCTCACGTCCTTAACCTGGTGGTGCAGCGGTTCTTGGGCAGGTACCCGGGCTTACAGGATGTCCTGAGGCAGGCCAGGAAAGTCTGTGTGCATTTCCGCAGATCTTATAATGCCAGTGCTCGCCTGGCTGAGCTGCAAAAGGAGTTGAACCTGCCCAAGAACCGCCTTATATGTGACATGCCCACCAGGTGGAACTCAACGTTGGCCATGCTGCAGCGGCTGCACACGCAGCAGAGGGCCATCAATGAGTACCTGTGCGACTACGGCACCAGGACAGGGTCAGGGGAGCTTGGTTTTTTTTCTCCACGCCAGTGGGGCATGATCAGGGATGCATGCACTGTCCTGGCACCATTTGAGGAGGCCACGAGGATGGTGAGCAGTGACAGTGCATGCATCAGTGACACTGTACCTCTTGTCCACCTGTTGGAGCACACGCTGCGTGGAATAATGGACAGGGCACTTGAGGCAGAACAGAGGCAGGAAGAGGAGGACTTCCTTGCCTCTCAAGGCCCCCTTTACCCAGACAGTGTTCCTTCTGTCCCACCCATCGCACAGGAAGAGGAGGAGGAGGAGGAGGAGGAGGAGGAGGAGGAGGAGGAGGAGGAGGATTGTGTCAGCATGGAGGTGGAGGCTGGCACTCAGCATCATCAGCAGCAGTCTTTTAGGGATGATTTACAGTCCCAAGAAACCAGTGGACTTGTACGTGGCTGGGAGGAGGTGGCTGCGGATCATGTCGTCCTTAGTGACCCAGAGGACTTCGGAGCGAATGCCTCAGCAAACCTACGCTGCATGGCCTCCCTGATCCTGCAAAGTCTGCGGAAGGATCCTCGTATTCTTCGGATCAAGGAGAGGGACCATTACTGGCTGGCCACTCTCCTTGATCCACGGTACAAGGGTAAGGTTGCGGACCTTATGTTAACGTCGCAGAGGGAGCAGAGGATGAGACAACTCCGGGAGGCCTTGCAGAAAGGTCTGTGCAACGCGTTCCCAGAGACTGGGAGGTTACAAACTCCTGGTCCTGGACAACGAGTTGCTGAGGCTTCGGCCAGTCAAAGAAGGAGCGGTGGGGAAGGTGGCCGTCTGACCGATGCGTTCAGACAATTCTTTAGTCCGCAGCCCCAAAGTATGATCGGTTCCAGCAACCATCGCCAGCGTCTGATAAACATGGTGCAGGAATATCTAGGGGCAAGGTCAGACTTGGACACCTTCCCCACCGAAAATCCTCTGGCTTACTGGGTCTTGAGGATGGATCACTGGCCAGAGCTTGCACAGTATGCAATTGAGCTACTGGCCTGTCCTGCATCCAGCGTTCTTTCGGAACGCACATTCAGTGCTGCTGGAGGATTTGTCACGGATCACAGGGTGCGCCTGTCCACCGACTCGGTTGATCGACTGACTTTCATCAAGATGAACCAGTCTTGGATCACCACCAGCTACCACACACCTGATGCTGATATAACAGACTAATTGATTTTAACATGTCACATCCCTTCAAGACTGATGCTGATGCTGAGTGCCTGTGCTGTTATGTTGACTGGCTATCCTCCTCCTCCGAGTCCTCAATGATACGATTGATGATGATAGCTTGGAAGATCATTTTTGTTTATGGGTGCCGCCACCAGTGGCTAAGGCCCAATTTTTCAGCCCCTGTTTTACAGGGGCGTGTAATTACAATTTTTTTAGCAATAATTTGCCATAGGGCTCATTGCTGTGCTCCAAGTACAGTATCTGTGAGGGGTTGGAGTGTTGTGGCACCAGTGCCTAAGGCCCAATTTTTCAGCCCCTGTTTAACAGGGGCGTGTCATTACAATTTTTGAAGCAATACTTTGCAACAGGGCTCATTGCTGTGCTCCAAGTACAGTATCTGTGAGGGGTTGTAGTGTTGTGCCACCAGTGCCTAAGGCCCAATTTTTCAGCCCCTGTTCAACAGGGGCATGCAATTACAATTCTTGATCTAATAATTCACAGCAGGGTCCATTGCTGCACCCACCAAGAGTAACTCTGAGGGCTTACAGTCTTGTGGCAACGCCACCACCACCACCACCACGAAAGGCCCAATTTTTCAGCCCCTGTTCAAAAGGGGCATGTAATTACAATTCTTGATCTAATAATTCACAGCAGGGCCCATTGCTGCACCCACCAAGAGTAACTGTCAGGGCTTACAGTGTTGTGGCACCAGCACCACCATCAAAGCCCCAATTTTTACTACCACTGTTCAACAATTATATGTAATTAAAATTCCTGATATAATAGTTGACAGCAGGGCGTTCCAGCACCAACCAAGAGTAACTGAGTGCTTACAGTGTTGTGCCAACACCAACAACTAAGGGGCCAATTTGTGCAGAGTATATACGGCAGGTCCCTACTTTCAAACATCCAACTTACAAACGACTCCTACTTGCAAACGAAAGAAGACAACAGGAAGTGAGAGGAAATCTACCCCTAGAAAGGAAAATTCTCTCCTGTAAGAATAAATATGGGAGAAAGGGGTCTCATCTGTACTGATGCTTTATCAGCAATCCTTGTTTCAAGAAAAACACCACATTTCAAAAACAGTTGTCATTGGGACGGAAAGTGAGGTGAAATGTTCTGAACAGGGGCACAGACAGCAAAACAAATGTTACAGGGGTGATAACCCTTACCTATGTTTCCCAAAAAGTTTAAAAATAGATTTTTGGGCTGGAGCTACACTTCAACAATGTACCTGTTCAAAATTACAAACAGATTCTACATAAGAACAAACCTACAGTCCCTGTCTTGTATGCACCGCCTGTATACGGCTGTTCAGAGTATATAGGGCCTTTTTTATTTTATGTGCGGGGTTCCCCTTAATATCCATACAAGACCCAAAGGGGCTGGTAATGGGCTGGGGTGGGGGGGGTCATGGGGTAGCTATGCCATTTTTCTTAAAGAATTTCATCCATATTACCGGGACCAGACATTACATTAAAGCCGCAAGCAGTTTTAAATGGCTTTTTTTTCCTTTAGAAGTGTCATTTTGTGCAGGGACAGTTCTAAACACGGGAAACACGTGGCACTTCACAGGCATACTTTAGACACCCCCCAGGTACGATATTTAAAGGAATATTTGACTTTTTTTTTTTCACTTTATGCACCATTAAAATGACTGCTCCCGAAAAACGACCGTTTTTAAAACTTCTTTTTGCATTGATACATGTCCCCTGGTGCAGAACCCGGGTTCCCAAACCCTATTTATGACAATAACATGCATAATAGTTGTTATAATTAGCACTTTAGAATTCGAACGTTCGCATCCATTGTATTTAATAGGGTTCTAATGTTCGTTCGAACTTTCGGTCCGTTCGCGGGTTCTGGTGCGAACCGAACCCGGGGGTGTTCGGCTCATCACTACTACACAATATTAACCATTTAAATGCACATAGGAGCTAAAAGCATTATAAAACATAAAACAAACATTAATCTTGGTCAGTATAACGCTGTAAACGTATGTATATTTCATAAAAGGTGCATAATAAAACAACTCAGATAATAAAATACATGATAAAAATACAAAAATTCATATATTTTGCGCAAAACTTAGATGGTGTCACTTAATGGATAAAAAATGAATAATCACTTATAAAAGAGTTAATATCCAAATCAACATTTAACCCTTTCGGCAAAAAAGTGTCTACTGAGAAAATCCACTGGGTCTCTCTCTTAGATAGGTCTCTAACCAAATTAGAACCCCTCCATAATGGTTTCAAGTGGTCAATTCCCCAGAATTTGAGACCAGTGGAGTCTTGGTTATGTAATAATTTAAAATATAATGACACATTGTGGTCTTTAAAACCTATTTTTATGTTGGCTATATGCTCTGCAATTCTAATGTTCAGTTGTCGCTTGGTGCGGCCTATGTAAATAAGCCCACACGGGCACTGTAGGGCATAGACCACATAGAAAGTGTTGCATGTGATGAACTCTTTAATAGTGAATTCCTTATTAGGGCTGGATGTGAATTTCTCTAGGGCCCTCAATGGCCTATTCACTTCTCTGCAAGCCCGACATTTCCTACAGACAAAGAATCCGTCCCTATCCCAGGAGGTGGAAGGTCTGGTAGGGGGATCCAAGACCTTCCTTACTATTTTATCGGCAAAGCTCAATGCCCTTCTGTAGATAAACCCTGTCTTACGAGGTGGTACTGAATATAACACTTTGCCTATAAGCAGGACATGCCAATGAGTGGCAAACATCTCCTCCACCTCTCTATATTGAGAGTGAAATCCAGAAATGAAACTCCACTCACGCCCATTTTCATTCGGGATAGGAACCACATTGTGCAAATATGCAATCTAAAAGTGAATGTGTAGTAATGCAAGGTAGATGAGTCTGCAGCATCATTCATGATAGACTGAAGGGGAATAGCCTGTGTAGAGGCAGGTCAATCAAGAGGAAGTTGCAATAGTCAAGGAAAGGATTAACAAGTAAATGGGTTATTAGCTTGGGAGGGTATACATAGTAAGGAAGGGGTGTATGAGGTTAAAGCAGTAAGATTTGGAAAGTAACTAGTGTCAGTGATTTTATGTGGGGTGGAAATGAAAGGTTAGAACCGAGGATTACCCTAGTACCCTGGCATGATGAGTGGGACTGATAGTTGTGCTATTAATCTTGATGGAAAAGTCAGGCAGGAAATATTATTAGTTTAAGAAAGATTGAGTTTTAGGAAGCATTGTGACACCTAAAAGGTGTACTGTGGGGATAGGAGGATTCCACTGGGTCTTGATGAGTGAGTACAGTAGAGGCCGCAATGGAAGAGGGCAACTGAAGAGACAGAGTCAGATTCCTGAAGCCAAGTTTAAGTAACAGCAAGTAGGTTTGTTGCAGATTGGCCTGACATTTAAAGTGGTTGTAAACCCACTTTTTAAGCAAAGCCCTACAGGTAAGCCTAGATTAAGGCTTACCTGTAGGTGCAAGAAATATCTCCTTAACCTACACGGTTAAGGAGATATTTGTATGTAAATGCGGCGACGCTGACGTCACCCCATTCACAAATTCGGCTAGGTCGCAACATTCGACGACGTAGCCGAATTCGACAGCTCACGCACGCATGCGCGGAGTCACGTCTTCTCCGCTCCGGCCAATCACAGCGCCGGAGCGGCGCTGTGATTGGCTGCAGCGGCGATACCCGGAAGTAACATTCCGGCTATCGCCGCAGCGATGGATGCGGCTAGAGGAGGGACACGGACGACTTCGGTGGCCCCGATCGAAGGTAAGTGGTACATAATGAGCTAGTATGCTAGTCATACTAGCTCATTATAGCTTTGTCTTGCAGGTTAGTCAAAAAAAAAAGGGTTTACAACCACTTTAAGAGGGCACATTAGAAGGGGAAGTTGAAGTATAGAAAATAGAGAAATTAGAGCATGCGTATTGCAGCTGCTTGAGGCAGAAAAGTTCTGGATTGGACGTGGGGGGTAAGGGTTTTATAGCAGAGAGGGTGGGACTGAGTGAAGTATCTCCAGATGTAATGAAAAGCAGAAGGGTCGGGGGAGTAAGATGGGAGTGAGATTTATATGCGTGCACATGCCCCCGTGTTCAGGAGGTTATGTCAGCATGTGAGTTGAGAATTAACAGGAGGTGATAAATGCATGAATAGGGGTAGGGATAAGTCAGAAGTAGAGGTGATATACATAAGCTGTGGAGAGAAGGGGTGGAAGAATGAGAGTTTAGGGAGGAGGACACTATTATTAGAAGACATTATTTTACAGGGTGAAAAGAGCAGTAATCAGACTGGGAAAATGAGAGTGTAATGAGGAAAATACAGTTTCACCTGCAGGCTGCCAGAAGCACTGGTTAAGATTTTCTTTTAGTCAAAGTGCAAGACACTTATTTAAAAATGTAGTGACTAATCCCTCTGCCACTACAGAGCAACCCCCAAAGGCTGCTCAAAATTAGAGGACTAAGGGGTATTAGTCTATTATTAAATTAGGAAACTGATAGAGACAGCTGGGTGACAAAACAACATTTTCACACCGATAAAGTTAACACTAACTTTCAGATCAAGCAAAAAGGTAAGGTAAGTTTATCACAATAATATATGCTACCCAGATGTAAGTTAAAGCTTTATTAAACCCCAAAACAAGCAATTGTTAAATTGCAGCTCATCAGTTTTTAGATATGTTGGCTGCATTCATTTTATTTTTATTTATTTTTTTCTATATTTTCACCAGGTAATCCATCCATTACGTCTGTTTTTTATTTTATTTTAACTGACCAAGCTTTCCAGACAAAGTAGCAGTTAGAGGGTTGAGACAAACCATTTAACACTGTCAGGGATGATTACAATGTCCAGCTTTTATTAATTTATGAAAAGCCTTTATCACACTGCTTATAAAGTGTTAGCTGGAGTCTAGCTTCAATCTGTTATTCAAGTCCATCTAAATCTGCTAGTCTAACTCTACTCTCTTCCCCGACTGAAAATGCTTCTGTCCAAAGGTGTCTGCTCTTTCTGGAATGCAGACACCCTAAGATAGGAAGTGTGTTACTGGCTGGATCACCAGGGGATATAAAGGGGGAAAAAAGACATAAAGTGTGTTACTGGCTGGATGAACAGGTAAAATAAAGGAAACAAAGAAAAAAAGAAAAAAGAAAACTAATACAGCCACCACATGTAAGTAGTGGTAAGCTGCAGTATATTACATGTTTGTTTTTGGATTTAATGTTACTTTAATTTAGTGAATCATAGACAGAGTGAAAGCAAGATGAATGCAGGGACATTTAAAAAAAAAATATATTTATCTTTTGCAATTTACTTGACTTGTTTTCAATATCAGTTTTTTAGTCCTTCGCCAATTTCTGTGGCAAATAGTATCATTTACAGAGTTTGACTAGATTTTTTAACACAGCAACATGTTATTCTAACAATCAATAGGAAAGACCCCCACCTGGGGTACTGGCCAGCACTATATGTATTCACATATTTCTAACCATGAGTAAATGAGTTTTAAAAAACATGCCCCTACATATTTCTGTAGCTGTAGGCTTTAAGGAGAAATTCAGCCTCAAAGCCTCATCCCACAACTTACAGCCTGGAAAGTCCAGACGTTAGGCAGGATGACAGCTTAGATGGGGAAGTGGAAAACAACAAGATGGTGGAGAGCTTCTTGTGGGAATCAGAGAAGACCAGAAGTGATGTCATCTGGATGTCGGGGGGCAGAGCTATGCTTTTCAAGGCCGCTCAAGCCTCTTTCTCAAGCTTGGACTTTTCAGGCTGTAAGTTGTAGGAAGAGGCTTTTCATCTAAGATGCATAAGCTGATCACTCGCGGATTACATACAAAAAGTGCCATCTCTTCTTCCCATGTGAGTTACTAATTTACAAGTATTTATCAGCACTATTAAAGCTGCACTTAGTTTGGTGTCCCCCGGTGTGTTCTCTTGGTCCTGCAGATGTATCCATCCACCCAGTACTGCAATTGGTCTGAGGTTCCCTTGTGTTGTGAGACTGTCCATCTAAAGCCCTTACTATGTGATGAGCCTGATTTTAACTGTCTTAAACCGCAAACTCGCTCATGTCTTTATGGACCTTGCTTTGTGCACTGATGCACAGTCATGTTGGAACAGGAAGGGGCCAGCCCCAAACTGTTCCCAGAAAGTTGGGAGCATGAAATTGTCCAAAATTTCTTAGTATGCTAATGCATTAAGAGTTCCCTTCACTGGAACTAAGGAGCCAAGCCCAACCCCTGAAAAACAACCCCACACCATTATCCCCTCTCCACCAAATGATTTGGAGGAGTGGCTCAATACTTTTGGCAATATAGTGTGAATGAGCAAGTTTGGGGTGGAGGAACTTGACTGGCCTGCATAGAGTCCTGACCTCAACCCGATAGAACACCTTTGGGATGAATTAGAGTGGAGACTGCGAGTCAGGCTTCTCGTCCAACATCAGTGCCTGACCTCACAAAAGCAGTTCTGAAAGAATGGTCAAACATTTTCATAGACACACTCCTAAACCTTGTAGACAGCTTTCCCAGAAGAGTTGAAGCTGTTATAGCTGCAAAGGGTTGGCCAACTCAATATTGAACCCTATGGAATAAGACTGGGATGCCATTAAAGTTAATGTGCATGTAAAGGCAGACGTCCCGATACTTTTGACATAGTGTATGTGCATTATTGTGCCCACTTCCCTTTCACATCTCCCACAATGACGGATGACTGGGGTAGACATGGGAGCCGTCGAAAAATTTGTTTTGTTCCGTTCCGTTCCGTATTAAAAAAAAATCGTAATTCGTGTACGGAATTCAATTCGGATTCGTACGAAATACGAATTTCGTACAATGCGTATAACGAACGATTCGACGGAACGAACGAATGATTCGACTGGAAATGTACTTCCCCCACCCAATTCCAGCAGCAATCTTCTCTCTATAATGTCGAATCTTTTCTCTCTATAATGTCAAATCTTTTCTCTCAATAATGTCGAATCTTTTCTCCCTATGTCAAATTTTTTCTCTCTATAATGCCGAATCTTTTCTCTCTAAGTCGAATCTTTTCTCTCTATAATGTCGAATCTTTTCAATTTGGAGCCAAAATTCGTAAACGAAACTTCATAAACGTAACTTCGTATTTCGTACAGAATTCGTATCCGTAAAAATTCGTAATTCGGATTCGTACAAATGTATTTTGAAAAATTTGTACGAATTTTCGATTCGTACGAAACTAATCGCACATGTCTAGACTGGGGACAGTGGGAGAAATCCTACATAACAGGGCTGGTGTTCTGTACCATCTGAATCTAATCTTGTAACCATTTCCTTAAATTGTGACATTTAAGGAGCCCTTATGCATTTTGGTGTTAATGGATTCTCAATCAACTTCAGGTAAATCTATACCTAGTATCTTTCCCCAAGATGTGCACGCAGTTCCTGAGTTGGAAGAATTGTCCATGAATAAATCAAAGTAGATTGTTGAAATTGTCTCTAAGAAGTGTTTTTAGTGCATAGAAACTCAAATTGAGTAAGAGGTGTGGCCTACGTTCTGCTTGCATTTGGCATGTCTAGGAAGTGTCTAAGTTGCACATACGTCCAGAAAGGAAAAGTATGCAGCTTAAGTTGGCCATACATGGATTAAAAATTCAGCCAGTTTAGCAGGGACTGGCTGAATGTTGATCCATGTATGGAGAGGGAGGTTGTACAGAGGTTATAACCAGCAGCACTGATCAGTGTAATCAAACGGCAGGGAAGTCTACCTGCTGTCACAATACAATAACTGAGCAGGGAAGATTCCCCCATCCACATTGAGTGTGTGGTTGGGGGTATGAAGTCAGTTTTTTTGTTTCACAAGTACTTTATTGAAAAGGAAGAAAATACAGGTACATAGGTCCAAGGGCACAAGATCAATATGTAAAGATAACACTCCTCAGAATAAGAACATGTAAACTCCCTTGGGCTGCTCTGAATTCAACAGAGATGATGACTACATATACAGTGCCACAATTGTGAGTCACATTGAGTAAGCCTACATCAGATAGTAGCCCTAGGGGGTGTGGTTTGAGCTGAAGTCTTGAAACACAAGGAGGAAAGGTAGAGATATGCTCAAGCGTTGAGGTAGAAATGGGTTGCAAATGGGGGGCAACACATTTATAGGGCCTCTGAGACAAATGCATGAGGCAAGGGAGCTGAAAGGCCTGGATAAGTACCATAGTCATAGGAAAAGAGAAAAAAAGGGGGGAGGGATCTGAGTAGAAGGGAAGGAGGTATAGGAAACAGTGGGTAGAGAGAGGGAGACTCTCCATTCCTCCTCCTCCTCCCCCATCTCTTTACTCAGGGACCCCCAAAGGGCATTGGGGGTCTTTGTGATAGTAGTGTTGGGAGGGAATGAGTGGGCCTCACTTCCTATGTGGACTGGCCAGGGTTAGGGAGGTGAGAGAGTCATGGCTCAGAAGTTTACCATTCTAAAAAAAAGGGTTTAGCCAGTACTTGCGTGTGAGGCCAAGTCCCAGTTAAGAACTGTTGATACATCCCCGGGGGAAATCAGGGTTGAGGCGAAGGGGTGTCAGAGCGCCTGGTGTAGAAGAGAGAGAGGTCTTACAGGTCTCGTGGAAACATTGTATACTGGGACCTATAAGAGGGTGTTCAGTAGACAGGAAAGAGTGGGTAGGGAGAGGGAGACTCTCTATTCCTCCTCCTCCCCATCTCTCCACTCGGGATCACCCAAAGGGCGTCAGAGGTCTTCATGACAGTAGTGTTGGGAGGGAAAGCATGGGCTTTACATCCTAAGTGGATTGATCAGGGTTAGTACCCATTACGGGGGTGTATTCTGTTGTAGTTTGAAAATGCGTCCAACAGGAGCAGCAAGTGATGAACCTATCGCTATATCATGAGAGTATCACAAAAAATAGCGATAAGTTCCTTCATTTCTGCAATTTTGCTGATTCTCTGGAACCAGTCTAAAGGGATGTGGCTTGAATAGTGCCCCAAAGGACAGCCGCCTGGGCCCTGTATTTGTCGTATTGTAGTGTTTGCTATTTTAGCCTGTGGGGCTCTGGTTAAAAGCTTGCTACTATTATTGCCTTGCTTGTATGATTATTTCTGTGTCAAGGCAAACTTTCGTATTGTCACTTTGTCTAGTCCTTCCAGCAGAAAGGACTGGACCTGAGTAAGTTCCTGGAAAACCCATTCAGCCTGGGTTTTCTTGTGTGCAGTCTCCAAGTTACAAATCTAGTTAGTTAACACTCAGATGGTTGCTTGTTTCTGCCGTCTGCATTCAGATGCAATGGCCAGAGGCTCACCTTGAACAAGACATTTGTGAGCCTCCTATTAGGGCAGGGGTGACAAATTAGAGGTGTTGTTAATTCGAAAAAAGCTTTAGAGGCTAGAGAGTGGGCTTGGGCTAGAGGGGAATCTAGATGCTAAATTCTCGTTCTCTCTGAGAGCCCCAGAAAAGTAAGGATGATAGGGATCGAATGATGATCCAAAAGATACATGGGTTCAATTGTCGCCTTACGTAAAAAGGGTAGGTCTTGTTGGGTCATGAAAAAATAATCGATTTGTAGAAAAGAAAATGAAAATGTAATAAAAAATCACGGAGCTGGGTTTGTATCTGTCGAAGGGCCCGGAAGGGTAGAGAGGAAGAGCCTGTAGAAGAATCTACTACGGGGTTGAGAGATACATTGAAAGCTCTCCCTAGGATTAGGATCCCAGATTAAAACTCTGATAGGAGAAACGTGAGCTTGAGTGTAAGGAAAGGTTCCATCCGCTGGTGATATTTATCATCTGGCGTGCAGTATTGAGGTCCACCAGCAGGTGTCTCCTGGCAGTTTTGAACTGTCAGGGGAACTTCTCTCTGCTGGTGTTATGTCATCCTTGGGCCGCAGTACTGGCGTCCACCAGCGGATGGTTCCTGGCAGTGTGGTGCAGATGTTACTTCCTGCAATCAGGGGTCACCTGAGCCTGTCAGCAGGTATAATATAAATACCCGGCAAGTGCACACACACACTGCCCTGGTATCGTCCTCGTGCCCTGATCCGTACCTGCTGCCTGTTTACCTGAACCTGTTTCTGTATCTGTATCTACTACCTGAGTTCCTGATCCTGTCTCCCTGTCCTGACCCATCCATCCTTCCTCTCCCTGTCCTGTGTTCCTTACCCCATCTGCTGATCTCCCTGTGCATGACCTTGGCCTTGCTAACGTTTATGTTTCTGGAATATCCCTTTGTCCATCTGCCTACCTGCTGTGTATGGCCCTTGCCTGGCTATTGTATATGATTCTGGCATTTCCCATTTATTGCACATATCTGTTGTTATTTGTGAGTCTCTGTCTGTTGGTTGGTTTGCTGCACTGTATCATATCGGAGGTGGTTATACTTATATTATTCACACACCTAAATAAATATTTATATTTTCACTTATTTGTGTTTGGTGTTCCTCTGTTGCTAGCCACACAGTTCTGGTCACACCCGGTACATGACAGTATACCAGGGCCAGCTCTGACCAGAAGTGACTACACAGAGGAACCATCTTGGTTCAGGTTGCTTTGCTGAAATGGATTTGGATGTGATTCGTTATTATGCTCTGCTGGCGTCTGAGAGTAGTGAATATCTCCGCCAGACACTAAAAGAGTGGACCAGTGATCAGCTGCTAGAAATCATTCGTTTAGCTCACTCCTGGGTTGATCAGGGCTGTATGTTGTTTGGGGATGTTCAGCCTTTAATCCAAATCTGCACAGAGCTGGCTTTGCCTTGCATCCCAGAGGGCCATGATGATTTTTCTCCCCCTTTCAGTATTAATCAGGTCACATCACTGGTATGGCTTCTGGAAGATGACTCCCCTTACTTTTTTGAACATTACACAGCTTGTTCCCAGCAGGTGATAATAGAATGTGTTGATTCTGTACAATCCCTTGTCAGACAGGCAGTATGTAACCCACAGTTTGTGCAACCACTGCTCAGAGCATGGTCTGATATTTTGCAATAAGCCCCAGCCAGCCCCCAACAAACCACCTCTGCTATCAGACACCAACCTACCCAAATGTGTGTTTCTCCATCACCCATGGCAACCCCAGTTGCAGTTCAGTACACACTGCTTCCCACCAGATACCAATATCCAGTCTCTGCTCCCTGTACCTATCCCGCATTCAACCCACCTGCCTCTTCTCAGCTGCCCACAAACCCACAAGAACTTCCTCCAGCTACTGTTACCTCTTCTCTGTCATATCCCAATCCTCCTTTCCAGTCTGCTGCACCCCTTACCTACAGGGCTTCAGTGGCTAAGCCAAAGAAAAAACAAAAGTTCTTCCCAACCAAAACAATCCTGCCAGTAATCCAACCTGCCTCCACACCAATCAAACTGCTTCAGTCTAACACTCCAGTGCCTTCTGTCCAGCCTGACGCCCCAGTTCCTGTACCAGCCTGCCAGCCTGAAGTTCCTGTACCAACCTTCCAGCCTGCAGTTCCAGAGCCAGCCTTCCCCGTCTGCATTTCCAGAGCCAGCCTTTCCGCCTGCAGTTCCAGAGCCAGCCTTCCCACCTGCAGTTCCAGAGCCAGCCTTCCAGCCTGCAGTTCCAGAGCCAGCCTTCCAGCCTGCAGTTCCAGAGCCAGCCTTCCAGCCTGCAGTTCCAGAGCCAGCCTTCCCGCCTGCAGCTCCAGAGCCAGCCTTCCCGCCTGCAGCTCCAGAGCCAGCCTTCCCGCCTGCAGCTCCAGAGCCAGCTTTCCCGCCTGCAGCTCCAGAGCCAGCCTTCCAGCCTGCAGTTCCAGAGCCAGCCTTCCAGCCTGCAGTTCCCATGCCAGCCTGCCAGCCTGCCAGCTTGAAGTTCCCATGCCAGCCTGCCAGCTTGAAGATCCTGTGCCAGCCTGCCAGCTTGAAGTTCCTGTGCCAGCCTGCCAGCTTGAAGTTCCTGTGCCAGCCTGCCAGCTTGAAGTTTCTGTGCCAGCCTGCATGCTTGAAGTTTCTGTGCCAGCCTGCCACCTTGAAGTTTCTGTGCCAGCCTGCCAGCTTGAAGTTCCTGTGCCAGCCTTCCAGCCTGACATTCCGGTGCCTGCCTTCCAAACAGAAGTCCTGATGACGGTGTCCCTGTCGGTAGATCCGGTGTCCCAGTCGGTAGATCCGGTGTCCCAGTCGGTAGATCCGGTTTCCCGGCCTGAGGTTGTGGTGCCCGTTTCCCGGCCTGAGATTGTGGTGTCCGTTTCCCGGCCTGAGGTTGTGGTGCCCGCTGTGGTGCCCGTTTCCTGGCTTGAGGTTGTGGTGCCCGTTTCCCGGCTTGAGGTTGTGGTGCCCGTTTCCCGGCTTGAGGTTGTGGTGCCCATTTCCCGGCTTGAGGTTGTGGTGCCCATTTCCCGGCTTGAGGTTGTGGTGCCCATTTCCCAGCTTGAGGTTGTGGTGCCCATTTCCCGGCTTGAGGTTGTGGTGCCCGTTTTCCGGCTTGAGGATATGATGCCCATTTCCCGGCTTGAGGCTATGATGCCCGTTTCTCAGTCTGTGGAGCCTACTGCCCAGCCTGAGATGTTCCTGTCCGCTGCCCAGCCTGAGATGTTCCGGTCCGCTGCCCAGCCTGAGATGTTCCGGTCCGCTGCCCAGCCTGAGATGTTCCGGTCCCCTGCCCAGCCTGAGATGTTCCGGTCCGCTGCCCAGCCTGAGATGTTCCGGTCCGCTGCCCAGCCTGAGATGTTCCTGCCGGCTACCCAGCCTGACATACTTTTTGCCCAGCCTGATGTGTCAGTACCCGCTGCTCAGCTCGAGCTGCACCCTGCCCGGTTTAAAGCCATGGACCTTCCTCATGTCCAACCTGTTGTGACTTTGTCTACTGCCCGGCTTGACGCCATAGACTTTCTCCAGCAACGGCTGGTTGGAGCGCCCGGAGGTCGCTCCTCCGAGGGGGGGTACTGTAAGGAAAGGTTCCATCCGCTGGTAATATTTATCATCTGGCGTGCAGTACTGAGGTCCACCAGCAGGTGTCTCCTGGCAGTTTTGAACTGTCAGGGGAACTTCTCTCTGCTGGTGTTATGTCATCCTTGGGCCGCAGTACTGGCGTCCACCAGCGGATGGTTCCTGGCAGTGTGGTGCAGATGTTACTTCCTGCAATCAGGGGTCACCTGAGCCTGTCAGCAGGTATAATATAAATAACCGGCACACACACACTGCCCTGGTATCGTCCTCGTGCCCTGATCCTTACCTGCTGCCTGTTTACCTGAACCTGTTTCTGTATCTGTATCTACTACCTGATTTCCTGATCCTGTCTCCCTGTCCTGACCCATCCATCCTTACTCTCCCTGTCCTGTGTTCCTTACCCCATCTGCTGATCTCCCTGTGCATGACCTTGGCCTTGCTAACGTTTATGTTTCTGGAATATCCCTTTGTCCATCTGCCTACCTGCTGTGTATGACCCTGGCCTGGCTATTGTATATGATTCTGGCATTTCCCATTTATTGCACATATCTGTTGTTATTTGTGAGTCTCTGTCTGTTGGTTGGTTTGCTGCACTGTATCATATTGGAGGTGGTTATACTTATATTATTCACTCACCTAAATAAATATTTATATTTTCACTTATTTGTGTTTGGTATTCCTCTGTTGCTAGCCACACAGTTCTGGTCACACCCGGTACATGACATTGAGAAAGAAAGGCACCTGTTTCATGTCCGGGGAATATACAGTATATTCGTTAATGTGATTGGTCGGTTCCCAAGGCACCCTTTGAGAAAAAGATATCAGCCTCCAGGATCGATTAGAGAGTCTATTACTTCAAAGGGGCAATGTTTAGCTATCAGTATAGAAACCCCTTTTGATTTAGACGGATCATTCGAGGTGTGATAAATCTTAGGGTAATAAGCATTGTGGAGATGTATATGCAATTTGTGCATAAATGCTTCTCTTGCAGGTATATAATGTCTGCTCTGTGCTTACTGCTTGCATGGAGCAGAAGAAGTACCATGATATTGGAGCATAAATGTCAAGGGGAAGAGGTGTCCGGAAATCCAAGAGCCGTATGAGGGTCAGGCGGTGGGGAGAGGGGGGAGCAGCCCCCTAGGAGAGAAAAAGAGAAAAGGAAAAAAAAGGGGGTAGTGGGGAAGAAGGAGTGCTAAGACTAAAGATGGGGTAGGGCAAAGGGAGAGATAAGGGAACAGCAAAGGGAAGATAGGGGGAATGAATCCGGAAGTGGACGTAGGACCGCTAGTCCACCTAAACAAGTGGAGTTGGTCCGAAGGTTGTTAGCGTGGACTCAAAAGGTCCACTGTGTAAGCAGTGGAGATATACATATACTGTGGGACACCCTGGGGGATCTCTAGCAGGTGGATTTGGGGCTTCCCATGCCTTATCCATGAATATCGGTTTTCATTTTGAGCTGGATCTAACCAGCCAGAATACTTGCTGGATTTGTGAGACACCTTCTGGCATAAATCATCTCACTGGCTGATGGTGAGAAACAGGCAGACCTACAATCAGAGCACCAGTGGAATTTGCTATTTTCTAGTACTAAGAAACATACACAATACTTTTATTGGAGGCCTCGCTGCCTTGTGACGTCACCAGCTGTGGCATGATGAGTCAGTGATGTCACAAGGGAGTGGGGCCTCTGGATGACATAATCCAATTGCCACACCCCATCGTTATCTAAGAAATGCTTGACATCGGCGCGGACAGATCAGCGGGACGCAGCATTGGAGGAGGGTCGTTGGCGGGAGCGGCGGCAGAGGAAGAAGAACACTGGACAAAGAAAGAAGAAGAGTGGAAGAGGAAGCAGAGGGAGAAGGAGAATCCCAGAGGATGGAGATGGAAGAAGACTGGAGGAAGAAGCGGTGACAAAGAAGATATTTTTAATAAAAGACTTGTCAAAAACTGTCTACTGTATTTTTTAACACTACACTACTTTTTTTGGTGAATGGATAGGGGTACAATGTACCCCATACTCATTCACATAATGGGGGAAGGCCGGGATTTGGCGGCCCCTTGTTAAACAATCTGCGATGCACAATCTGAGAACTATGGTCTCCCCCCGCTGTTTGTATAGGTTTAAATTGTGCCTGTCAAATGGTATCTCCCATTGAGAGATACCTCATACGATGTGCGCATGCGCCATGGTTACGTCAGGGCATCTGATCGGCAAATCAGCTGTTGTACAGCCCCGTACTGCGCATGCAAAGTACATCCTGGGCACTTCTCGATAGATGGCACTTCTCGACAGAACACCGGCCCCCTCCTTAGCAACCAGCTATATACAGTGTAAAAAAAAAAGCAAATCGTGGCAAAATCATGGTAAAACCGCTGTAAAACCACATGTCCAAAAACACAGCAAGCACCGCAAACAGCACTGCAGAAACGCTCAAAAGCAACATGCATAGATGTGAATCAAGCCTGATGCCGCGTACACACGACCATTATTCACGGCGGTTAAAAAACCGCCGTGAATAATGACAGAAAAAATGAGGGAACCGCTTGGTTCCCTACACACGGTCGTTTTTCCCGTCATTTTTTCTCTTGACGAGAAAAACGACCGTCTGTGGGCTCCGCGGCAGTGTTTCCCTATGGGAAAACTGCAGCGGAAAAAATGCTGGAAAAAACGACGAGAAAATTTAGAACATGTTCTAATTTTTCTCGTCGTTTTTTATGCCGTTTTTCTCGACGAGAAAAACGACATAAAGCCCACAGACGATCGTTTTTCTCGCCGAAAAGAAAAAATGCAGTTTTTCTCGTCGAGAAAAGTGGTCGTGTGTACGTGGCATAAGAGTCTCCTAACCACAAGAATTTGGGTTTTTGAATTTAATCCAATAATTAGGATTCTCTCAACTGAAATGTGATTTATTATTGGTAACTGTTGTAAGCAAAGTCTAAATGGCACTTGAAATTATAAATAAATCATAAATCATTATAAATAAATCATTACATTTAGCCATCTATACTCATTAACACTTGCTCTTTGATATGCCGCGTACACACGATCATTTTTCCCGTCGGGAAAAATGTCATTTTTTCCTTTGGACGAGAAAAACGATCGTCTGTGGGCTTTTTGCCGTTTTCCCGACGGGAAATATGGCATTAATCACGATGAGAAAAATTAGAACATGTTCTAATTTTTCTCGTCGTTTTTCCTGACATTTCTTCCGCGGCAGTGTTTCCCATAGGGAAACACTGCCGCGGAGCCCATAGACGATCGTTTTTCTCGTCATTTTAAAAAATGACGAGAAAAATGACCATGTGTGGGGAACAAGCTGTTCCCTCGTTTAAAATGTCATTATTCACGGCGGTTTTTAAACCGCCGTGAATAATGATCGTGTGTACGCGGCATAACAGTGACATGGTGAGACGATCTTTACATTTTGCTGCAAGAGCACCCCTAAGCGTTTCTTATATCCTCACACACATATTCCAGCTTGACACACTGATCAAATACACTTCACATTTTGAAATTCGCATTAGGACATTTTCTTTCAAACAGTCTGCACACATGCCCAATGCCTTTCCAATTAAATAATTGTTCCTAAACAACACGTTTCCAAAATCAGCAGTAAAGTGTCACAATATTATAATACAGTAGAACGCATTTGTCTGTGCTTGTGAATGTTAGTTCAAATATGTCTGTCTACCTTATTATTTTCAGATCCGGTCTTCAAAATCTTCCTGTTTTTTTTCTTGGTCTTACTAGGGCTCATATTAACTGTCTTTTGTATTGCATCTTGATTGGTTTCATGTTCTTGGCAGTGCTTCTTTCATCTCTAATGTGACAGTTTAAAAAAGATAAGTCAATTACACTGGCATTATAGAACATTTTCTATTTGGATAATAGGTTCATGTACTATATTGTCAGGAGTTCAGTTAAAAATCAATAAATCTAGATGCTCAAAAGAAAGCAATTGAGGGGTAATTGATAACATAATTGTCAAAGGTTTTGATTTCTCATGTGGGTCTTGTTACATCCCTTGTATAAACCTATGTGTGGTCAAAGCAAATTCAATGCCAAAATATGCGCATGGATTATTATTTGTTAACTGAGATATTTGGTGAACTCACTTGTAAAGTTATATTATCTAACAAATAAAGGGTAGCTGATACACCCTTATCCTTATCAATATAATTCTGTGTGTCATGTAAAATATAAGAAGCTATTAGCTTATGATTACAATACGATGCAGCAGATTTTTTTTTCCTAACGGTAGATGTCAACCCTCTCTTAATGTCATTGTTTGCTAAAGTTCTGTGTGAATTTTTAAATTATTTGTTGATCTCAGTGCTGCTGATTTCCTGAGGCTCTTTGAAGCCCCTTCCCATCTACAATACATGCCACTTCCTATCTACATGCACACACTCCTTTTATGACTATATGGCTTTTCTCAGGAAGGGTTTCTTGATGGTGACAACAGTAAAACCTGCCTTTGTAGTTTGTGTTGAAATTGTCGTTTGTAGTCTCCAGCCTGTGTGACATGGTTACCCCTTAATAATAGAGATTGGCCATCATATTAGACATTCAAATGATAAACATTATTAATTTATGTAGTAGTAGTAGTTACGGTAGTAAACAATCATTATTTTGGTTATAGCGGTATCCTATCTATTCTTTGCCATTCAGTTTTCAATGGTATCATCAGTAGGGTTGAGCAAACCCGAACTGTAAAGTTCGGGTCCGTACCGAACTTTAGCTTTTTCCCGAACCCGAACCCGGACTTTGCGCGAAAGTCCGGGTTCGGGTTCGGCAATCTAATGGCGCAGTTAGAAATGCTTCAGGGGCCAGCCAATCACCTTTTGATTAGCTGGTGTGCCCTTAGAAGCCATCATAGCCATGCCTACTAATGGCATGGCTGTGATTGGTCAGTGCAACATGTGACCCAGCTTCTATATAAGCTAGAGGCACACAGCACACATGTCACTCTGCTTCAGAATAGATAGGGAGAGGATCTTGTCTGCTGCTGCTGCTTTTAGGGAGAGATTGAAAAATACATGAGTTAGTCCTGATTCTGGAATCTGAGGGAAAAGATAGAGAGACAGTGTAGTGTAGGGCCAGGTTCCTGTTGGTGCTTTCAGGGAGAGAGCTATATTATATAGGAATAGGAGTCCAGATTCAGAGATATAACTCAGCGATCTGCATAGGTTTACCTGTTTGTGTTTCAGTGCAGTCTTTTTACACTGCCATGAGCCCAGTGTCAGAGAAAATCTACCTTTTTATCTGCAAGCTCAGTGCACCAGCACTGCATATATTACGTTGAGAGATACACCGTTTCCATACTGTGGGTGTATTCTGCTCTTGGAAAAAGATCCATTTAGGGCAAAAAAAAAATGACACTTTATTGTGCTCTTTTCCAAAAGACCCATTAACCACTTAACGACCGCCCACTGTAAATATACGTCGGCAGAATGGCACAGACAGGCAGAATCACGTATATGTACGTGATTGCCTTTGTATAGTTGGGGGGTCCGATCGGACCCCCCTTCTTTACAGTGAGCGGTCGTTTTACCTTCGGGAGCGGTCCGGCATGAGGGGACGGCCGTTCGATTCCGGCCACCCCCTCTCAATCGCTCCCGGCGAATGAGAGCTTCCCCTGCCTGTGTGCTTGTTTACACAGGCTGGAGGAAGTGATGTCATCTCTCCTGCGGCGCTCACATATACCGAGCGCCGTACAGGAGAAGATGCAGGTTAGTGCACACAACACTACACTGACACCAGGACACATAAGCACATAAATCGCCCTCCAGGCCCCCCAGACCCCCCCAGATCACCCCCCAGATCACCCCCCAGCCCCCAGTCACAGTGTCACTGATTGCAGTGACCATTTATTTAGTGATCACTGCAATCAGTGACATTTGTGACTGTAAAAGTGTCAGTACATTTAGTTTTAGGTCCAGTGTAGCCCCCTAACCCCCCTAATAAAGGTTTAACCCCCTGATCACCCCCCAGATAACCCTTTCACCCCCTAGCACCGCCGCCACTAAGCGATCATTTTTCTGATCGATGTCTTAGCGTCGGTGATGCTGATCGGTAGCCAGTATTTTTTTTTAGGTTCGCTGCAGGTTTTTATAGCGTCGGGTACCCCCATATATTACCTAATAAAGGTTTAACCCCCTTGATCACCCCCCAGGTAACCCTTTCACCCCCTATCACCACTGTCACTAAGCGATCATTTTTCTGATCGATGTCTTAGCGTCGGTGATGCTGATCGGTAGCCAGTAATTTTTTTTAGGTTCGCCGCAGGTTTTTATAGCGTCGGGTACCCCCATATATTACCTAATAAAGGTTTAACCCCCTTGATCGCCCCCCAGGTAACCCTTTCACCCCCTATCACCACTGTCACTAAGCGATAATTTTTCTGATCGCTGTCTTAGCGTCGGTGATGCAGATCGGTAGCCAGTAATTTTTTTTAGGTTCGCCGCAGGTTTTTATAGCGTCAGGTACCTCAATATATTACCTAATAAAGGTTTAACCCCCTTGATCGCCCCCCAGGTAACCCTTTCACCCCCTATCACCACTGTCACTAAGCGATCATTTTTCTGATCGCTGTCTTAGCGTCGGTGATGCAGATCGGTAGCCAGTAATTTTTTTTAGGTTTGCCGCAGGTTTTTATAGCGTCAGGTACCCCCATATATTATCTAATAAAGGTTTAACCCCCTGATCGCCCCCCAGGTAACCCTTTCACCCCCTATCACCACTGTCGCTAAGCGATCGTTTTTATGATCGTTGTCTTAGTGTCGGTGATGCAGATCGGTAGCCAGTATTTTTTTTTTAGGTTCGCCGTCAGGTTTTTATATAGCGTCAGGTACCCCCATATATTACCTAATAAAGGTTTTTACCCCCTAATTGCCCCTAGTTAACCCTTTCACCAGTAATCACCATATAAGTGTTACGGGTGACGCTGGTTAGTTAGTTTGCTTTTTATAGTGTCAGGGCACCTGCCGTATATAACCCAATAAAGGTTTAACCCCCTGATTGCCCGGCGGGTGATATCAATTAGGTTTTAGCGTCAGAGAGGGTCTGCATCACACCCCAGGCAGCGTCAGGTTAGTGCCAGTAACGCTAACACCCACGCGTGAAGCATACACCCCCCTTAGTGGTATAGTATCTGAACAGATCAATATCTGATCTGATCAGATCTATACTAGCGTCCCCAGCAGTTTAGGGTTCCCAAAAACACAGTGTTAGCGGGATCAGCCCAGATACCTGCTAGCACCTGCGTTTTGCCCCTCCGTCCAGCCCAGGCCACCCAAGTGCAGTATCGATCGATCACTGTCACTTGCAAAACACAACACACATAGCTGCAGCGTTCGCAGAGACAGGCCTGATCCCTGCGACTCCAGTGCTGTAGCAGGTGATTTCGCCACCACAGTTAAAAAAAAAAAAGCATATATGCCGAAGCATTGGGGCAGCAGGGGCGGAGGAGCGATTTTGCTCCTAATGCCGCATACATACAGTCGAAATTCCGACGGAGGCTTGCCCGTGGAAAAGTCTGACCATGTGTACGCGGCATAACTTTTGCGGGAAGATGCCCCCATGCTTCGGCATATATAAATGGTGCATGTATGCCCATCATTAGAAGTGGGTGGATGAAGGGCGGTATTCTAATGGTGGGCATACCCACCGATCAATCTTTTTTTTTCGTTCAGCCAACAGGCTGCATGAAAAAAAAGATTACAATACATGTCCAACAAGGACCAGCAACGTACTGGTATGTTGCTGGACTTTGAATGTTTATACCAGAATGATGCCTGCGGGTTTAGGTATCATCTTGGTATCATTCTTTTCAGCCAGCGGCCGGCTTTCATGTAAAAGCAATCCTAGTGGCTAATTAGCCTCTGGACTGCTTTTACAAGCAGTGGGAGGGAATGACCCCCCCGGATATAAAAAGCGCCATTGGGAAATTGGGAAAGCATTTTATCACACCGATCTTGGTGTGGTCAGATGCTTTGAGGGCAGAGGAAAGATCTAGGGTCCAATAGACCCCAGTTTTTTCAAAAAAGAGTACCTGTCATTACCTATAGCTATCATAGGGGATATTTACATTCCCTGAGATAACAATAAAAATGATAAAAAAATAAAATATGGAAGCAACAGTTTAAAAATAAAATAAAAAAGCAAACTTAATAATAAAAAAAAAAAAAAAAAAAAAAAAGCACCCCTGTCCTGCCCTGCTCTTGCCCAATGGCGAACACAAGCGTCGGTCTGGCGTCATATGTAAACAGCAATTGCACCATGCATGTGAGGTATCACCGCGAAGGTCAGATCGAGGGCAGTAATTTTAGCAGTAGACCTCCTCTGTAAATCTAACGGGGTAACCTGTAAAGGCTTTTAAAGGCTTTTAAAAATGTATGTAGTTTGTCGCCAATGCGCGTTTGTGCGAAATTTTAAAGCATGTCGTGTTTGGTATCTATGTACTCGGCCTAAGATCATCTTTTTTATTTCATCAAACATTTGGGCAATATAGTGTGTTTTAGTGCATTAAAATTAAAAAAAGTGTATTTTTTCCCCAAAAAATGCGTTTGAAAAATCGCTGCGCAAATACTGTGTAGAAAAAAAAAATGCAACACCCACCATTTTATTCTGTAGGGCCTTTGCTTTAAAAATATATATAATGTTTGGGGGTTCAACATAATTTTCTTGCAAAAAAAAATATGTTTTCATGTAAACAAAAAGTGTCAAAAAGGGCTTTGTCTTCAAGTGGTTAGAAGAGTGGATGTAAGCTTCCTAATGTTGTGTATAAAATGCCAGAACAGTTCAAAACCCCCCCAAATGACCCCATTTTGGAAAGTAGACACCCCAAGCTATATACTGAGAGGCATGTCGAGTCCATGAAATATTTTATATGTTGACACAAGTTGCGGAAAAAAGACAATTTTATTTTTATTTTTATTTTTTTTGCACAAAGTTGTCACTAAATGATATATTGCTCAAACATTATGTGGAATTACACCCCAAAATACATTCTGTTGCTTCTCCTGAGTACGGGGATACCACATGTGTGAGACTTTTTGGGAGCCTAGCCGCGTACGGGACCCCAAGAACCAATCACCGCCTTCAGGCTTTCTAAAGGGTGTAAATTTTTGATTTCACTTCTCACTGCCTATCACAGTTTCGGAGGCCATGGAATGCCCAGATGGCACAAACCCCCCCCCCCAAATGACCCCATTTTGGAAAGTAGACACCCCAAGCTATTTGCTGAGAGGTATTGTGAGTATTTTGCAGATCTCACTTTTTGTCACAAAGTTTTGAAAATTGAAAAAAAAAAAAGAAAAAAAAAATGTTCTTTCTTCATTTTCAAAAACAAATAAGAGCTGTAAAATACTCACCATGCCTCTCAGCAAACAGCTTGGGGTGTCTACTTTCCAAAATGGGGTCATTTGGGGGGGTTTTGTGCTATTTTGGCATTTTATGGCCTTCGAAACTGTGATAGGTAGTGAGGAGTCAAATCAAAAATTTGTGCCTAGAAATCCTGAAGGCGGTGATTGGTTTTCGGGGTCCCGTACGCGGCTAGGCTCCTAAAAAGTCCCACACATGTGGTATCCCCGTACTCAAGAGAAGCAGCAAAATTTATTTTGGGGTGCAATTCCACATATAACCATGGTATGTGTGAGCAATATATCATTTAGTGACAACTTTTTGTAATTTATTTTTTATTTTTTTTGTCATTATTCAATCACTTGGGACAAAAAAAAAATATTCAATGGGCTCAACAGGCCTCTCAGCAATTTCCTTGGGGTGTCTACTTTCTAAAATGGGGTCATTTGGGGGGGTTTTGTGCTATTTTGGCATTTTATGGCCTTCAAAACTGTGATAGGTAGTGAGGAGTGAAATCAAAAATTTACACCCTTAGAAATCCTGAAGGCGGTGCTTGGTTTCCGGGGTCCCGTACGTGGCTAGGCTCCTAAAAAGTCCCACACATGTGGTATCCCCGTACTCAGGAGAAGCAGCAGAATGTATTTTGGGGTGCAATTCCACATATAACCATGGCATGTGTGAGCAATATATCATTTAGTGACAACTTTTTGTAATTTTTTATTTTTTTTGTCATTATTCAATCACTTGGGACAAAAAAAAATATTCAATGGGCTCAACATGCCTCTCAGCAATTTCCTTGGGGTGTCTACTTTCTAAAATGGGGTCATTTGGGGGGGTTTTGTACTGCCCTGCCATTTTAACACCTCAAGAAATGAGATAGGCAGTCATAAATTTAAAGCTGTGTAAATTCCAGAAAATGTACCCTAGTTTGTAAACGCTATAACTTTTGCGCAAACCGATAAATATACGCTTGACATTTTTTTTACTAAAGACATGTGGCTGAATAAATTTTGGCCTAAATGTATGACTAAAATTGAGTTTATTCGATTTTTCTTATAACAAAAAGTAGAAAATATCATATTTTTTCAAAATTTTCGGTCTTTTTCCATTTATATCGCAAAAAATAAAAATCGCAGAGGCAATTAAATACCATTAAAAGAAAGCTCTATTTGTGGGAAGAAAAGGACGCAAATTTCGTTTGGGTACAACATTGCATGTCCGCACAATTTACAGTTAAAGCAGCGCAGTGCAAAATTCTGAATTCACCTCTGGTCCTTTAGCTACCAAATGGTCCGGGGCTTAAGTGGTTAAGGGCAAAATTTTTTTAAAAATGTGCATTTTATTTTGCTCATGCAAAAAAAGACCTGTTTAGGGCAAAACAAAACAAAAAATTTGCACTTTAACCACTTAACGACCGCCCACTGTAATTATACATTGGCAGAATGGCACCGACAGGCAGAATCACGTATATGTACGTGAACGCCTTTGTATAGTTGGGGGGTCCGATCGGACCCCCCTTCTGTACAGTGAGCGGTGGTTAAGTGTTCGGGAGCGATCCGGCATGAGGGGACGGCCATTCGATTCCGGCCACCCCCTCTCGATCGCTCCCGGCGAATGAGAGAGCTTCCCCTGCCTGTAATGTAAACACAGGCAGGAGGAAGTGATGTCATCTCTCCTCGTGTCGGTCTTTTCGATCCGGCGCAAGGAGAGAAGACATCTCACAGTAAGTGCACCAACAGCCCACTGACACCAGTACACGTAGGCACACAAATCACCCCCCAGTCACCCCCAGATCACCCCCCAGATCACCCCCAGTACCCCCAGTCACAGTGCACCGTTTGCAGTGATCATTTTTTTTACTGATCACTGCAATCAGTGTCATTTGTGACTGTAAAAAGTTGCAGGGCAGTTAGGATTAGGCCCCTTTAGGTCCAAGGTAGCCCCCTAACCCCCCTAATAAAGGTTTAACCCCTTGATCACCCCCCAGGTAACCCTTTCACCCCCTAACGCCAGCGTCACTAAGCGATCGTTTTTCCAATCGCTTTTTTCTTGTCGCTGGTGTCCTAGATAGCCAGTTAATTATTTTTAGGTTCGCCGCAGGTTTTTATTAGCGTCAGGTACCCCCATATATTATTTTAACCCCCTGATTGCCCCTAGAGTTAATCCTTTCACCAGTGATCACCGTATAAGCGTCACTGGTGACACTGGTTACCCAGTGAGTTATTTCGTTATTTAGGTAACCCGTCAGGTTTTTATATAGCGTCGGGTACCCCCATATTTAACCTAATAAAGGTTTTAACCCCCTGATTGCCCCTAGTTAACCCTTTCACCAGTGTGTATGAGGCCTATTTGTGGCCAGCCTAAGGCACACCTGTGCAATAATCAGCATTTTGATATTCCACACCTGTGAGGTGGATGGATTATCTCAGCAAAGGAGAAGTGCTCACTAACACAGATTTACACAGATTTGTGAACAATATCTGAGAGAAATAGGCCTTTTGTGTACATAGAAAAAGTCATAGATCTTTGAGTTCAGCTCATGATAAATAGGGGAAAATATAAAAGTGTTGCGTTTTATAATTTTTACAGCATTTATTTGTTTTTATTTATAAATTTGTCTGGCAAGAAGGCTTTAAATGTCTCCCACCAGGTTTGTAGGTCAGGAAAGGCAGCATTTACAATAAATAATTTACCTATCTATTGCTCAATAGAATTATGAGAGGTAATGAGATGTAACCAAAAGGCAATTAAATACCATTAAAAGAAAGCTCTATTTGTGGGAAGAAAAGGACGCAAATTTCGTTTGGGTACAACATTGCATGTCCGCACAATTTACAGTTAAAGCAGCGCAGTGCAAAATTCTGAATTCACCTCTGGTCCTTTAGCTACCAAATGGTCCGGGGCTTAAGTGGTTAAGGGCAAAAAAAAAATTTAAAATGTGCATTTTATTTTGCTCGTGCAAAAAAAGACCCGTTTAGGGCAAAACAAAAAAAAAATTGCACTTTAACCACTTAACGACCGCCCACTGTAATTATACGTCGGCAGAATGGCACCGACAGGCAGAATCACGTATATGTACGTGATCGCCTTTGTATAGTTGGGGGGTCCGATCGGACCCCCCTTCTGTACAGTGAGCGGTGGTTAAGTGTTCGGGAGCGATCCGGCATGAGGGGACGGCCGTTCGATTCCGGCCACCCCCTCTCGATCGCTCCCGGCGAATGAGAGACCTTCCCCTGCCTGTAATGTAAACACAGGCAGGAGGAAGTGATGTCATCTCTCCTCGTGTTGGTCTTTTCGATCCGGCGCAAGGAGAGAAGACATCTCACAGTAAGTGCACCAACAGCCCACTGACACCAGTACACGTAGGCACACAAATCACCCCCCAGTCACCCCCAGATCACCCCCCAGATCACCCCCAGTACCCCCAGTCACAGTGCACCGTTTGCAGTGATCATTTTTTTTACTGATCACTGCAATCAGTGTCATTTGTGACTGTAAAAAGTTGCAGGGCAGTTAGGATTAGGCCCCTTTAGGTCCAAGGTAGCCCCCTAACCCCCCTAATAAAGGTTTACCCCTTGATCGCCCCCCAGGTAACCCTTTCACCCCCTAATGCCAGCGTCACTAAGCGATCGTTTTTCTGATCGCTTTTTTCTTGTCGCTGGTGTCCTAGATAGCCAGTTAATTATTTTTAGGTTAGCCGCAGGTTTTTATTAGTGTCAGGTACCCCCATATATTATTTTAACCCCCTGATTGCCCCTAGAGTTAACCCTTTCACCAGTGATCACCGTATAAGCGTCACTGGTGACACTGGTTACCCAGTGAGTTATTTCGTTATTTAGGTAACCCGTAAGGTTTTTATATAGCGTCGGGTACCCCCATATTTAACCTAATAAAGGTTTTAACCCCCTGATTGCCCCTAGTTAACCCTTTCACCAGTGATCACCATATAAAGGTTACAGGTGACGCTGGTTGGTTAGTTTGCTTTTTGTCAAGGTCACCTGTGGCCAGGTGACAGATGCACACCGTAGGGGGACAGGAGTGCACCGCAAGGTAGTGAACCCTATGGCTGGCTACTGCGGATAGGAAACTGGGTGGTTGTGGAAAGCGGGACCAGAGGAGCACAACCGGGATCCTAACGGAAGCTAGAGCCAGGATTCCCCAGGGCGCGGAGTCTAAGACCCAGCAGGTCTTCTCCAGGGCCTCTAGTGGTGAGGATGTTATGCTGCAGGCTGGGACCAGGTCGCGGCCCCTGGAGTTTCCTAGCTCACGCCCCGTAGGATAAGGGGAAAAGAGGGGAAGCAGCAGCACAAGGTATGAGAGAACCGAATAACAAGCTGAAGGTCAGGGGCCACAAGCAGACAAGGATAACGAAAGAACGAGCCGAAGGTCAAGGGTCACGAGCAGACAGGGATAGTCGGGGACAAGCCAATAACATAACAGAGAGACAGACGTAGCACACGGCAGGCAGGAACCCAAACACACAATGCCTAACAAACACGTTGATCAGCAAAGCAGGCTTGCAGTGCACAGGTTAATATAGTGTTCTGTGATAGGGCCTGGGGTGGAGTCTGGCTGGGAGGAGATTATAAAGGAAGCCAGGTGAAAGGGCTCAGGCCTCTAAGATGAACACATGGGAAGGAAGGTAAGCTGACAGACAAACACTACTGCATATCCATGACAGTACCCTCCCTCTTATGGGCCCTCCCCCGCCTGGACCCAGGCTTAAAGGGAAATCTCTGATGAAACCTTCTCAACAGATGAGGTGCAGCGACATCAGATGCAGCGATCCAAGACGCCTCCTCAGGACCAAAACCTCTCCAATGCACAAGGTACTGAAGAATGCCTCTGCAGAGCCGAGAATCCAGAACTTGTCTAACCTCGTACTTAAGATCATCCTCAGAGACCGAAAACGAGGTAGGGAGATGACAAGAAGATCTATTGAGGACCAAAGGCTCTCTAGGAATAAGCAAGGGCATGAGAGGATCAACAGGAATCTGAGGAGGGTCCCCTAGACCCTTAAAGGGGAACTGGTCATCTTGCACAGGACCATCAGACTGGGCAGATGTCAGTGGAACCCTGAAGTCAGGTTAGTTAGAAGGTGACATGTCGCCGGAGTCAAGCTGAATAGCTGAAGGACAAGCAGAATGTCCCGAACAAGAAAAAGTAGGAGGCTCACTGGGCATGGGCTGGACTGGCATAACTAGTACAGAGGCAGAGTGAATAGCTGAGTCAGGTGTAGCGACTACCTGAATCGCATCGCAAGACGTAGCGACTGCAGGACTTGTAGACAAGCTAGCCTGGCTGTGCGTCCAAGGGTGGTTAGGGACAGAGAAATGTAAATGGTTATGCAACCTGGAATGAATGACCGGCTCAGATTCACAGGGGGCAACCTTGGGTAGGCAGGACGAGGAACAGGAGGGACCCTAAGCGAGGATCTGTCCAGTAGTCCAGTCCACATGAGGATAATGGAGCTGTAACCATGGGAGACCCAAAATTATAGGCGTTGAGGCCTTGGGTAAGATAAGGAAGGATATCCACTCCTGGTGGAGTGTCCCTACCGACATCTTAACATGGAGGGTCTGGAAGCGGATAGGTCCCCCTGGGAGAACAGTACCATCAATCGCCAAGACCACCAATGGCGTGGTGAGGGGCAAAAGAGTAAGTCTCATGGACGATGCGATTTCCCAGTCCATGAAATTACCAGCGGCTCCGGAATCCAGATATGCTGAGACCGAATGAGAAGAAGCACCAACATGAAGGAACACTGAAAGCAGAAGACGAGAAGGGGAAGGTGATATTTCTGGGTCCAATACTCCACTTTCCAGATGAAGTGGACCGAACGTTTTTCTGGACAAAGAGAGCAAGTGTCACGAAAATGACCTTTGCCCCCACAGTAAAGACACAGACCAAGAGTTCTGCGCCTAGCACATTCCTCGGGGGATAGCCTGGTCCGACCCAGCTGCATGGGTTCCTCAGCTGGTAGGAGATGCTCTACAGGTCGAAGAGAGGGGAGCTCAGGCTGACTAAGAACCAAGGAGTGCTGGCGTTGCTTTTCTAAGGTCCTCTCCTGAAAGCGAATATCGATCTGGTTACACAAGGAGATAACACCGGCCAGATCAGTAGGGATGGTTCTTCCTGCTAATTCATCCTTCACTCTATCAGACAGGCCATGCAAAAAGGTTGCGACTAAGGCCTCATTGTTCCAGCTCAACTCAGCCGACAGTATGCGGAAATGAAGGGCATACTGTCCCACAGAAGCAGACTCTTGGCGGAGACGTAAAAGGGCGCTGGCCGCTGAAGAGACACGAGCCGGTTCTTCGAAGATATTCCGAAAAAATTTCAAGAAGCCAGACAGGCTAGAAACCACTGGATCATTCAGTTCCCACAGAGGGGCTGCCCAGGCTAAAGCTTCACCAGAGAGGAGGGAAATGATATAGGCTACCTTAGCCCGATCAGACAGGAAGTTTTGGGGCTGGAGCTCAAAATGAATCGTGCATTGGCTAAGGAACCCCCTGCAAGCCTTGGAGTCCCCAGAGAAACGGGACGGAGCTGGCAGTTGTAGCGAGTGTGTGGCTGTGACTGGTGCAATAGGTGCAGCCGCTGATTGTATTTGAGGTTGCGGATTCAGGGTTCCCAAGGAGGCCTGAAGCTGCTCGAAGCGAGAAGCCAGATCCTGGAGGAATCACATCACCTGAGTCTGATTCGATTCCTGGGTTTCAAGTCTGCAAACTATGCCCTGCAATGGATCATCCGCAGGTAGCGGGATGTCAGCCGGGTTCATGGCTGATCAAACTGTCAAGGTCACCTGTGGCCAGGTGACAGATGCACACCGTAGGGGGACAGGAGTGCACCGCAAGGTAGTGAACCCTATGGCTGGCTACTGCGGATAGGAAACTGGGTGGTTGTGTAAAGCGGGACCAGAGGAGCACAACCGGGATCCTAACAGAAGCTAGAGCCAAGATTCCCCAGGGCGCGGAGTCTAAGACCCAGCAGGTCTTCTCCAGGGCCTCTAGTGGTGAGGATGTTATGCTGCAGGCTGGGACCAGGTCGCGGCCCCTGGAGTTTCCTAGCTCATGCCCCGTAGGATAAGGGGAAAAGAGGGGAAGCAGCAGCACAAGATATGAGAGAACCGAATAACAAGCTGAAGGTCAGGGGCCACAAGCAGACAAGGATAACGAAAGAACGAGCCGAAGGTCAAGGGTCACGAGCAGACAGGGATAGTCGGGGACAAGCCAATATCATAACAGAGAGACAGACGTAGCACACGGCAGGCAGGAACCCAAACACACAATGCCTAACAAACACGTTGATCAGCAAAGCAGGCTTGCAGTGCACAGGTTAATATAGTGTTCTGTGATAGGGCCTGGGGTGGAGTCTGGCTGGGAGGAGATTATAAAGGAAGCCAGGTGAAAGGGCTCAGGCCTCTAAGATGAACACATGGGAAGGAAGGTAAGCTGACAGACAAACACTACTGCATATCCATGACACTTTTTATAGCATCAGGGCACCCGCCGTATATAACCCAATAAAGGTTTAACCCCCTGATCGCCCGGCGGGTGATATCAATTAGGTTTTAGCGCCAGAGAGGGTCTGCGTCGCCCCAGGCAGCTTTAGGTTAGTGCCAGTAACGCTAACACCCACGCGCAAAGCATACACCTCCCTTAGTGGTATAGTATCTGATCAGATCTAAACTAGCGTCCCCAGCGGTTTAGGGTTCCCAAAAACGCAGTGTTAGCGGGATCAGCCCAGATATCTGCTAGTACCTACGTTTAGCCCCTCCGCCCAGCCCAGCCCAGCCCAGCCCACCCAAGTGCAGTATCGATCGATCACTGTCACTTACCAAACACAACACACATAACTGCAGCGTTCGCAGAGACAGTCCTGATCCCTGCGATCGCTAACAGTTTTTTTGGTAGCGTTTGATACATTTGGTGACAGTCAGGTGCTTTTTTTACCTGTGAATCTTACTAGTGTACCCCTAAATTTAGAGCCCAAAATGGCAAGTCGAAGGTACACTAGTAAAGAGGCCTACGAGATTCTGAGCATGACAGATAGTGAAGAGGAGGTCACGTATCTGTCAGATTCAGGCTCAGAATATCTTCCCGTAGAAGACAGTGACGTCAGCGGCCCCACGTCAGATAGCTCTGACGACGAAGTTGAGGTCCCTGCTAAGGTCAGGTGTACCCGATCTTCTGAGGTTGTTGAGGAGCAAGAACCGCAGGGCTCTCGTATCATGGAGCAGAGTAGTACAAGCGCCGCTATTCCTTCTGGTGAATTGGCAAGCACCAGCGGCCTAGTACAGCCTGGGCGTACATCCAGCACTGCAGTATCACGTGGTGACGTGGCGAGTCCCATAAGTGCAGTTCAAGCTGGCGAGGTGGCAAGCAAAAGTAGTGTCCCGCTGCCACCAAGAAGACAAAGGCAGGCCCGTCGTGCCCATAGTGCCCTTCCTGCAGAATTTGCCTATCCTGATTGGGTCCCCACCACTTCTGCAGAACCCGTACTTCCCCCATTCACTGCCCAACCCGGTATTCAGGTGGAAACAGCTGATTTTATGCCAATCGATTATTATTCGCTGTTTTTCACGGAAGATCTCTATAGATCTATTGTGGACCAGAGTAATTTGTATGTTGGTCAATTCATCGCCGCTAACCCCCAGTTGCCTAAAATTGCCAAAGATTGGAAACCAATTACGGTTTCCGAATTTAAGACCTTTCTGGGCCTTTCCCTCAACATGGGCACACATAAATTCCCGTCATTGCGTGCTTATTGGTCCACGCACCCAATTGACCACATGCCCGTGTTCTCTGCCTCCATGCCCAGGACACGATACGAGCAGATTTTGCGGTTCATGCACTTCAACAAATGAACTTTGTCGTCCACGTGGGGACCCTGAGTACGACCGGCTCTATAAAATTCGGCCCCTCATAAACCACTTCAACGAACGTTTTGCAGCCTTGTTTATTCCCGATCAAGTTGTCTGCGTTGATGAGTCCCTGATTAAATTTTCTGGCCGCTTGGCTTTCAAGCAGTACCTTCCCAGCAAGCGTGCCAGATACGGGGTCAAGCTCTATAAGTTCTGTGACAGGGCAACAGGCTATGTATGGAGCTTTATGGTTTATGAGGGAAAAGATAGTCGGGTTGAGCCGGTCAACTGCCCAGATTACATAGGGAGCGCTGGCAAGATAGTGTGGAAATTGGTGTCACCCTTATTCGGAAAGGGGTAACACTTGTATGTGGACAATTATTACACGAGCGTGCCACTGTTTAGTCACTTGTTTGATCATCAGATTGGAGCATGTGGCACCGTGCGACCTAATCGCCGGGGCTTTCCCCAGCGGCTTGTAGATGCCCGTCTTAGCCTGGGGGAGAGAGCCTGCGTGAAGTGTAATAACTTGCTCGCTATGAAGTGGAGGGACAATAAGAATGTTTTCCTTCTTACCTCCCTTCATGCAGACACGACAGTCCAAATTCGTACGGCGACTGGTGTTGTGGAGAAACCCCTCTGTGTCCACGAATATAACAAAAATATGGGAGGGGTGGACCTCAACGACCAGTTGATGGCGCCGTATCTAATTGACCGTAAGGCGAGACGCTGGTACAAAAAAGTGTCTCTATCCTTATTCCAATTGGCTTTGCTGAATGCTCATGTGCTATACAGAGCTTCAGGCGGGACGTTATCTCTTCTAAAATTCCAGAATGAGATAGTCACAGAACTCCTGTATCCAGGCGGTTCTGCACCTCACCATCCCCTACCAAATGCAGTAAGCCAGGCTGCATGAGAGGCATTATCCGTATGCCCTCCCGAGTACCCCTACCCAACGAACCCCCCAAAAAAGATGTCATGTCTGTAGCAAGCGCGGATTTAGGCGTGACACCCGTGTTTTTTGTCCACTCTGTCCTGACAAACCTGGTCTTTGCCTTGGTGAATGTTTTGATCGCTACCACTCAAAAGTGAAGTTTTAGCGTAGGGTACAGCATTTCACAGACTAGGACACACTTACACAGGGTCTCCCAAGATGCCATTACATTTTGAGAGACCCGAACCATTACAGTTGGTAAAGTTACAAAAAAAAGTGTAAAAAAGAAAAAAAAAACGTAAAAAACAAAACACAAAAAAATATAAAATAAAAAAACAAAAATAGTTGTCGTTTTATTGTTCTCTCTCTCTCTCTATTTTCTCTCTATTGTTCTGCTCTTTTTTACTGTATTCTATTCTGCAATGTTTTATCATGCTTGCTTTTCAGGTATGTAATTTTTTGTTTTCAGGTACGCCATTCAGTTGCAGCGCCGATCTATTTATCTTGACAGCAACAGCGTTTGCTCCCACGATACATAAAGCCGTGACTCCAACGCTGTAGGAGGTGATTTCACCACCACAGTTTAAAAAAAGAGCATATATGCCGAAGCATGGGGGCAGCAGGGGCGGAGGAGCGATTTTGCTCCTAATGCCGCGTATATACGGTCGAAATTCCAACGGAGGCTTGCCCGTGGAAAAGTCCGACCGTGTGTACGCGGCATAACTTTTTTGCGGGAGGATGCCCCCATGCTTCGGCATATATATATTTTAGGCACAGGTTGCGTTAAAAAAAAATGTTTTATTTTTTACTAGGTTTTGTTTTGGTATTTGCTTTGCAGGTATGGTATGGTCTTACTGTTGTACTGTAATGTTACTTTGTTTTAATGTTAACCATCATTTGCTTAGCAGGTACGCCATTCAGTTGCATCACGGATTTATTTATCTTGACAGCAACAGCGTTTGCTCCCACGATACATAAAGCCGTGACTCCAACGCTGTAGGAGGTGATTTCACCACCACAGTTAAAAAAAGAGCATATATGCCGAAGCATGGGGGCAGCAGGGGCGGAGGAGAGATTTTGCTCCTAATGCCGCGTATATACGGTCGAAATTCCGACGGAGGCTTGCCCGTGGAAAAGTCCGACTGTGTGTACGCGGCATAACCTTTTATGCCGCGTACATACGGTCGAAATTTCGACAAAGGCTTGCCCGTGGAAAAGTCCGACCGTGTGTACGCGGCATAACTTTTTTGCGGGAGGATGCCCCCATGCCTCGGCATATATATATTTTAGGCACAGGTTGCATTAAAAAAATGTTTTATTTTTTACTAGGTTTTGTTTTGGTATTTGCTTTGCAGGTATGGTATGGTAAGGTCTTACTGTTGTACTGTAATGTTACTTTGTTTTAATGTTAACCATCATTTGCTTAGCAGGTACGCCATTCAGTTGCATCGCGGATTTATTTATCTTGTCAGCAACAGCGTTTGCTCCCACGATACATAAAGCCGTGACTCCAACGCTGTAGGAGGTGATTTCACCACCACAGTTAAAAAAAGAGCATATATGCCGAAGCATGGGGGCAGCAGGGGCGGAGGAGCGATTTTGCTCCTAATGCCGCGTATATACGGTCGAAATTCCGACGGAGGCTTGCCCGTGGAAAAGTTCGACCGTGTGTACGCGGCATAATCTTTTATGCCACGTAGATGCCCCCATGCTTCGGCATATATGCCCATCATTAGAAGTGGGTGGATGAAGGGAGGTATTCTAATGGTGGGCATACCCACCGATCAATCTCTTTTTTTCGTTCAGCCAACAGGCTGCATGAAAAAAAAGATTACAATACATGTCCAACAAGGACCAGCAACGTACTGGTATGTTGCTGGACTTTGAATGGTTATACCAGATTGATGCCTGTGGGTATCATTCTTTTCAGCCAGCGGCCGGCTTTCATGTAAAAGCAATCCTAGTGGCTAATTAGCCTCTGGACTGCTTTTACAAGCAGTGGGAGGGAATGCCCCCCCCCCGGATATAAACAGCGCCATTGGGAAATTGGGAAAGCATTTTATCACACTGATCTTGATGTGGTCAGATGCTTTGAGGGCAGAGGAAAGATCTAGGGTCTAACCCCCCATTTTTTTTCAAAAAAAGAGTACCTGTCACTACTTATTGCTATCATAGGGGATATTTACATTCCCTGAGATAACAATAAAAATGATGAAAAATAAATATGGAAGGAACAATTTAAAAATAAAATAAAAAAGCAAAATAAATAATAAAAAATAAATAAAAAAAAGCACCGCTGTCCCCCCTGCTCTTGCGCAAAGGCGAACGCAAGCGTCGGTCTAGTGTCATATGTAAATAGCAATTGCATCATGCATGTGAGGTATCACCGCGAAGGTCAGATCGAGGGCAGTAATTTTAGCAGTAGACCTCCTCTGTAAATCTAACGTGGTAACCTGTAAAGGCTTTTAAATGCTTTTAAAAATGAATGTAGTTTCTCGCCGCTGCGTGTTTGTGCGCAATTTTAAAGCATGTCGTGTTTGGTATCCATGTGCTCGGCCTAAGATCATCTTTTTTATTTCATCAAACATTTGGGCAATATAGTGTTTTTTAGTGTATTAAAAATAAAAAAGTGTGTTTTTCCCCCAAAAATGCGTTTGAAAAATCGCTGCGCAAATACTGTGTGGAAAAAAAATGCAACACCCACTATTTTAATCTGTAGGGCCTTTGCTTTAAAAATATATATAATGTTTGGGGGTTCAACATAATTTTCTTGCAAAAAAAATTTTTTTTTCATGTAAACAAAAAGTGTCAGAAAGGGCTTTGTCTTCAAGTGGTTAGAAGAGTGGATGATGTGTGACATAAGCTTCCTAATGTTGTGCTTAAAATGCCAGGACAGTTCAAAACCCCCCAAATGACCCCATTTTGGAAAGTAGACACCTCAAGCTATTTGCTGAGAGGCATGTTGAGCCCATTGAATATTTTTTTTTTGTCCCAAGTGATTGAATAATGACAAAAAGAAAAAAAAAATTACAAAAAGTTGTCACTAAATTAAATATTGCTCAAACATGCCATGGTTATATGTGGAATTGCACCCCAAAATACATTCTGTTGCTTCTCCTGAGTATGGGGATACCACATGTGTGAGACATTTTGGGAGACTAGCCGCGTACAGGACCCCGAAAACCAAGCACCGCCTTCAGGATTTCTATGGGTGTAAATTTTTGATTTCAGTCCTCACTGCCTATCACAGTTTCGGAGGCCATGGAATGCCCAGATGGCACAAAACCCCCCCAAATGACCCCATTTTGGAAAGTAGACACCCCAAGCTATTTGCTGAGAGGTATGTTGAGTATTTCGCAGATCTCGCTTTTTGTCACAAAGTTTTAAAAATTGAAAAAAGAAAAAGAAAATATGTCTTTCTTCATTTTCAAAAACAAATGAGAGCTGTAAAATACTCACCATGCCTCTCGGCAAATAGCTTGGGGTGTCTACTTTCCAAAATGGGGTCATTTGTGGGGGTTTTGGGCTATCTTGGCATTTTATGGCCTTCAAAACTGTGATAGGCAGTGAGGAGTGAAATCAAAAATTTGTGCCCTTAGAAATCCTGAAGGCGGTGCTTGGTTTTCGGGGTCCCGTACGCGGCTAGGCTCTCAAAAAGTCCCACACATGTGGTATCCCCGTACTCAGGAGAAGCAACCAAATGTATTTTGGGGTGCAATTCCGCATATAACCATGGCATGTTTGAGCAATATATCATTTAGTGACAACTTTTTGTACATTTTTTTTTTCTTTTTGTCATTATTCAATCACTTGGGACAAAAAAAAAATATTCAATGGGCTCAACATGCCTCTCAGCAATTTCCTTGGGGTGTCTACTTTCCAAAATGGGGTCATTTTGGGGGGTTTTGTGCTATCTTGGCATTTTATGGCCTTCAAAACTGTGATAGGTAGTGAGGAGTGAAATCAAAAATGTATGCCCTTAGAAACCTTGAAGGCTGTGCTTGGTTTTTGGGGTCCCGTACGCGGCTAGGCTCCCAAAAAGTCCCACACATGTGGTATCCCCGTACTCAGGAGAAGCAGCAGAATGTATTTTGGGGTGCAATTCCACATATAACCATGGCATGTGTGAGCAATATATCATTTAGTGACAACTTTTTGTACATTTTTTCTTTTTTTTTTCTTTTTGTCATTATTCAATCATTTGGGACAAAAAAAATATTCAATGGGCTCAACATGCCTCTCAGCAAATAGCTTGGGGTGTCTACTTTCCAAAATGGGGTCATTTGGGGGGGTTTTGTGCCATCTTGGCATTTTATGGCCTTCAAAACTGTGATAGGTAGTGATAGGTAGTGAGGAGTGAAATCAAAAATGTATGCCCTTAGAAACCTTGAAGGCGGTGCTTGGATTTTGGGGTCCCGTACGCGGCTAGGCTCCCAAAAAGTCCCACACATGTGGTATCCCCATACTCAGGAGAAGCAGCAGAATGTATTTTGGGGTGTAATTTCACATATGCCCATGGCATGTGTGAGCAATATATCATTTAGTGACAACTTTGTGCAAAAAAAATAAAGTTTGTCATATTCCCGCAACTTGTGGCAAAATATAAAATATTCCATGGACTAATCATGCCTCTCAGTAAATAGCTTGGGGAGTCTACTTTCCAAAATGGGGTCATTTGGGGGGGTTTTGTGCTATTTTGGCATTTTATGGCCTTCGAAACTGTGATAGGTAGTGAGGAGTGAAATCAAAAATTTGCGCCCTTAGAAATCCTGAAGGCGGTGCTTGGTTTCCGGGGTCCCGTACGTGGCTAGGCTCCTAAAAAGTCCCACACATGTGGTATCCCCGTACTCAGGAGAAGCAGCAGAATGTATTTTGGGGTGCAATTCCACATATAACCATGGCATGTGTGAGCAATATATCATTTAGTGACAACTTTTTGTAATTTTTTATTTTTTTTTGTCATTATTCAATCACTTGGGACAAAAAAAATATATTCAATGGGCTCAACATGCCTCTCAGCAATTTCCCTGGGGTGTCTACTTTCCAAAATGGGGTCATTTGGGGGGGTTTTGTACTGCCCTGCCATTTTAGCACCTCAAGAAATGAGATAGGCAGTCATAAATTAAAAGCTGTGTAAATTCCAGAAAATGTACCCTAGTTTGTAGACGCTATAACTTTTGCGCAAACCAATAAATATACGCTTATTGACATTTTTTTTTACTAAAGACATGTGGCTGAATACATTTTGGCCTAAATGTATGACTACAATTGAGTTTATTCGATTTTTCTTATAACAAAAAGTAGAAAATATCATTTTTTTTCAAAATTTTCGGTCTTTTTCCGTTTATATCGCAAAAAATAAAAATCGCAGAGGCAATCAAATACCATTAAAAGAAAGCTCTATTTGTGGGAAGAAAAGGACGCAAATTTCGTTTCAGTACAACATTGCATGTCCGCACAATTTACAGTTAAAGCAGCGCAGTGCAAAATTCTGAATTCACCTCTGGTCCTTTAGCTACCAAATGGTCCGGGGCTTAAGTGGTTAATGTACGCTTGCAAAAAGACCCATTTAGGGCCACAAAAAATATTTTGCAGTGTGTTATACATATGTGGAGGCGTGTGAAATAAACCATTTCTATATATTTGTCTTCTACTGTGCTATACTAAAAAAACAACATTTTTTTTTAATAGCATTTTCTGCAGTTCTGTAGCTGTGCGATTCAGCGGTTACGTACTGTGGGTGTGTTGTGGTCTTCCAAAAAACGCCATTTAGGGCCACAAAAAATATTTTGCAGTGTGTTATACATATGTGGAGGTGTGTGAAATAAACAATTTCTATATAGTTTTCTTCTACTGTGCTATACTAAAAAAACACAATTTTTTTTTAATAGCATTTTTTGCAGTTCTGTAGCTGTGCGATTCAGCGGTTACGTACTGTGGGTGTTTTCTGCTCTTCCAAAAACACCCATTTAGGGCAAGATCCTAAATTTGGAAAATATGAGGAGAAGGTCAAAGGGACGTGGTGGCCCCGGTCGTGGTGCTGCTGGTGGAGCTCCTGTTGCAGGGAGAGGACATGGTGGATCTGTGCCAGATACACGCACAAGTGAAACACCTTCCTCAGGTGCGAGTAGGCGACCGAGCCTGCGGTGGTATTTTGCTGCGCCTAATGAGGCTGTACGAATGTTTAGGCCAGGACAAGTACAGGCGATAGTAGATTGGGTTGCTGACAGTGCCTCGGGTTCCTTCACATTGTCTCCCACCCACTCTTCTGATGAAAGATCAGAGTTGGCACCTGAAACCCATGTCCATCAGTCTTTCACCTCACCCCCTTGCAAATCAGCCAAGCAGTCTGAGCCCCAAATCATGCAGCAGTCTCTTCTGCTTTTCGATGACTCTGTTAGCAGGGTTTCCCAGGGCCATCCACCTAGCCCTGCCCCAGAAGTGAAAGAGATTGAGTACACCGATGCCCAACCACTTATGTTTCATGATGAGTACATGGAAGGACCATCGCAGCACGTCTCGGATGATGATGAAACACAAGTGCCAACTGCTGCTGCTTTCGCAATTGTGCAGACAGACAAGGAGGGCAGGGGCGAAGACTGGGTGGAAGATGATGTGGAGGACGATGAGGTCCTCGACCCCACATGGAATCAACGTTATGCAGGTGACCCTTGTAGTTTGGAGGAAGAGGCAGTGGTCGCACAGAGCCACCAGCACAGCAGAAGAGGGAGCAGGGTGCAAAAGTGGAGCGTCCGTCCCCTAGACAGTATGTCTGCTACTGCCCAACACAGCAAGGGACCAAGCACACCAAAGCCAGGTCCAAGGAGTTCCCTAGACGTGGCAGTTCTTCACACAATGTGCTGATGACAAGACACGAGTGGTTTGCACGCTGTGCAATCAGAGCCTGAAGCAAGGCATAAACGTTCTCAACCTGAGCACAACCTGCATGACCAGGCATCTAAGTGCAAAGCACGAGCTGCAGTGGAGTAGACACCTCAAAAACCAAGAAAGGTCTCTGGCTCCTCCTGCTTCCTCTTCTGCTGCAGTCTCGGCCTCTTCATCCACCTCTGTAGTGACAGTGGCACCTGCTACCCCGCAAACAGAGGATCTGCCAGCAACACTACCACCTGGGTCACCAACCATCTCCACAATGTCCCATGGAAGTGTTCAGCTCTCTATCTCCCAAACATTGCAGCGAAAGAGGAAGTACCTCCCTAGCCACCCGCGATCCCTGGCCCTGAATGCCAGCATTTCAAAACTCCTGGCCTTTGAAATGCTGTCATTCCGTCTGGTGGAGACGCAGAGTTTTAAAAGCCTGATGGTATTGGCTGTCCCACAGTACGTCATGCCCAGCCGCCACTACTTTTCCAGGTGAGCCATCCCTTCCCAGCACAACCAAGTGGGGGACAAAATCAGGTGTGCACTGCGCAACGCCATCTGTGGCAAGGTCCACCTAACTACGGATGCGTGGACCAGTAAGCACGGTCAGGGACGTTATATCTCCCTAACAGCACACTGGGTAAATGCAGTGGCGGCTGGGCCTGAGGCAGATAGCAGTTTGGCGCATGTCCTTCCACCACCAAGGATTGCAGGGCGCTTCAGTTTGCCTCCTGTTGCTAACTCCTCCTACTCTGCTTCCTCATCCTCTACCGCATCCTCATCCGGTCAGCTTAACACCTTCACCACCAACTTCAGCACAGCCAGGGGTAAACGACAGCAGGCAGTTTTAAAACTTTCCTGTTTGGGGGAAAAAACCCACACCGCGCAGGAGTTGTGGAGGGACATGGAACAACAGACCAATGAGTGGTTGCTGTCAGTGAGCCTCAAGCCTGGCCTGGTGGTGTGCGATAATGGGCGAAATCTCGTAGCAGCTCTGGGCCTAGCCGGTTTGACGCACATCCCTTGCCTGGCGCATGTGCTGAACTTGGTGGTCCAGAGGTTCCTTAAAAATTACCCCAATATGCCAGAGCTGCTGCAGAAAGTGCGGGCTGTGTGTGTGCACTTTCGGCGTTCTCACCCTGCTGCTGCTCGCCTGTCAGCGCTGCAGCGTATCTTCGGCCTTCCCGCTCACCGCCTCATATGTGACGTGCCCACAAGGTGGAACTCCACCTTGCACATGCTGGCCAGACTGTGCGAGCAGCAGCAGGCGATAGTGGAGTTTCAGCTGCAGCAATCACGCGTGAGTCGCTTTGCGGAACAGCACCACTTCACCACCAATAACTGGGCCTCCATGCGAGACCTGTGTGCCTTGTTGCGCTGTTTCGAGTACTCCACCAACATGTCCAGTGCCAATGACGCCGTTCTCAGCGTTACTATCCCAGTTCTATGCCTCCTTGAAAAAACACTTCGGGCGATGATGGAAGAGGATGTGGCACAGGAGGATGAGGAGGAGGAGGAGGAGGAAGCAGGATAATTTCAAAGGCTTTCAGGGCAGTCTTTCACAAGTGGCTACGAGGGTGGGTTCCTGCACCAACAAACGCCAGGTACACAATTGTCCGGCAGAAAGGGCACAGTTCTGGAGGATGACGAGGTGGAGGAGGAGATGGAGGAGGAGGAGGAGCCATTTTCACAGCAGGGTGGCACCCAGACCAGCTTGTGGCCATCACTGGTGCGTGGCTGGGGGGATACAGAGGACACAGACGATACACCTCCCACAGAGGACAGCTTTTATTTGCCTCTGGGCAGCCTGGCACACATGAGCGATTACATGCTGCAGTGTTTCCGCAATGACCGCCGAGTTGCCCACATTTTAACTGGTGCTGATTACTGGGTGGCCACCCTGCTGGATCCCCGTTACAATGACAACGTACCGTCCTTAATTCCCTCACTGGAGCGGGATCGCAAGATGCGCGAGTACAAGCACATGCTGGTAGACGCGCTGCTGGTGGCATTCCCACCTGACAGCGGGCGTACGGTAGAAGCACAAGGCGAAGGCAGAGGAGGAGGAAGAGGTCGCCAACGCAGCCGGGGCACCGGCAGCACCTCAGAAGGCAGGGTTAGCATGGCTGAAATGTGGAAAAGCTTTGTCAGCACGCCACAACAACCAGCACCACCAGCTGAGATGGAACGTCTTAGCAGGAGGCAGCATTTCACCAACATGGTTGAGCAGTATGTGTCCACAGGCCTACACGTACTGGATGACGGGTCTGCCCCCTTTAACTTCTGGGTCTCCAAATTGGGCACATGGCCTGAGCTTGCCCTTTATGCCTTGGAGGTACTGGCCTGCCCTGCAGCCAGTGTATTATCTGAACGTGTATTTAGCACGGCAGGGGGCGTTATCACAGACAAGCGCAGCCGTCTGTCCAGAGCCAATGTGGACAAGCTCACGTTCATTAAAATGAACCAGGCATGGATCCCACAGGACTTGTCCATACCTTCTGCAGAATAGACATGTATACCGGTGTTGTGACAAAAACTGTCCGGCCATCGGATTGTGTCCGGCCCATACTGCGAAGGCGCAGCGCTTGCGCAGTACAGAGGACAAGGAGATTCACAAAATCTCCGAAGATGAACGGCGCCTGCGCCGTGAGTGCAGGTTCAAGCCCCACCATCCAAGTGGACATACGGTAGCACATAGTAACAGGGCCCCTCACAGGCTCGGTTCGATCGCCACGCTTCGGACACGGCCTCACTTGGCTCGGCTTGAACCACGGATGGTGTGGCCTTCACCTGAACTCACCACGCAGGCGCCGTTCGTCTTGGGAGATTTTCTAAATCCCCTTGTCCTACATACTGAGCAAGCGCAGTACAGGGTGGACACTATTTGACGGGGGACAGAATTCGACACATCACCGGCCTTAACCAGCCATTGTTGTATTTTTGAACCAGTGTTGGCTACCTCGTCCTCCTCCACCGCCGCTTCCACCTACACAGCCACATCCACCACCACCTCAACCTCCTACTCCATATGGACCTCGTCCTCCTAGGTCAAGATTATAATTTTTATTTTATTTTTTTGTAGCGCACAGATCCTTTCCCCCTTACCTGTCTTTATGTTGTTGGCTCCTCGCAGGAGGGAGAAAGGCACACCGCACTACCAGCCCGTACCCTCCTATATAAAGAGGTTGAGCGGTGTACTTGACGGGCCGTGTCCACAGCCGGAGTCAAAACTCCTCCAGAGGATGATTCTCACCTCTACTGTAGGTAGAGGCAAGTCCTTTAATTCCCAGTAAAGTCAATGTCCACACCAGCTGAAATTACAACTCTTATTCTCTCATGGCAAAATAAACTCTACTCGGATAGAAAAAGTTAGAGCAAAGAAACAGGACAGCTTAAGGTGTGGAGGAGGTCCAGGCACAAACGTAGCACATTCACTTCACTGCTTAGGTTTCTCAAACAGTTTTAGGTGCACGGTCTCTGCCACAGACCTTGAGGTTGGTCTCTGCCACAGACCGGGTGTACAAGGCCCCTGCCACGGACCTGGAGAACTTTGGTCTCTGCCACAGACCAGGGTGTATAAGGCCCCTGCCACGGGCCGGGTGAATAAGGCCTCTGATACAGTCAAGATGACCTTGAGCTTCTCCTTCTACGAACCTAGCCCATATCAAGGGGAAGACATCTCTCCAGGGAGTCAACAGACCCTTCCTTCACCGTGACTCCCGCATCGGTCCATCAGAATGATCCTCCCTTCCCTGGAACATGGTCCCCTACACGAGGCGGCACCCTAAGACTCCTCGACCCTTAGCGGACTCCAGACGAAGGCTCTGGACTCCAGGCTTTACTCCCGCACCTAGGCCTCCATACCCAGGGCAGCAGGAACTCCAGGATAGTACCTCACCCCGGGCTAAAGGTACCCGAGATGGAACAGGAACACATGCACCCAGGCCGAAGGCACCTGGGCGTGGACCCCACTGGACATCAGCCCCCAGGCCAAAGGTCTGCCCCTTTTATATGCTCTCCCGGCATGCACAGCAGGTTCCCTGCCCCGCTGTACTACTGCCAAGAGGGGACACAAAAGGCACAGCACTGTATCGGCGGTTCAACCCTAGCCTACCATGGCAGCGCCACCTGTAGGCCGCAGGGAACTGCACACCAATACTGTCCCCCGAGGACAAAATGGTCCATAAATCCTACAGAATTAGGGTGTTTGAGCCTTTACCACTCAAACACTTCCCTTAAATTTAGCACCCCGCTAACATTTTTATTTCAAAGTATTTTAATTTCCCACTAGCTTATCCATTAAATTGAATAATTTATTCCAGAAAGGGCGTATTCTGGGGCATTCCCACCATATATGTGGCATTGTGCCGTTGAGTTTCTGAGGTTCTTAATGACTTCCCGTACCTCTTCTGCTGAAAAGGGGGCCTCCAGCATATTTTTTTATTTTTTTTATGTTATTTTAAGTTATTTCCCTATCCACATTTGTTTGCAGAGCACTTGCCATGCTCTTAACAATATTTTGCTGCCATTTGCAGCCCTCTAGCCCTTTCCATTACTTTTTTAGAGCCTTTTTAGTCCTTAGAAGTCCGGGTCCCCATTGACTTCAATGGGGTTCGGGTTCGGGTTAAAGTTCGGTCCCGAACCCGAACTTTTTTCCGAAGTTTAAATATATATGGCAAAGCAATTTGGAATGGTATCATATTTTAACTGCAGTATAAATGAAATATTATTCCAAATATTAAGGCACATACCCTAATTTGGTTGTCTTTAAAAAGCTAGAGCCAAGTGGTACAATGGTTTTATTATGATATAAGTGTAAAAATGTATTCTCTCTAAATTTAATATAAGACTTGATGTTTTATCAAAGCCGTGTTCCTTATATGACCCTTGGTCGGGACACGTTTTTAGCCCCCTAAACACGATCGGTTAGACTGATGAAAACCGTCCGATGGACGGTTTTCATCAGACCAACCGATTGTGTATGGTACCCATCGGTCTTTTTTCCATCGGTTGTAAAAAATAGAACTTGTTTTAAAATTTTCCGATGGATAAAAAACCGATGGGAATTTCTGATCGTCTATGGGCAAGTCCATCGGTTAAAAAACCCACGCATGCTCAGAATCAAGTCGACGCATGCTCAGAAGCATTAAACTTCATTTTTCTCGGCTCATCGGAGTGTTTTACGTCACCCCGTTTGGAACGGTCGGTTTTTTGACTGATGGTGTGTGGCCAAGACTTATGAAAAACAGTTTCATCGGATTTCCGATGGACAAATCCATCGGACGAAAATCCATAGGTTATCCGATCGTGTGTACGGGGCTTTAGAAGTGTAATCAGGAGATCTGTTGGTTTGAGAAAGAAAGTGTTAAAGAGAACAAAAGAGTGTTTACACCTTCCGTGAAGTAACGGGAAGACATTTCAAGAGCTACCAAGTGTTGGATATACAATATATATTTATTCCAAAAAAAAAAAAGTTTTGAGTGATTTATTTATTATAAGGAACATGTCTGGTGATCATTTTAAGTATTTGCGGCCTGTTGTCCCATAAATTTAAATAGCCCGCTCAAATTATAGCTTAAAAAGGAGCAGGGATAAATTGAAGCTACAAAATATAATTAGCCTGGAATTGTTAAAAATTCCAATTCCCCAATCAAAAGTTAAACCCAGTTTTAAAAACTAAAAAGTGAAATCTAGCTGAGGTGTTCAAATATTTAAATGTCTGTAATTGACCAAAAGAAAAAAACATGAGCAGAGTAACGTGTTTAAAGACATTTTTTTATTTTCTCTAAAAGGAGTTTCACCCCCTCCTGTGGAAAAAGGAGGGGGGAGTTGTAAAGAGTAGGACAGGCTTCAGGAATGCAGGTCTGCCTGTGTGATGCAAAGGTGGGGGCTATGTGCTCTTGTTTATACAAACACACACAGCTGACAAAGCGTAACCAAAACTGTTAACTGTAATTTAAATTGTTTTTTTGGTTTTATATATTGTTTTCCTACAGGTATTTTATAATAACAGGATAACCGAAGAAGTTATTAGATAATTATCTAAGCAATTATTTTGTTTCAGAAACATTTATAATAAATCCAAGAATTCGTTTTCTGGAAAATAACATCAGCTAAAATTATGTTTAAAGCTGACTTTGTAAATATTTTAGGCACTGCCCTGAAATCATAAAAATAAAAAGCCCAGTTGAACTACAACTTAAAAGGGAATGAAGTCATGTACATTCCCGCATTTATAGTTAATATGCCCAACAATCGATTACGTATTGGTATCGAGCTATTAAAAAATAAATAAATGTTTTTAAATCCTATTGTGATTTTATTTTAAATGTTAGATGGTCTCAGGTGACAAGGCCATACATAGGAACCTTCTCAGTTATCTCACAAGTAGTGAGTATAGTTGAGATCCATCTCAGGAATAATTAAATTCTAGATGGCACCTTGTGTACAGGCAACTCCACTTCCCCCAGAAAGGGTCAGACAGGAGGTTCATACAAAAGGTATGTCCCCTGGAAAATAGTTGAGAGATATGCTTGGAAGGTGATATTCTCAATGCTCACATCCATACAGTGTATGCTGACTCCATTGAGTTTAGTAATTATACGTAATTCCTACTGGGATTGTATGGTATGTTCCCTAACAGGTTAGTGACCTGGGGAATGTTAATAAGGTTCATATTTATGCCAGGAATATAATCACATTAGTAGAAAATAATTAAAATAGTTGATCAATCCTAAAGTAAATATTTAGGTATTCAAACCCCTCAGGATAAATAAATAAATAATCAGCCAATCATTTATTCCTGATAATCAATGACCCAAAATATCCTGTGTACATTGGCAATGATTTATTACATCGCTTTGCTATACACATGGATCTGGTAAATACCACTGTGGTCCAGATTAAAATAAAACCCAAGTAGTTTCATAAATGAACATGAAGCCTTTAAGTAATCTTGGTTACTGCCATATGCAGTAAACATATTAGTACCACATGAGGTCATTATTCAGACAGGTACTAATACATTTTTTTATTACCCGGCCATGTATAAATAGGCCAGGATTTAAAGAACCCTGCTGCAGTAAAATGTTTCGCAGACAGGATGTATATAGAAAAGATTTCAGTAAATCACACTCATGAAAAATAAATGTTTTCATGGAGTTCAAATAAGTTTGTGAAAAGATTCCTGTGATGTGATATAATAGACATACGCATTGCCAGGATTCAATCTGATCCAAGTGAAAACGCACCTTGTGTTTTAAATCAAACATTGTTGTCTTTTCCTAGCTTGTTATGTTTCGCTAGTGGAGACCATTAAGAGTTTCGAGGAGAGGGGTGTTGTAGGATCAGTGCACCGGATCTTACGATAATCCTATACTTGATATTCTTAAACCAAATGGTCAATGCGTTTATATGCTGATCTAAGACAGCTAAATAAACTAGTATATATGTACGGCTAAGCTGTGCCATATATTAACCGATGCATGATAAAAAAAAACACAAAGCGCTAAGTACTTCACTACACTAAATTATGCCCAATGATGGTGGAACATTCAGGTAAGTTCTGAAGACCCATACAAGCTGGCAATTAACCACTTCCCTACCCAGCCATAGTCAAATGACGTCCACAGATGGGATCTCCCATCCTGGGTGGACGTCATATGACGTCCTCGGCTTTGTAGGGGGATATCTGAATGATGCCTGCAGCTAGAGGCATCATTCAGATATCCTTTTGAAGTGCCGGCGATTCTGCGCACCATAAGAATGATCATAGCGGCGGTTCCACCGCTTGATCGTTCTTATAGGCGGCGGGAGGGGACATCCCCCCCTCCCGCCGCCATCCGGTGCTTCTCCGGGCTCTCCCGTGCGATCGGGGACCCGGAGCGAATCTTCCGGCGTCGTTGGTGGGGTCACGTGATGAGCATAGAGATGACTGGTGACCAGATGGTCACCAGTCATCTCTATGATCGTCGGAGGCCCGGGCGCGATGTGATGACGTCACGCCGGGCCTCAAACGTAAACAAAGCCGCCATTGCGGCTGTAAGTATGAGATCAGTGAAAAAAAATTCACTGATCTCATGCTTTCCAGCCTGGAGGAGAGATGTGGGGTCTTATTGACCCCGCATCTCCCAATAAAGAGAACCTGTCACACACATTCCTATTACAAGGGATGTTTACATTCCTTGTAATAGGAATAAAAGTGATAAAAAAAAAAAGTCAAATCATTGTAAAAAAATGAATAAATAAGTAAAGAAAAGAAAGAAATAATAAAAAAAAAAATTAAAACGCCCCTGTCCCCGGTAGCTCGCGATCAGAAGCGAATGCACACGTAAGTCACCCACATATGTAAACGCCGTTCAAACCACGCATGTGAGGTATCGCCGCGTGCGTTAGAGCGCGTGCAACAATTCTAGCACTAGACCTCCCCTGTAATTCTAACCTGGTAACCTGTAAAAAAAATTAAAGCGTCGCCTATGGAGATTTTTAAGTACCGAAGTTTGGCGCCATTCCATGAGTGTGCGCAATTTTAAAGCGTGACATGTTAGGTATATATTTACTCGGCGTAACATTATCTTTCATATTTTCCCAAAAAAGTGGGCTAAACCATTTTTTTTTAAAAAAGGCGTTTGAAAAATTATTGTGCAAATATCGTGCAAGAAAAAGTGTCGCTCCTAGGTTCATCTCCTGAGGCCTAAGGTTTGCAGCCTGAGGCCTCGTACACACGACCGATTTTCTCGGCAAGAACCAGCAAGAAACTTGCTGGCAGAGAGGTCTTGCCGAGTAAATCGGTCGTGTGTACGCTGCTATCGGGTTTCTCGTCGAGAAAACCGACAAGAAACCTCGACGAGAAAATAGAGAACCTGCTCTCTATTTTCTCGTCGAGATTCTCCTCGGCATGTTTCGACGAGAAAAGTGAGTGTGTGTACACTTACCTGTCCGCCCGGAAGCCCGCGCATGTTCGAAATGAATTTGACGCATGTGCGGTAGCTTCCTAGGCATACGTAGGGTATGATTTAAATGGAGCCTGCGCCAATTACTATACTAAATATATGCTATATATAAGCTGCACCTCAAATTGCAGTAAAATACTGAAATCAATAGTGAAAATAGTGAGAGAGGAGGGCGCTAATATGTGGGATAAATCTAAATATATTATAAAACGGTAGACATATATAGAATCAAAAACAATATAATCTCCCCACTTAAATTAATTAGTGCTGTGTATAAAGATCAACCAGTATGTACAAAAAATATATTCAAATTAATTTGTGAACAGCAAAAATTAACTATCATATAGATACAAACAATATAAAAATAGAATTGAAACTTAATGCAAATAAAGTCCAAACCAATGAACCCCCAAACAAGGGTTGATAAATGCAAATAAATGTCCCACAAAGGAAAAGTGTTGTATAAACACCAAATGAATCCACTTCAAACAACCTATTGTGAAAAATCCAATGTGACTCTTGAGAAAAATGAAGATCCACCTTCACCAATAATAATATTGACACCCGATAGTGCACATTAAGTAAGGATGGCAGCTTACCTCAGCAAATTGACCCTTTTAATTAAAAAAGAAGTCAAACAGGCTTTCAGCAAGTTCCAATTGCTAAGGATCAGCGAAATGTTGTCCACCATGCAGGTAACGATAACACTTGGATTCAGTGGTATATAATCAGAAAAAAGGAGAAACGAGCAATAGCGTAATACCGTTTTATTGCGTATAAAATTTCTAAAAAGCCAAATTCATGCTTACATGGTTATGTGCCCCGACCCGGCACTGAGGCTGTAAAGGCGTAGGGATAACAAATGAGAGTCCTGTGGATACTGGCGTGCGTTCCACCACTATGGAGCAGACAACCAGCTGGACCGGAAGAAACGTCAATTGCGTGACCTGTATTGCGCTTCGACGTACGTTTCGGGTTCCGTCATCAGGAAGCGCTACAGGTCACGCTGTGAATGCCATATTTATGTCACTCATAATTAGAATATGGGAGGGGATATACAAACAGCCTCTGTCCCGACCCGGTATTGGTTACATGGAACGTACTAATGGCATTTATATTGTTTTACACAATTAAGAATAAACTTTAATATACAAGAAATTATATATAATGATTAATTATAAAATACATAAATAAAACTATTATATAATAATGAAAATGAAATTAAAAATAAAATTAAAAATAAAGGAATTTGTTATAAAAAATCCCCCAATAAGGGATTCATGCTAAAATACTTTAAAAATTACAAAAAAAACCCTACTGGCATGAAGACCTTATTCATTAGTAAGAAAGCAATTTAAATCCAGCTCAATGTTTAAACCCAACGGCTGCATCGATCGGAGACGGTACAGCCATTGAGTCTCATTCTGTGATATTGCCTTCTTGAGGTCTGTTCCTCTCCAGTGCCCTGCCATCTTATCAATCCCATAGAATGTCATTTGCCCAGGATCCTGGTCGTGGAATTGGGCAAAATGTCGAGAGACACTATGATTAGGAAAGCCCTTTAGAATGTTACTCACATGTTCATTAATCCTGACCTTTAGTTCTCTAGTGGTCCTCCCCACATATTGAAGGGAACATGGACATTCTAAAACATATGTGACATATTTAGAGTCACAAGTAATAAGTGGTTTAATGTCAAATTCTTGACGCGTAACATTCGATCGGAATTGACTAATTTTCCTTGTATTTCTCCTGGTTTTCTGGCAGGATTTGCACCGGGTGCAATAATGGAAACCTGAACTGTCTAAAAAGGTAGAGGATTTTTTAGGGGATCAGGTATGTTAGGTGCAATGATATTGCGTAATATTGGAGCTCTCCTATATATAAATTTTGGTTTTGGAGGTAAAATTTTGGCCAAATCTCCATCTTTAAGGAGAATGGGCCAAAACTTTTTGAAGATTTTTTTCCACATCCCTATACTGTCGGTGGAAACCTGAAAAAAAGGCTAGATCACCAAAGAAGGGGGGTTTCTTTTTTGAACTTAGTAAGGATTCCCTATCCATCAAACACACTTCATTTTTTATTTTTTCAAGTGTGTGTAAGGGATAGCCCTTCTCTATAAATTTCTCAATAAGAGTGGTGGATTGAGATTCAAAGTCTGATATTTGATCGCAATTTCGCCTAATGCGCATCAGTTGCCCTTTAGGGACCGCCCCCAACCACTGAGGATGGTGGCAACTGGATGTGGGCACAAAACCATTTCTATCTGTAATTTTAAAATAGGTTTTCGTGCCCACCCTTCCCTCTATTTTAACTAATGTTAGGTCCAGATAGTTGATGGAGTTGAAGCTGCTTTCGGCTGTGAATTTAAGGCCATAATGGTTAACATTCATGGCCCTGAGGAAATCCTCGAACAGGGGTATTGACCCCTCCCATAACAGGATAATATCGTCTATATATTTTCTGTAATATATCAGACACTCGCTCATATTTAAATAGATAGACTCATTTTCCCATTTATTAAGAACAAGGTTGGCAACACTGGGCGCATAACGAGCCCCCATTGCCACGCCTTTAATCTGATTAAAGAACTTCCCCCGTGCCCAAAAATAATTATTCCCCATTGCTTGCTTCAGTCCCAACCCTAAAAATTGGATTTGGGCCATGGGTAAATTAGATTGTTCTGTGAGGGCCAATTTGACCGCCACAGATGCATCTGACTGTTTGATATTAGTATAGAGGGATTCTATATCTATAGTAACCATCAGGGTTTCCTGCGTGATCTCTATAGAAGATATAGATTTAATCAACTCTCTGCTATCTTTGAGATACGATCTTCCCTGTGTGACCAGGGGTTGCAGATAGATGTCCAAATATTCCCCCACTCGAGAGTAGAGGGAACCAATCCCACTTATAATGGGTCGTCCTGGGGGATTCTCTATGCTCTTATGAATTTTTGGTAGGATATACAATACCGGTGTACGGGGCACCCGGGGAATGAGATATTGAGCTTCTTTATTGTTTAATATGTTTCTATCAGCACCTTCTGTTACCCAGCTTAGCAGATCATCCTTTAGCCTTCTCATGGTATCCCCCGGAAGAGGCTTATATGTATTACCATCTTCTAAAAGACGATCAATTTCATCATGATATTTTTGTAATGGCAATACCACCACTCCCCCCCCCTTTTATCCGCTGGACGAATAACAATATTTTTATTTTTCTCTAGTGATCTAATTCCCTCCATCAATATTTTATTATGCCTAACATTTGGTGTTTCTAAATTCCTAATATCGTCTTGCACCATATTTTTAAAAACCTCCACATGGTGATGTGTACCCTTTTTAGGATTAAATATGGAGTTATTCCTTAATCCACTATGTGAATATATATCATCTCCTCCCCCAGAGGGAACAACAGATGTTTGAGACGCAAAATGTTTTTTGATGTTTAACTTTCTGACATATTTTTCAATGTCAATAAATAGATCAAATTTATTCATCTTCCTATCCGGTGCGAACTTCAAACCCTGCGATAGAACCTTGAGCTCTGCCTCTGAAAACTCAATTCCCGCAAGGTTGAAAATCCCACCGTCTAACTGTCTCGAGGCCTTTTTCTTTCTGGTTCCCCCTCTCTTACCTCTCTTTCTAACTGCTCTCTGGGGTGGTACGGGGTATTGGATGGAATTTTGTATGGCTCCTTCCATCCCCTCCATTCCCCCCCCTGTGAATAATTATTTTGGTGTTGAAACGGTCTTCCTCTATAATTGCCTCTAAAATGACCCCTAGGTGGTCTAGGAGCATAATGATTGGGTCCTTGATTGTAATATTGATAATTATAATCAACAGGTCTCGTATCTATAGGGCCATACCTATTATATGTTGGCGCTATATAAGGAGCTGGATAATAATCATTAGACTGTAAATATCCTCCCCCACTTTGAGAAGTAGGGGGGGTATAGAAGATCCCCTCCCATTTGAACTAGCTTGTCCCTTACTCTTGGAAGGAGTTTTAGCTTTAGTGGGAGTACGTGTTTTATTTTTAAATTTATTAGCTAGTTGAGTAACGACGTTATGAACTTCCAGGTCCCTTGCCACAGGTGATTCATTAGTACTGGCAGGATCAAAATCCACCTGCCACTTATAAACTTTATTATCCTCATAATCTTTAACATCTCTCTGATATCTCTTTAACTTTTTCTGTTTAATGTCACCATCATACTTAGACAAATGGGTTTGTAACCCTTGAGCTTTGTCCAAGTATTCTTTGGTGCCCATAAACGGCCCCATCCTTTCCTTCAGGTCGGCTATATTGGCTTCCACCAAGAAATTTTTGGCTCTTTGTCTCCGTATCATTAGTTGCATAAGTTTTTGTTCACATGCGTTAAAGAATTGATACCACTCATCAACAAGGGTTAAATCCTCCACGCCATCATTCGGGTGTACATCCCACCTCAATCTCCTAGGAGTGAGGTTTCTCCCGATGTACATCTCGAATGATGCTATGTCCCACCAAAGGCGGATTTGTTTCTCCATGTCATACTGGAGCTGTTTGAATCCCCTTTCTAAATCCAGGTTGGGACTAGATGTTTGTAGAAAGATCTCTTCAATATTAGTCTGTCGACCCTGCATAAAATTAAAGACATCCATGGCTGCAAGGTGTGAAAAGTTCAGTAAACTCTTAAAGAATGATTTAAATGGAGCCTGCGCCAATTACTATAATAAATATATGTTATATATAAGCTGCACCTCAAATTGCAGTAAAATACTGAAATCAATAGTGAAAATAGTGAGAGAGGAGGGCGCTAATATGTGGGATAAATCTAAATATATTATAAAATGGTAGACATATATAGAATCAAAAACAATATAATCTCCCCACTTAAATTAATTAGTGCTGTGTATAAAGATCAACCAGTATGTACAAAAAATATATTCAAATTAATTTGTGAACAGCAAAAATTAACTATCATATAGATACAAACAATATAAAAATAGAATTGAAACTTAATGCAAATAAAGTCCAAACCAATGAACCCCCAAACAAGGGTTGATAACTGCAAATAAATGTCCCACAAAGGAAAAGTGTTGTATAAACACCAAATGAATCCACTTCAAACAACGTATTGTGAAAAATCCAATGTGACTCTTGAGAAAAATGAAGATCCACCTTCACCAATAATAATATTGACACCCGATAGTGCACATTAAGTAAGGATGGCAGCTTACCGCAGCAAATTGACCCTTTTAATTAAAAAAGAAGTCAAACAGGCTTTCAGCAAGTTCCAATTGCTAAGGATCAGCGAAATGTTGTCCACCATGCAGGTAACGATAACACTTGGATTCAGTGGTATATAATCAGAAAAAAGGAGAAACGAGCAATAGCGTAATACCGTTTTATTGCGTATAAAATTTCTAAAAAGCCAAATTCATGCTTACATGGTTATGTGCCCTGACCCGGCACTGAGGCTGTAAAGGCGTAGGGATAACAAATGAGAGTCCTGTGGATACTGGCGTGCGTTCCACCACTATGGAGCAGACAACCAGCTGGACCGGAAGAAACGTCAATTGCGTGAACTGTATTGCGCTTCGACGTACGTTTCGGGTTCCGTCATCAGGAAGCGCTACAGGTCACGCTGTGAATGCCATATTTATGTCACTCATAATTAGAATATGGGAGGGGATATACAAACAGCCTCTGTCCCGACCCGGTATTGGTTACATGGAACGTACTAATGGCGTTTATATTGTTTTACACAATTAAGAATAAACTTTAATATGCAAGAAATTATATATAATGATTAATTATAAAATACATAAATAAAACTATTATATAATAATGAAAATGAAATTAAAAATAAAATTAAAAATAAAGGAATTTGTTATAAAAAATCCCCCAATAAGGGATTCATGCTAAAATACTTTAAAAATTACAAAAAAAACCCTACTGGCATGAAGACCTTATTCATTAGTAAGAAAGCAATTTAAATCCAGCTCAATGTTTAAACCCAACGGCTGCATCGATCGGAGACGGTACAGCCATTGAGTCTCATTCTGTGATATTGCCTTCTTGAGGTCTGTTCCTCTCCAGTGCCCTGCCATCTTATCAATCCCATAGAATGTCATTTGCCCAGGATCCTGGTCATGGAATTGGGCAAAATGTCGAGAGACACTATGATTAGGAAAGCCCTTTAGAATGTTACTCACATGTTCATTAATCCTGACCTTTAGTTCTCTAGTGGTCCTCCCCACATATTGAAGGGAACATGGACATTCTAAAACATATGTGACATACTTAGAGTCACAAGTAATAAGTGGTTTAATGTCAAATTCTTGACGCGTAACATTCAATCGGAATTTACTAATTTTCCTTGTATTTCTCCTGGTTTTCTGGCAGGATTTGCACCGGGTGCAATAATGGAAACCTGAACTGTCTAAAAAGGTAGAGGATTTTTTAGGGGGATCAGGTATGTTAGGTGCAATGATATTGCGTAATATTGGAGCTCTCCTATATATACATTTTGGTTTTGGAGGTAAAATTTTGGCCAAATCTCCATCTTGGGCACGGGGGAAGTTCTTTAATCAGATTAAAGGCATGGCAATGGGGGCTCGTTATGCGCCCAGTGTTGCCAACCTTGTTCTTAATAAATGGGAAAATGAGTCTATCTATTTAAATATGAGCGAGTGTCTGATATATTACAGAAGATATATAGACGATATTATCCTGTTATGGGAGGGGTCAATACCCCTGTTCGAGGATTTCCTCAGGGCCATGAATGTTAACCATTATGGCCTTAAATTCACAGCCGAAAGCAGCTTCAACTCCATCAACTATCTGGACCTAACATTAGTTAAAAAAGAGGGAAGGGTGGGCACGAAAACCTATTTTAAAATTACAGATAGAAATGGTTTTGTGCCCACATCCAGTTGCCACCATCCTCAGTGGTTGGGGGCGGTCCCTAAAGGGCAACTGATGCGCATTAGGCGAAATTGCGATCAAATATCAGACTTTGAATCTCAATCCACCACTCTTATTGAGAAATTTATAGAGAAGGGCTATCCCTTACACACACTTGAAAAAATAAAAAATGAAGTGTGTTTGATGGATAGGGAATCCTTACTAAGTTCAAAAAAGAAACCCCCCTTCTTTGGTGATCTAGCCTTTTTTTCAGGTTTCCACCGACAGTATAGGGATGTGGAAAAAATCTTCAAAAAGTTAAGATGGAGATTTGGCCAAAATTTTACCTCCAAAACCAAAATGTATATATAGGAGAGCTCCAATATTACGCAATATCATTGCACCTAACATACCTGATCCCCCTAAAAAATCCTCTACCTTTTTAGACAGTTCAGGTTTCCATTATTAGATATGGGATATACTGCGCTGTGCAATGAGTGAACACAAAAATTAGCTGCCAACACAGCTAAGACAAAGCAAAAACTGGTGAATATGAAAAAGTGTAGCGCTTATTTTTGTGAAAGAGTCAGTTAACAAAACATAACAAATGTTGCAAACATGCATATATATTAATTTCAGTGACACCAAGTGACTGAGTGTGATCCGTGAAAAAAAATATATTATATGTAAATAAATCAGAACAAAACAGTCCTCTATTGTGACCACACACAAATAACAGTCCAAAAGTGTAGAAAAAACTGCAAGGTTGAAAAAAAGAGTCCCACATGGATATGACCCTCTCTGTGAAAGGATAGAGACACCACCACCGATTATAAGGAGGAGGCTTACCAGATGGTATTGACTTGGTAAGGTGTATACCACCCAAGTCAAAACAGGCTTAAATAATCAGTCAGCAAGGTGTATCCAGCTGGTCCTGAATCCGCATATCAGTCGGCACCGCAAATTCCCGTAAACACCAGGAAGTGTGAATACATATAGTCTTGTTGGAGCCAGAGATACGGTAACCACATAACATGCGTAATGGGGAAAAAAACTCACATAGTGTGATACCGTACAAGGAAGTATTTATTTAAAAAAAGATTAAAAAATGTACACTCACATTTGGAAGAACATCATAGGCATATCACAAAATGCAAGAGCGATGTGTGTAAATGGGTCCACCCGACGCGTATCAACTAAAAAGTCATCACTCTTTTTTTCAACCTTGCAGTTTTTTCTACACTTTTGGACTGTTATTTGTGTGTGGTCACAATAGAGGACTGTTTTGTTCTGATTTATTTACATATAATATATTTTTTTTCACGGATCACACTCAGTCACTTGGTGTCACTGAAATTAATATATATGCATGTTTGCAACATTTGTTATGTTTTGTTAACTGACTCTTTCACAAAAATAAGCGCTACACTTTTTCATATTCACCAGGTTTCCATTATTGCACCCGGTGCAAATCCTGCCAGAAAACCAGGAGAAATACAAGGAAAATTAGTAAATTCCGATTGAATGTTACGCGTCAAGAATTTGACATTAAACCACTTATTACTTGTGACTCTAAGTATGTCACATATGTTTTAGAATGTCCATGTTCCCTTCAATATGTGGGGAGGACCACTAGAGAACTAAAGGTCAGGATTAATGAACATGTGAGTAACATTCTAAAGGGCTTTCCTAATCATAGTGTCTCTCGACATTTTGCCCAATTCCACGACCAGGATCCTGGGCAAATGACATTCTATGGGATTGATAAGATGGCAGGGCACTGGAGAGGAACAGACCTCAAGAAGGCAATATCACAGAATGAGACTCAATGGCTGTACCGTCTCCGATCGATGCAGCCGTTGGGTTTAAACATTGAGCTGGATTTAAATTGCTTTCTTACTAATGAATAAGGTCTTCATGCCAGTAGGGTTTTTTTTTGTAATTTTTAAAGTATTTTAGCATGAATCCCTTATTGGGGGATTTTTTATAACAAATTCCTTTATTTTTAATTTTATTTTTAATTTCATTTTCATTATTATATAATAGTTTTATTTATGTATTTTATAATTAATCATTATATATAATTTCTTGTATATTAAAGTTTATTCTTAATTGTGTAAAACAATATAAACGCCATTAGTACGTTCCATGTAACCAATACCGGGTCGGGACAGAGGCTGTTTGTATATCCCCTCCCATATTCTAATTATGAGTGACATAAATATGGCATTCACAGCGTGACCTGTAGCGCTTCCTGATGACGGAACCCGAAACGTACGTCGAAGCGCAATACAGGTCACGCAATTGACGTTTCTTCTGGTCCAGCTGGTTGTCTGCTCCATAGTGGTGGAACGCACGCCAGTATCCACAGGACTCTCATTTGTTATCCCTACGCCTTTACAGCCTCAGTGCCGGGTCGGGGCACATAACCATGTAAGCATGAATTTGGCTTTTTAGAAATTTTATACGCAATAAAACGGTATTACGCTATTGCTCGTTTCTCCTTTTTTCTGATTATATACCACTGAATCCAAGTGTTATCGTTACCTGCATGGTGGACAACATTTCGCTGATCCTTAGCAATTGGAACTTGCTGAAAGCCTGTTTGACTTCTTTTTTAATTAAAAGGGTCAATTTGCTGCGGTAAGCTGCCATCCTTACTTAATGTGCACTATCGGGTGTCAATATTATTATTGGTGAAGGTGGATCTTCATTTTTCTCAAGAGTCACATTGGATTTTTCACAATACGTTGTTTGAAGTGGATTCATTTGGTGTTTATACAACACTTTTCCTTTGTGGGACATTTATTTGCATTTATCAACCCTTGTTTGGGGGTTCATTGGTTTGGACTTTATTTGCATTAAGTTTCAATTCTATTTTTATATTGTTTGTATCTATATGATAGTTAATTTTTGCTGTTCACAAATTAATTTGAATATATTTTTTGTACATACTGGTTGATCTTTATACACAGCACTAATTAATTTAAGTGGGGAGATTATATTGTTTTTGATACATAGGGTATACCAAGATGGCGGCGACGGCATCGAATGTGACGAGCGCATGCTCGACGTAGTCGATGACGTCACCGCGTACACTCCTTTCAAAGAACCGCGGGTTCTTTGAAACGAGCGTGTGTACACTCGGCCGGGACAAGTTTCTTGTCCAAGAATCTCGTCGAAAAAAACGACATGTTTTTTTCAACGAGAATCTCGGCCGTGTGTACGAGGCCTAAGTCTCACCACAAGAAGAAAATGGAGACTGTGATGAGGTCAAGAGTATCTGCCAATATCAGTGAATTGAGGACATGTTTGGGTATGGTATAAAATATTCAATTGTATGCTTGTCATCCTAGGTTCCAATTAAGAATGCTGAAAGGTAATGTATAAAGAAGAGACTTATAAGGATCAAGAGAATGTAATGTAATAATATGACATTGTGATATTTCTCTCCTAACTTACAGATCTTCCAATCTTGTACTTCAGCATTAATGTTGATCCTGCCAATCATGGCAGAATAATATCATCATTAGATCATTGATGATCTTAGTTAATTAAAATATAATTAACCAATCGCTATATCATATATATATTGTGACAGCAGGAAGGTAAAGTCACCTGGTTGCATCCAGGGGGGTAGATATATTTCGCCCAGATTCAGGCTTTACGCCGACTTATACAACTAGGTGGAGAGTTGTATAAGGCTAGTGGGCTCATGGATGACTCATACCTCTAGGGAGAGTGTGGGGCGTCGTGCAGACAGAGATGAGGAGACCAGCTGAACCTTGTCAGCTCATTTAGGCCTCTATAAGAACTCCCAGCTTCATTAGATGTTAGCTCATGCCTGGAACCAGACCTGTGTGGACTGTCTAGGGAGAGTGAACCCCTGTGCGGTGAGACAAAGCCTGTGTGGCTATTTGCTTGGACATTTAAAACCAGGGACTTAGGGACTAGGACAGCACTAGGCTGATCCCAGTTGTTAGTTAGGAAACCTGTATGTTTAGTTAGAGGTCAAGTTGACCAGGATTTATTTTGTTTATGTTTCTTTTGCTTTGCTGTGTTTTGTCACTGTAAATAGAAAATAAACCGCACCTTTTTGATTTTGAAAACCACAACCTCCGTTTGCTGGGCCTGTTTTTGTGTGGGGAGCCCATCCCGGGGGTCACCCACACCCGCTGCCGAGCTAACCCCCTCACAATATATATATATATATATATATATATATATATAGCATAGTTATAAAATGTATATATTAATTAATAAGAATGTGTTTCCATACTGTCTATTTACTCAAATAGAAAGTGATTGACACTCCAGACCAGATCGTTGATTGGTAAAGGCGAAGCGAACTGCCAACAGACACCGCAATCGTATGGATGATGTTAATCCTTGGCGTCCAGTTCCGGAGGGAATCTGTCACCAAACTACTCTCCAGACCAGATCGTTGATTGGTAAAGACGAAGTTTACCACCAAAAGACACAGCGATTGTTTGGATAATGTTAATCCGTGATGCCCAGTTCCAGATGGAACCCGTCACCACATCGAATCCTTCATCAGGAGTCATGAAGCAAGACGCTCCAGGATTCGTATTGCCAGAAAGAAAGATTTGTTGCAGAAGTCCCTTGTTTGTTTGAATCCCAGAATATCCATTGAAAGGAGGGATATTGAATCCCATTTTCAGCTTGTAACTTTGCAAAAGCGGATTCACTGAAGAGTTTCTTCAATTGCTGGTTTACCAGCCTTGTTTTTATCACATTTGAAAAGGGGGGGTGACACCACCACTGCAACAGTTCATTTTGTTTTTATAAAGACTTGAACTCTTCAACAAAGATCCAAGTCATACAAGAACATTCTTTATCATATGGATGAAGAGAGGAACGTTCTTCAAAGATAAAGGAAAATAATAATATGGCCATAGCTTTTAAACAACTGATATTTCTTCAGAACCAATTCTTGGTATGTCCGTGACTATTCGTCAGAATACAAGAAGCGTGGGGGGGTTATGTCAGGACATTTGGGGTTAAAAAGAATTACATATAGGCCTTTATATTATGCATTTTACGTATTTTTCATATTGTTCATATTCATGTATATTATGAACAAGTGGGAGACCATCTTGTCTCTAAAGTTTAAAATAGCTCACGAGATGCTATGAACAACACTTTAGATTCTACTCTCCCTTTAACAGGTTAACCTACATTTGCTATGTTTAAAGTTATTTCCTGTCTCACAAGAAGGCATTGTTCTTCTGTATCTCATTCCCAGACCATAAACTCAGAGCTTTTGAACATTTAAGATAAATATACCAGCCTCCCCGGGTGGTAATTCAAAGGTTTGACACATAGAGACATGGGGGGTATGGATACGGGCCAGCACAGACTGTGTATTATTGTATTGACATAACGTGATCAAAGGGCTATTCATAAATAGGCTGTGTACTGCATATTTTAAAGAAGGTTTATTTTTAAGTACCTCCACATAGTATCTATACCAGTAATACATGTATAAACCCATGTACGCCTATATATAGATTAGTATTAAGGAGTTGTAGACATGCTACTATATTAGTGGGGGAGCATTAGAAACTACTTAAACATACATTCCAGTGGTTAGCTTCAGGAACTTCCCAAAACATTAACAAATGGCCGGGGTCAGTGTTGATAATAAACATTCACACCTGTAAATCTGAAGTGATGCCAAGATAGCGGGGGATACAGGACATGTGTTTTGACACCCTTAGACAATTAAGTGTGTTTTACTAAGCTAGGTCAAATGGTAGTCGTAAATTATCTTCAGCCTCCATGAAAAAAACATTAGAAAATAATTCTTATACACCACTGCCCCTACAGGTTAAAAATGACATTGTTCAAGATGGTGTATATGTGGTTGCTAAGACAACCTTCCAAAAAAAAGTTACCTAGTGATAAGATACACACCCACTTTTGGAGTGAGATAAAAGTAGAGGACAAAGACTGAAAGAGGACCCTTGAGCTGGAGTTCGCAGAGAGACCTGAAGACCGGGAAAGATCGGAGGGAGCTGAAGAAGAGTTGATCTCTGAAGGCACTGACTCTCTGAAGCTGGAAGCAGATCTTAGAACGCCAACATGTAGCAATATAGGAAGGAGTCCTATGGGACTCATCATTGCCTCATAATGGAAGCTTCTCAAACAGACAGAACTTTAACCTGGTAACGTATTAATTTTGTTTATTTACCTGCTTTGGTAATGGAGTTGTTTTTTGCATACACATAACTAAAACCATTTAAATATATATGGCAAAGCAATTTGGAATGGTATCATATTTTAACTGCAGTATAAATGAAATATTATTCCAAATATTAAGGCACATACCCTAATTTGGTTGTCTTTAAAAAGCTAGAGCCAAGTGGTACAATGGTTTTATTATGATATAAGTGTAAAAATGTATTCTCTCTAAATTTAATATAAGACTTGATGTTTTATCAAAGCTAAGAAGAAAGCTCTGTTTGATGGTCTCTGCGGAGGCCTAAGAGCTATACAACCGTATCCATACCTCGGGCCAATACTAAACGCCTAGAATGGATGGTACCCGGGCCTCGTGGAAAGAAGAAACAAGGTTTTGCCTGTAATGTCTCTCTTCGGAGGTCTGGGCTCTGGGATCCAGTCTTTGGTGTACTAATTTAAGTGGTACGAAAAGGTCCTGGCAGAGTCTTCTACAGGTCCAGGGAAGAGGTTCCTTTAAGTAGGGACCCAGAACCCTGAAGGTTGGCACAACATTACCCGCTGTGATGCGTGAAGGCTGGATCTGTTGTTCTCAGCAGTTTTCCTGCCGCTGGGATAAGGTAAGTGAAGATAATTTTTTGAATATTATCTTCTATGAGTAGTTGCATGTCTTACTTGGTTTCCGCCACCAGAGGGAGTAAGTCACATACCTGGTGTATACTTACATGCCGTCCAGGAACACGCTCAATGAAGTTGGTCTGATATAAAAACCGCTCACCTCCTCAGCTTCAGGCTCTGCCACAACACATAACAGAGAGAACCCCACACAGTCTACGGGTCCCATAAAGTCCTCCAGCGGTCTTCTCTCTCCCCCTCACTCCTGGCCACCGCCATGACAGTCGTGCGCATGCAGGGGTGCGCTTTTTGGCTTTACAGGTGACAGGGAATGAAGGGGGAGGCGTAGTTGCGCGCACGTGTGCACGCGTGCATGGCGCATCAGTGCACAGGCACCAAAGCGGAATGATTTAAAAGCCCAGCACACAAAGTGGTGGGACACAGAGCTGTGGGCTGTAAGCATCTCAGTGGATCGGATCCAGGCATACCTAAGACACCTACTCGGCATCAGGTTGTACAGTGAGCTAATATATATATGTATTGTAAGACTAAGAGCACAACAGTGGTTGCACTTGTACTAGTACCTCTGCTTTGCAGCTTAGGACTATGTCTCCCAGTAAGAGGGGTTCAGGGGCACGTAAAAGAGGCACTAAGAAATCCCCGCCTAGAGCTAGGGGTTCTAGACATGCCTGAAAATTACCATCCCGCTGACAGACTGGTAGCAGCCTCACAGGATGAATCTGTACCCCTGTCAGGCTTTGCAGCCTCACCTAATGTTGCAGCTCCTGTATATGTCACTGAAGACACTATGAAAGCTGCTTTGGATGGCTTGGAAGGAAGGATTGACACATTAATCGCAACCTCCTTAAAAAGTGTCAGAAAGTGGGGTAGATCCCCTTCCTCTGTTCTGGGTTCCTTATAGATGAACCCTCTGATGATTAGATATCCCTATCAGAAGCAGTCTGAGGATTCAGAGGATGAGGAGAAGATCTCTTCTACCTCTCAGGCGCTTAAGATGCAGGTTCAATATTATACAGAGATGGTGCGTACCACATACAACAGGGGTACTGAATTAAAATTCACTGCGGGACCCCCGTGGATTTTAATCCAGTACCCCTGTTGTATGTGGTGGTGCGTACCTCATACAACAGGGGTACTGAATTAAAATTCACGGGGTCCGGTCAGTAAAATTTTCTTCCAGCAGATGTCCGAGTGTATTGGTGATGACTCAGATCCTTCACATCACAGCCTCTCATGCACGTCATGATTGTTTTCTGTTGCCCTTGTAGATACTAGACATGTGCACACTGAAATATTTCGTTTCGGAATTTCGTTTTCGTCCAAAAAATAAATTTATTTAGTTACTCCCGAAATTCGTTTTTATTTATTTTGTTTTTCGTTAAAAATTGCATTCGTCCGAAAATCTGAATTAATTAAGGTCGAATCTGTCATTGAAGGCTTATGGTGTCTGTCGAATGTTCAAAGAAGATTCGACGGAGCAGCGAAACTGTACGACTCTGCAATCATACATTTCCGGTCGAATGTTCCGCCCACAAGCAGTGATCTTTTCTCTCTATGTCGAATCTTTTCTCTCTATAATGTCGAATCTTTTCTCTCCTATGTCAAATCTTTTCTCTCTATAATGTCGAATCTTTTCTCTCTATAATGTCAAATCTTTTCTCTCCTATGTCGAATCTTTTCTCTCCTATGTCGAATCTTTTCTCTCTATAATGTCAAATCTTTTCTCTCCTATGTCGAATCTTTTCTCTCTATAATGTCAAATCTTTTCTCTCCTATGTCGAATCTTTTCTCTCTATAATGTCAAATCTTTTCTCTCTATGTCGAATCTTTTCTCTCTATAATGTCAAATCTTTTCTCTCTATAATGTCAAATCTTTTCTCTCTATAATGTCAAATCTTTTCTCTCTATAATGTCAAATCTTTTCTCGCTATAATGTCAAATCTTTTCTCTCCTATGTCGAATCTTTTCTCTCTATAATGTCAAATCTTTTCTCTCCTATGTCGAATCTTTTCTCTCCTATGTCGAATCTTTCCTCTCTTATGTCGAATCTTTCCTCTCCTATGTCGAATCTTTCCTCTCCTATGTCGAATCTTTCCTCTCCTATGTCGAATCTTTCTCTCCTATGTCGAATCTTTTCTCTCTATAATGTCGAATCTTTTCTCTCCTATGTAGAATAATCTTGGACTAATAGAGTTAAGGTTAGGCACATTCGACCACAGGTTCGATAGACACAGATTGTTATTGTCAGCGTCACGTCGAATCTCCTATCTATATCGAACTGTTGTAGCAACGAAAACGAAAATAAAGCATTTTTTTATGTCGGATCTTTCGGTTTTCGGATTCTGTGCTTTCGTTTTCGTTTGTTAAAACGATAACGAAAATAGCTGAAATTCGGACGAAAATGCATTCGGACGAAAACGAATGCACATGTCTAGTAGATACCCTTGTAGATACCTGTGTTTTTCTAGGGCAGAAAAACATAGATCTCTGCACAAGTGTGAACAAGCCCTTACATCAGTGCGCTCAGTCCCCCTTAACAGCACATCTCTCCCTTTTACATCACAGACCCCACTCCATCACAGACACCCCCATCACAGACCCCACTCCATCACAGACACCCCCATCACAGACCCCACTCCATCACAGACCCCAATCCATCACAGGCCCCTCCATCACAGACCCCACTCCATCACAGACCCCTCCATCACAGACCCCACTCCATCACAGACCCCATTCTATCACAGACTCCTCCATCACAGACCCCCCTCCATTACAGACCCCACTCCATCACAGACCCCTCCATCACAGACCCAACTCCATCACAGACCCAGCTCCATCACAGACCCAGCTCCATTACAGACTCACTCCATCACAGACCCCACTCCATCACAGACCCAGCTCCATCACAGACCCAGCTCTATTACAGACCCCACTCCATCACAGACCCCTCCATCACAGACCCCACTCCATCACAGACCCCGCTCCATCACAGACCCCGCTCCATCACAGACCCAACTCCATTACAGACCCAGCTCCATTACAGACCCAGCTCCATTACAGACCCAGCTCCATTACAGACCCCACTCCATCACAGACCCAGCTCCATTACAGATTCCACTCCATCACAGACCCCTCCATCACAGACCCAGCTCCATCACAGACCCCACTCCATCACAGACCCCACTCCATCACAGACCCCACTCCATCACAGACCCCGCTCCATCACAGACCCCGCTCCATCACAGACCCCGCTCCATCACAGACCCAGCTCCATCACAGACCCAGCTCCATCACAGACCCCACTCCATCACAGACCCAGCTCCATCACAGACCCAGCTCCATCACAGACCCAGCTCCATCACAGACCCAGCTCCATTACAGATTCCCCTCCATCACAGACCCCACTCCACCACAGACCCAGCTCCATCACAGACCCCACTCCATCACAGATCCCACTCCATCACAGATCCCACTCCATCACAGACCCCACTCCATCACAGACCCCGCTCCATCAAAGACCCTGCCCCATCACAGACCCCGCTCCATCACAGACCCAGCTCCATCACAGACCCAGCTCCATCACAGACCCCGCTCCATCACAGACCCCGCTCCATCACAGACCCAGCTCCATCACAGACCCAGCTCCATCACAGACCCAGCTCCATCACAGACCCAGCTCCATCACAGACCCAGCTCCATTACAGACCCCACTCCATCACAGACCCGCTCCATCACAGACCCCGCTCCATCACAGACCCCGCTCCATCACAGACCCAGCTCCATTACAGACCCCACTCCATCACAGACCCCTCCATCACAGACCCCACTCCATCACAGACCCCGCTCCATCACAGACCCCGCTCCATCACAGACCCCGCTCCATCACAGACCCCGCTCCATCACAGACCCAACTCTATTACAGACCAGCTCCATTACAGACCCAGCTCCATTACATACCCAGCTCCATTACAGACCAGCTCCATTACATACCCAGCTCCATTACAGACCAGCTCCATTACAGACCAGCTCCATTACAGACCAGCTCCATTACAGACCAGCTCCATTACAGACCAGCTCCATTACAGACCAGCTCCATTACAGACCAGCTCCATTACAGACCGGCTCCATTACAGACTCCCTCCATCACAGTCTGATTGTCCCTTTCATCAACGCAGCATTCCCCCTTCCTCCCCCTCACCACACTGCCCTACCTTAGTCACACAAGCCAGGAGGCACGTATGGCAGGTCCAGACAAAGTTTGGGAGTTTTCAAGTTCAAGGCGAGTGATTGGTTGCTGGAACCGCCCCACTGTCTAGCAAACAATCATCTGCTTTGTAACTTGAAAAGTCCTGCCCTTTGTCCGGACCTGCAGCGCTTTCAGGCTTGTGTGAATAAGGTAGGGCAGTGTGGGGAGGGGGGAGGAAGGGGGATTGTAATCAATGATGTTAGCGGCAGCGACGGGCAGTTGAGCCGGCAGAGGGGAGAGAACACTCAGGCAACTATTTGGCGAGGCTGCAGGTTGCATAGGGCTGGTACTGGGTCCAGATTCGGCCCGTGGTCCGCCATTTAGTGATGCCTGACATACAATTTGCCTTCTGCTGAGGCTGCCATGTCCTCTGTTTCCCCCTTGGGATCCCGAAAATCCCCACAGGCTGCATATACCTTCCCAATTCATCCCTTGTTGGAGAAATTGACGTGTGACGACTGGGTTCACCCAGATAAACTGTTTTCTCCTCCTAAGAGGTTTTCCCTCCTTTATCCAGTGTAGGAAGGATCAGCCAAGAAATAGGGGGTTCCAGCTATATTTCTTGTGCGAATAAAAGCCTGACCTGTCCCATGGACAATGCTCAGGGCTTCAAAGATCCAACTGATAAAAAGCTGGAATCTTTGTTTAAAGCCTCCTTCTCTATGGCTGGTGCTATGGTCCAACCTGCAGTTGCAGCGATTGGCATGTGCCAGTTCCTCAAGGAAAAAGTGATAAAGGTGGTTAACCTCCTCCCTGCAGAGGAAGTTGAGGTTTATGCAGACCTTTCTAAGGCCCTGTGTTTTCCAGTTGATGTGATTATGGACTCTGTTTAGCAAGTATCCCGCCTAAATCTCCTGCTGGTACACATGCGCAGGTCCCTTTGGCTAAAGCATTGGGAAGCCGAGGTTTCTTGCAAGAGATACTTGGCGGAGTTCCCATTTTATGGGGAACACCTGTTTGGGGATGATTTGGACAAATATATCTAAGAGATTACCAGAGTCAAATCCACGTTGTTACCGGTTAAGAAAAAGAGTAAACGTCCCTCATTTAATTGTTCTCTTTTCCCAGCCCCTGGAGCTTGGCCTTCAGGCAGTGGCAACGGCCTCCCCAGTCAAATACTAGGGGAAAGTCCCAGGGCCAAGCCCAAGGGCAGAAAAGATCTTGGGGTTCAAGATCTACTAAGCAGATCCTCAAATTTCCCTATGAAGGGGCGCCCCCGCTCGGCCAAGTGGGGGGAAGGCTGCTTTGGTTCGCAGACGCCTGGCGGGAGGAGGTTGAGGACAAATGCGTCATCTCCTCTGTATCTCTAGGCTACAGGCTAGAGTTTCGGGAACTTCCGTCATCCCATTTTCTAAGATCAAGGATCTCCAAGAATCCAGAAAAGAGGAGGCCTTTACTTTTGGCCCTGGAGCGCCTGTTGGCCCAGGTGGTAATCATAGAAGTAGCCCCAGAGAAGAAAGGCTCAGGGCTCTACTCAAACCTCTTTACAGTCCCAAAACCAAACAGGGATGTCAGGCCTATTCTGGATCTGAAAGACCTGAATCAGTTTCTGAACATTCGCTCCTTCCACATGGAGTCTGTCCGTTCAGTGGTCTCCACTCTTCAGGGAGGAGAATTCCTGGCATCAATAGACATCAGAGATGCATATCTACATGTGCCAATATTCCCCGCTCACCAAAAGTTTCTAAGGTTTGCGGTGGATCAGCGCCACTTTCAGTTTGTGGCCCTACCATTCAGTCTGGCTACCGCACGTCGAGTGTTCACAAGGTGCTAGCCCCGCCCCTGGCGAAGCTAAGGGCATGGGGCACAGCAATAACAGCTTATCTGGACGATCTGCTGCTCATAGATAAGTCTGTAGCACGCCTAGACCGCAATGTGCGCAGCACAGTGGAGTATTTAGAGTACCTAGGCTTGGTCCTCAATCTAGAAAAATCCTCCTTACAGCCCCAAAAAAGGCTGGAGTATTTGGGCATGCTTATAGACACGATCTAAAGCAGGGAGTTCTTAATCAGGTCAAAAGCCAAAGCCATAAAGGATTTGGTCCGTGTGATCAGAGCAAGGAAAAATCCTTCCATTCGTCTATGCATGAGGTTATTAGCAAAATGGTGGCCTCATTCAAGGCCGTTCCTTACGCCCAGTTTCACTCAAGGCCTTTGCAGAGCAGCATCCTGTCTGTCTGGAACAGAAAAGTTCAAGCCTTGGACCTTCCAATGCACCTGTCACCGCGGGCTCAACAGAGCCTCAATTGGTGGTTGCTCCCTCAGAATCTGCTGAAGAGAAAATCCTTTATTCCGGTTACTTGGAACCTTCTGTCCAGGGAAAATGGTCCAGAGCTGAACAGCTCTTGCCCATCAACATTCTGGAGATTCGGGCAATTCATCTGGCCCTCAGGGTCTGGACTGACAGGTTACAGGGTTGTCCTGTCCGGATACAGTCCGACAATGCCACAGCAGTGGCTTATATCAATCACCAAGGGGGCATCAAGAGTCTGGATGCCCAAATAGAGGTGAATCACATTTTTTCTTGGGCAGAAAGGCATGTTACCTGTCTGTCTGCGGTCTTCATTCCAGGGGTAGAAAATTGGCAGGCGGATTTTTTAAGAAGCCAGCAGCTAAGTCCAGGAGAATGGTCTTTACACCCCAACATTTTTCAGGCTATATGTCGGAAATAGGGTACCCCAGATGTAGACCTGTTGGCCTCCAGGTTCAACACAAAGCTGGACAACTTTGTGTCAAGGACAAGAGATCCGCTGGCACAAGGGTCGGGTGCCTTAACAATTCCATGGGATCAGTATTCCCTGATTTATGCATTCCCTCCAGTTCCGCTTCTCCCAGAGAGTCAAGAGAGAAGGAAAGCTGGTTATTCTGGTAGCCCCGGCTTGGCCCAGGCGATCCTGGTATGCGGAGATTGTGAAGATGGCAGAGGGAAACCATTGGGTTCTTCCGCTCCGCTCAGATCTACTCTCACAGGGTCCAATATTCCATCCTGCCTTACAAAGTCTGAATTTGACTGTTTGGCTGTTGAGACACACATTCTGAGGAGTCATGGGCTCTCGGGCCCAGTCCTATCCACTCTGGTTAACGCCAGAAAGCCGGCCTCCAGGCTCATATACTACAGAATCTGGAAGGCATATGTTTCCTGGTGTGAATCCAGGAGGTGGCTTCATAGAAGGTATGTCATTAGCAGGATTCTTGCCTTCCTTCAATTAGGCGTTGAAATGAAGCTGGCCTTGAGCACTATCAAGGGCCAGATCTCGGCATTGTCGGTATTATTTCAAAGACCGCTTGCCTCTCATTCCTTGATCCGGGCCTTTGTCCAAGGAGCGCTGCGCTTGAATCCGCCAGTTAAGCCTCCTGTGTGCCCATGGGACATAAATTTAGTTTTATCTGTTTTACAGAAACAACCTTTTGAACCATTGCACCATGATTCTTTAGTTCTTTTGACAAAGAAACTGTTTTTTCTTATAGCCATATCCTCAGCAAGGAGGGTATTGGAATTGGCAGCTCTTTCATGTAAAGAGCCATATTTGATTATTCATAAAGACTGGGTGGTGTTGCCTCCTCACCCAGCCTTTTTACCTTTATCTGCAAGCTATAGCTCAGATACGAAAGACTGATTGTCTATTTATTCTGCCAGAGGGCCCGAGGAAGGGCCAGGCAGTGTCGAAGTCCACTATTTCAAGGTGGATTCGACAAGTCATTATTCAGGCCTACGGTTTGGAAAAGAAGATTCCTCCTTTTCAGGTTAAAGCACACTCGACTAGAGCAGTTGGTGCTTCATGAGCAGTGCATCGCCAGGCCTCCGTGGCTCAGATCTGCAAGGCTGCTACTTGGTCTTCGGTCCATACATTCACTAGATTTTACCAATTGGATGTGAAAGGGCATGAGGATGCCGCCTTCGGGCGCAGTGTAGGTCCTCTTGTCCGATGGCGGTCTGTGTTTTCTGATCTGTGTCTCCTGATCTGTGTCTCCCTCCCCTCAATTTGGGCATTGCTATGGGGCATCAGACTGAGTAATTATCTAAGTCTCAGTGCCCTGTGATGTATGAACAAGAAAATAGGATTTTTTAAAACTTTGGAATTATAAGTTGGGACACTTATTGCTTTGCTACAAAACTGAGGTGCTCTCCATATAGGAGGGGTTATATAGGGGAGGAACTCCCCTTGTAATTAGGGTTGCCAGTGTCTAGGGATGAGCCAAACACCCTACTGTTCGGTTCGCACCAGAACCTGCGAACAGCCAGAATGTTTGCGTGAACTTTAGAACCCTATTAAATACAATGAACTCGAACGTTCAAAATCAAAAGTGCTAATTATAAAGGCTAATATGCAAGTTAATGTCCTAAAAAGTGTTTGGGGACCGGGTCCTGCCCCAGGGGACATGTATCAATGCAAAAAAAAGTTTTAAAAACAACAGTTTTTTCGAGAGCAGTGATTTTAATAATGCTTAAAGTGAAACAATAGAAGTGAAATATTCCTTTGAATTTCGTACCTAGGGTGTGTGTATAATATGCATGTAAAGTCACGCTTGTTTCCCTTGCTTAGAATTGTCCCTGCACAAAGTGTCATTTCTGAAGGAAAAAAAGTAATTTAAAACTCACTCGCGGCTATAATGAATTGTCGGCTCCCGGCAATACATAGAAAAGTCATTGATAAAAAAAAAGAAGCGTGGGGGTCCCCCCAAATTCAACTACCAGGCCCTTCAGGTCTGGTATGGATATTAAGGGGAACCCTGCCGCAAATTAAAAAAAAAATGCGTGGAGTTCCTCCAAATATCCATACCAGGCCCTTCAGGTCTGGTATGGATTTTAAGAGGAACTCCACCCCAAAGAAAGTGTAAAAAAAAAAAATGTAAAAAAAACACACAGACACCTTGGAAAAGTCCTTTATTAAAAAAAAAACAAAAAAAAACATTCCAGCGATGAAATCCAGTGTCCCACGGCGATCCGATGTCCAGCGCTGTCCACACGAAACGTCATTGGCTGAGCCTGAGCGGACCTGATGGGGAACTTCTTCCGCAGTGTATTAAATGAATAGACCCGCCCCTTCTAAAGTTCCCCATCAGGTCCGCCCCCTCGTATGTCAGACCCCGCCTACGTCATTGGCTGAGCGGACCTGATGGGGAACTGCCTCCGCAGTGTAATAAATGAATAGACCCGCCCCTTCTCACATTCCGCATCTGGTCTGCTTAGCCTTACACCTATGTCATTGGCTGAGGGGACCTGATGGGGAACTTTAGAAGGGGCGGATCTATTCATTTAATACACTGCGGAGGAAGTTCCCCATCAGGTCTGCTCAGGCTCAGCCAATGACATTTCGTATGGACAGCGCTGGACATCGGATCACCGCGGGACACTGGATTTCATCGCTGGAATTTTTTATTTTTTATTTAAAAAAAAAAAAAAAATTCCAAGGTGTCTGTGTTTTTAAAAATTTTTTTTTACACTTTCTTCGTGAAATGGTAGGGGTACAATGTACCCCTTACCAATTCACATAGGGGGGGCCGGGATTTGGGGGTCCCCTTTGTTAAAGGGGTCTTCCAGATTCCGATAAGCCCCCTGCCCGCAGACCCCCACAACCACCGGGCAAGGGTTGTGGGGATGAGGCCCTTGTCCCCATCAACATGGGGACATCCTCCCCATGTTGAGGGCATGTGGCCTGGTACAATTCAGGAGGGGGGGCGCTCTCTCGTCCCCCCCTCTTTTCCTGCGGCCTGCCAGGTTGCATGCTCAGATAAAGGGTCTGGTATGGATTTTTGGGGGAACTCCACGCCATGTTTTTTTAAATTTGGGGTGGAGTTCCCCTTAAAATCCATACCAGACCTGAAGGGCCTGGTATGGATATTTGGGGGAACTCCACGCATTTTTTTTTTTAATTTGTGGCAGGGTTCCCCTAATATCCATACCAGACCTGAAGGGCCTGGTAATTGAATTTGGGGGGACCCCCACGCTTTTTTAAAAAAAATTAAAAATTACTTTTCTATGTATTGCCGGGAGCCGACAATTCATTATAGCCGCATTTCAAATGACTTTTTTTCCTTCAGAAATTACACTTTGTGCAGGGACAGTTCTAAGCACGGGAAACAAGCGCAACTTTACATGCGGACTATACACACACCCTAGGTACGAAATTTAAAGAAATATTTCATTTTTATTGTTTCACTTTAAGCATTATTAAAATCACTGCTCCCGAAAAAACGTTTTTAAAACTTCTTTTTGCATTGATACATGTCCCCTGGAGCAGGACCCGGGTCCCCAAACACTTTTTATGACAATAACTTGCATACAAGCCTTAAAAATTAGCACTTTAGATTTCTCCCATAGACTTTTCGAAATTGCCGCGAACACCCCAAATTGTTCGCTGTTCGGCGAACGGGCGAACAGGCAATGTTCGAGTCGATCATGAGTTTGACTCGAACTCAAAGCTCATCCCTACCAGTGTCCAATCACCTGATGGTGACTATCTAACCCACTAAGTAATTATCTAATGCCGCGTACACACGATCGTGATTCACGGCGGTGAAAACACCGCCGTGAATCACAGCATGAAAAAAAATGAGAAACGAGGGAACGGCATGTTCCCCCACACACGACCGTTTTTCCCGTCATTTTCTTCTTTGACGAGAAAAACGACCGTCTGTGGGCTCCGCGGCAGTGTCTCCCTATGGGAAAACTGCCGCGGAAAAAAATGATGGAAAAAACGATGAGAAAATTTAGAACATGTTCTAATTTTTCTCGTCGTTTTTCCTGCCGTTTTTCTCAACGAGAAAAACGGCATAAAGCCCACAGACGATCGTTTTTCTCGGCGAAAAAAAAAAATGTCATTTTTCCCGACGGGAAAAATGATCGTGTGTACGCGGCATAAGTCTCAGTGTCCTGTGATGTACTCTCAAGAAAAGGATTTTACAGGCAAGCTGTTTTAAAAAATCCTATTAGCCTGAAAATGAAAAACCCATGAAGCCACCACATCTAAAGATCAGAAATATATTACATTTTTGTTTTTTGGTTTAGTTATCCTTTAGTGACATTTTTCAAATGATTGGATTACTGCATTGGTGGAATATCCAACTTAATTTTATCTTCCTTAACCAATTCAATACCCAGCAATAGTAATATGACATCCACAGATGAGATCTCCCATCCTGGGTGGACGTCATATGACATCCTGGGTTTGAAGGGGGATATCTGAATGATGCCTGCAGCTAGAGGCATCATTCAGATATCCTTTTGTTCTGCCGGCGATTCTGTGCACCATAAGAATGATCATAGCGGCAGTTCCACCGCTTGATCGTTCTTATAGGCGGTGGGAGGGGACATCCCCTCCCGCTGCCATCCGGTGCTTCTCCGGGCTCTCCCGTGCCATCAGGGACCCGGAGAGAATCGTCCGGCACCGGTGGTGGGTCACGTGACGAGCATAGAGATGACTGGTGACCAGATGGCCACCAGTCATCTCTATGACCGTCGGAGGCCCGGGCGCGATGTGATGACATCACGCCCGGGTCCTCAGATGTAAACAAAGCCGCCATTGCGCCTAGTAAACATGAGATCAGTGAAAAAAAAATCACGATCTCATGTTTTCCAGCATGGAGGAGAGATGTGGGGTCTTATTGACCCCGCATCTCTCAATAAAGAGGACCTGTCACACACATTCCTATTACAAGGGATGTTTACATTCCTTGTAATAGGAATAAAAGTGATAAAAAAAAAGAAAGTAAAAATAAATAAATAATAATAATAAAAAAATTTAAAACGCCCCTGTCCCCGTTAGCTCGCGATCAGAAGCGAATGCACACGTAAGTCCCGCCCACATATGTAAACGCCGTTCAAACCACATATGTGAGGTATCACCGCGTGCATTAGAGCGCATGCAACAATTCTAGCACTAGACCTCCTCTGTAACTCTAACCTGGTAACCTGTAAAAAAAATGAAAGCGTCGCCTATGGAGATTTTTAAGTACCGAAGTTTGGCGCCATTCCATGAGTGTGCGCAATTTTAAAGCGTGACATGTTAGGTATCTATTTACTCGGCGTAACATCATCTTTCATATTTTCCCAAAAAATTGGGCTAACTTTACTGTTTTGTTAGTTTTTAATTCATGAAACCATTTTTTTTAAAAAAGGCGTTTGAAAAATTATTGCGCAAATACCGTGCAAGAAAAAAAGTTGCAATGACCGCCATTTTATTCCCTAGGGTGTCTGCTAAAAAAACATATATAATGTTTGGGGGTTCTGAGTAATTTTCTAGCAAAAGAATGATTATTTGTACATGTAGGAGAGAAGTGCTAGAATAGGCCCGGTATGCAAGTGGTATAAAAAGCCCTGTATTGAAGTGGTTAAAGTGGTTGTAAACCCTTTTTTACAACTTTATGCTACAGGTAAGCCTATATTAAGGATTACCTGTAGCTCTCCAGGTTATCTCCTAAGCTTGCACGGTTTAGGAGATATCCCCTGTCCCCTGCATCTGCTGATGTCATCGGCACATGCACACTGGAGCAAACTGAAGCAATGGCACCAATGTACCGTTGCTTCAGTCTGCGTGCCGTTACCGGCGGCTCCCACGCGCATGTTGGCATGGGGGAGATGTGGACCGCTGTGGGGGCTTCGATCTGAGGTAAGTAATACATAATGAGCCTTTGTCTTGCAGGGTTTTTTTTTTTTACGAGGATTTACTTCCTCTTTAAAAAATTTCAATGACTATGGAACACTAGCCCCTAAGATTAGCTGAACGATAATAGAACTAATTTATTATACTGTATGTTTACATTACTTCCTATAACACTGACTGCACCACAATCCAAAAATAGGATTTTTTAAAACAGCTTACCTGTAAAATCATTTTCTTGGAGTACATCATGGGACACTTAGTGGGTTATATGTCACCATCAGGTGATTGGACACTAGACATGTGCACACTGAAATATTTCGTTTCGGAATTTCGTTTTCGTTAGAAAAATAAATTTATTTAGTAACTCCCGAAATTCGTTTTTATTTATTTCGTTTTTCGTTAGAAATTGCATTCGCCCGAAAATCTGAATTAATTAAGGTCGAATCTGTCATTGAAGGCTTATGGTGTCTGTCGAATGTTCAAAGAAGATTCGACGGAGCATCAAAACTGTACGACGCTGCAATCATAAATTTCCGGTCAAATGTTCCGCCTACAAGCTATAGATGAATTCTATTGTATGACTAGTAATAATTATATTTTTTAATTACTATTACTAGTCAACAGGGATGAGCCGAACACCCCCCTGTTCGGTTCGCACCAGAACCTGCGAACAGACAAAATGTTAGTGTGAACTTTAGAACCCTATTAAATACAATGGACTCGAACGTTCAAAATCTAAAGTGTTAATTATAAAGGCTTATATGCAAGTTATTGTCCTAAAAAGTGTTTGGGGACCTGGGTCCTGCCCCAGGGGACATGTATCAATGCAAAAAAAAGTTTTAAAAACGGCCGTTTTTTCGGGAGCAGTGATTTTAATAATGCTTAAAATGAAAAAATAAAAGTGAAATATTCCTTTAAATTTCGTACCTGGGGGGTGTGTATGATATGCATGGAAAGTGGCGCATGTTTCCTGTGCTTAGAACTGTCCCTGCAAAAAATGTCATTTTTGAAAGAAAAAAAGTCATTTAAAACTGACACGCGGCTATTAATGAATTGTCGGCTCCCGGCAATACATACAAAAGTCATTGATAAAAAAAAAAAAAAAAAGCGTGGGGGTTCCCCAGAATTCAATTACCAGGCCCTTCAGGTCTGGAATGGATATTAAGGAGAACCCCGCCGCAAATTAAAAAAAAAATTGACGTGGGGTTCCCCCAAATATCCATTCCAGGCCCTTCAGATCTGGCATGGATTTTAAGGGGAACTCCACCCCAAATTTAAAAAAAAATGGCGTGGAGTCCCCCTAAAAATCCATACTAGACCCCTTATCCGAGCACGCAACCTGGCCGGCCGCAGGGGAAGAGGGGGGGACGAGAGAGCGGCCCCCCTCCCTCCTGAACCGTACCAGGCCACATGCCCTCAACATGGGGAGGATGTCCCCATGTTGATGGGGACAAGGGCCTCATCCCCACAACCCTTGCCCGGTGGTTGTGGGGGTCTGCGGGCGGGGGGCTTATCGGAATCTGGAAGACCCCTTTAACAAAGGGGACCCCCAGATCCCGGCCCCCCCTATGTGAATTGGTAAGGGGTACATTGTACCCCTACCATTTCACGAAGAAAGCGTAAAAAAATGTTTAAAAAAACACCTTGAAAAAGTCCTTTATTTAAAAAAAAACAAAAAACATTCCAGCGGTGAAATCCAGTGTCCCGCGGCGATCCCGATGTCCAGCGCTGTCCTTCATTGGTTGTGCCTGAGCGGACCTGATGGGGAACTCCCTCTCAGTGTTTTAAATGTATAGACCCGCCCCTTCTAAAGTTCCCCATCAGGTCCGCTCA